>BSBK01005123.1:1657500-2257500 GCA_027943335.1 Chamaecyparis obtusa | reverse complement strand
GTGTGCAAAACAAAACAGTGCCTGCTTCTCTGCTAAACTCTAGAATATCACTGTGTTGACATCAATGACAATCATAGTCATGAATGCAACAACCACTGCTACAGAATGACTACCAAAGGCTTTAACATTCATTCCTAATAGATTCTAGAAGTTTAATAGATTTAATTTAAATTTTGAATTAATGATTAATATTTAAAGGTTGAAAGTTTTGTCTTTGTAGTATGTGATACTTATGAGTAATTATGAGTAATTCCTCAAAAGGTAAGTGAATCCCAAGATAGGGCTAAGGACATGTATTTCTAAAACCTTAAGAAGAAAGGTTATAAATTTCCATTTAAGCATTTGTTTTATAGTTTTTATGTGTTTATTATGCTAAATTTTTAAGAGTTTGGAATCTACAAAAGATTTAATATGAAAAATTATGACAAATTACTCATAAGGTAAGTGAATCCCAAGATGTGATATGATGTATTCTAAATCACAGATTATGAGAAATTACTCATAAGGTAAGTGAATCCCAAGATGTGATAAGATGTATTCTAAATCATTTTTTGTTTATTTATTTAATCCAAATTAATTGCAGGATGCTTATGACAAATTATGAAAAATTACTCATAAGGTAAGTGAATCCCAAGATGCGATAAGATGTATTCTAAATCATTTTTTGTTCCTTTATTTAATCCAAATTAAATGCATAGTGATGTATATTAATTAGTGAAAATTGGCAGCCTCCAAGTTGGGGACATACACTATGTAGGTATCAAAATGACACTTTTTAACCACTTTGTGCATAAAAAATCCCATAATATGGTTTGTTACTACCCAAAAGCATGAAAAATAGCTATGAACAACTAAGTCACAACAGAAGGAAAAAAAATGTCAAAATCAACTGTACCAATTAGTATCCAAGTACGTGAACTTAACTATTTACTATAATGGCTTAATAGTTCACTTGCCCTAATCCAAACAAAAACTTGACAAAAAAACCATAAGATTTGTATTGCAATGTGATCTTATAATATTTATAAATTTAATTCCAATATATGTGGTGTAAAAAGTATGCTATTATAGCTACTGATACACTTGCCCTAAACTAGACAAAAAGTTTCCAGAACTAAGAAAAGCCCTAGCATCTGTGTTGCATATCCTATAATATTTAAAGAATTTAATTCTATATTTTTATGTGAATATATACAAACGGGAGTTAAGTGTACCGATATATTTAAATGAGTGGAAAGCATAGGAAGACCAAATTTTGGACACACAGGTACTATTTCTTTCATATTCTGATGCCCATAAAAAGAAATGCTAACATAAACATTGATCGAATCTACACTGGTTGAATCTGGCCTAAGGGATACAGGTCCTATGAATAAATGGTTTAACATTCAAGTTTCATTATTTCAGCTTTTTTTGACTAACACTAATAGGATTTCACAAGTATTGTTTCTTTCATATTCTGATACCCATAAAAAGAAATGCTAACGTAAACACTGATCGAATCTACACTGGTTGAATCTGGTCTAAGGGATATAGGTCCTATGAATAAATGGTTTAACATTCAAGTTTCATTGTTTTAGCTTTTTCTAACTAACATTAATAGGATTTCACAGGTATTGTTTCTTTCATATTCTGATGCCCATAAAAAGAAATACTAATGTAAACACTGATCGAATCTACACTAGTTGAATCTAGCCTAATGGATATAGGTCCTATGAATACATGGTTTAACATTCAAGTTTCATTGTTTTAGCTTTTTCTGACTAACATTAATAGGATTTCACAGGTATCATTTCTTTCATGTTTTGATGCCCATAAAAAGAAATGCTAACGTAAACAATGATCAAATTTGCACTGGTTGAATCTGGCCTAAGGGATACAGGTCCTATGAGTAAATGGTTTAACATTCAAGTTTCATTATTTCAACTTTTTCTGACTAACATTAATAGGATTTCACAGGTATTGTTTCTTTCATATTCTGATGCCCTTAAAAATAAATGCTAACGTAAACACTGATCGAAGCTGCACTGATTGAATCTAGCCTAAGGGATACATGTCCTATGAAGAAATGGTTTAACATTTAAGTTTCATTGTTTCAACTTTTTCTGACTAACATTAATAGGATTTCATAGGTATTGTTTCTTTCATATTCTGATGCCCATAAAAAGAAATGCTAACGTAAACACTGATCGAATCTACACTGGCTGAATCTGGCCTAAGGGATAAAGGTCCTATGAATAAATGGTTTAAAATTCAAGTTTCATCGTTTCAACTTTTTCTGACAAACATTAATAGGATCTCATAGGTATTGTTTCTTTCATATTCTGATGGCCATAAAAAGAAATGCTAATGTAAACACTAATCAAATCTGCACTGGTTGAATCTGGCCTTAGGGATACATGTCCTATGAATAAATGGTTTAACATTCAAGTTTCATTGTTTCACCTTTTTTTGACTAACATTAATAGGATTTCACAAGTATTGTTTCTTTCATATTTTGATGCCCATAAAAATAAATGCTAACGTAAACACTAATTGAATCTGCACTGGCTGAATCTGGCCTAAGGGATATAGGTCCTATGAATAAATGGTTTAACATTCAAGTTTCATTATTTCAGGCTTTTCTGACTAACATTAATAGGATTTCATAGGTATTGTTTCTTTCATATTTTGATGCCCATAAAAATAAATGCTAACGTAAACACTGATTGAATCTACACTAGCTAAATCTAGCCTAAGGGATACAGGTCCTATGAATAAATGGTTTAACATTCAAGTTTCATTGTTTCATCTTTTTCTGACTAACATTAATAGGATTTCATAGCTATCATTTCTTTCATATTCTGATGGCCATAAAAAGAAATGCTAACATAAACACTAATCGAATCTGCACTAGCTGAATCTGGCCTAATGGATATAGCTCCTATGAATAAATGGTTTAACATTCAAGTTTCATTGTTTCAACTTTTTCTGACTAACATTAATAGGATTTTGTAGGTATTATTTCTTTCATATTCTGATGCCCATAACAAGAAATGCTAATGTGAACACTGATCAAATCTACACTGCCTGAATCTGGCCTAAGGGATACAGGTCCTATGAATAAATGGTTTAACTTTCAAGTTTCATTGTTTCAGCTTTTTCTAACTAACATTAATAGGATTTAATAGGTATTGTTTCTTTCATATTCTGATGCCCATAAAAAGAAATGCTAACGTAAACACTGATCGAATCTACACTAGCTGAATCTGGCCTTAGGGATACAGGTCCTATGAATACATGGTTCAACATTCAAGTTTCATTATTTCATCTTTTTCTGACTAACATTAATAGGATTTCGTAGGTATTATTTCTTTCATATTCTAATGCCCATAAAAAGAAATGCTAACATAAACACTGATCGAATCTGCACTGGTTGAATCTTGTCTAAGGGATACAAGTCCTATGAATAAATGGTTTAACATTCAAGTTTCATTGTTTTAGCTTTTTTTGACTAACATTAATAGGATTTCACAGGTATTGTTTCTTTCATATTCTGATGCCCATAACAAGAAATGCTAATGTAAACACTGATCAAATCTGCACTGGCTGAATCTGGTCTAAGGGATACAAATCCTATGAATAAATGGTTTAACATTCAAGTTTCATTGTTTCAACTTTTTCTAACTAACATTAATAGGATTTTGCAGGTATTATTTCTTTCAAATTCTGATGGCCATAAAAAGAAATGCTAACATAAACACCGATCGAATCTACACTGGCTGAATTTGGCCTAAGGGATATAGGTCCTATGAATAAATGGTTTAACATTCAAGTTTCATTGTTTCATCTTTTTTCCGACTAACATTAATAGGATTTTGTAGGTATTGTTTCTTTCATATTCTAATGCCCATAAAAAGAAATGCTAACGTAAACACTGATCGAATTTGCACTGGCTGAATCTAGCCTAAGGGATACAGGTCCTATGAATACATGGTTTAACATTCAAGTTTCATTATTTCATCTTTTTTCTAACTAACATTACTAGGATTTTGCAAGTATTGTTTCTTTCATATTTTGATGCCCATAAAAAGAAATGCTATCGTAAACACTGATCGAATCTACACTGGCTAAATTTGGCCTAAGGGATACAAGTCCTATGAATAAATGGTTTAACATTCAAGTTTCATTGTTTCAACTTTTTTTGACTAACATTAATAGGATTTTATAGGTATTGTTTCTTTCATATTCTAATGCCCATAAAAAGAAATGCTAACGTAAACACTGATCGAATTTACACTGGTTGAATCTTGTCTAAGGGATACAAGTCCTATGAATAAATGGTTTAACATTCAAGTTTCATTGTTTCAACTTTTTATGACTAACATTAATAGAATTTTGCAAGTATTGTTTCTTTCATATTCTGATACCCATAAAAAGAAATGCTAACATAAACACTGATCGAATTTGCATTGGCTGAATCTAGCCTAAGGGATACAGGTCCTATGAATAAATGGTTTAACATTCAAGTTTCATTGTTTCATATTTTTCTGACTAACATTAATAAGATTTCACACCTGTATTATTTCTTTCATATTCTGATGCCCATAAAAAGAAATGCTAACGTAAACACTGATCAAATATACACTGGTTGAATCTGGCCAAATGGATATAGGTCCTATGAATAAATGGTTTAACATTCAAGTTTCATTATTTCAACTTTTCCTAACTAACATTAAAAGGATTTCGCAGGTATTGTTTCTTTCATATTCTGATGCCCATAAAAAGAAATGCTAACGTAAACATTGATCGAATCTACACTAGCCGAATCTGGCCTAAGGGATACAGGTCGTATGAATAAATGGTTTAACATTCAAGTTTCATTGTTTCATCTTTTTCTGACTAACATTAAGAGGATTTCACATCTGCTAAAGGAGTCACAATCCTTTTTTGAAAAGGGGCATTATAGTGTGCAAACCAAAATTAATTAGAACAAATAATAAAACTATAATAAAATAGAAGTAACTCCTCGAATGTATTATGCTAGCGTTCTTCAAAGAACATAAATTGTGAGTCATTCACAAGAACAATAAAAGGATAATATATTATTCTCTTGTCCATAATTGCACATTTGTGGCTGTCACAACTAAAACATAATTAAGAATCTGACCTTATTCTGAAAATCATACCGCATCACAAGAAGTCCAATAACAGATGAGTGCATTTGAAAATTAGAATTTTGCTAATATAAGTATGTATTATCAAAAGGATCTCTAATATTTTGAGAAATAATGAAAGTTTTATTTATGTTGGGAACTAGTTTTATATACAAATGTCTGTGATGTTAGGGAGTTTAAAAAGCTAGTGACGGGTTTGACCAAGATGAGTTTAAAGTGTTGAAAGAATCAAAGCTCAAATAGTGAAACCCAACTTTTGAATCCTAAGAGACATGATAAATTGTTCACACTAGATAAAATAATACAAACCATGAATATAGGGAAAATTGTTATTGAAATTTAACACACAAATATATGCACTACTCAAATTATCTTGGGTAAGGGTTTCATAAACAGATTCACAATATTATATATGCATTATCAATCGAAGTATTACATCCTAACCAGACACAAGTATCACACATATTAGCAAAATCAACATACTCAGATATAAGAGTCATAAATAGGACCGGTTGATATCTGGATTGTCCATGGTATTTTGGCATATTTGGAATTTATAGGTAAGATTCAGAGTGAAATGTGAGATGGTTATTGTCAGAATAAATTAATTTTATATTGGTCTGTACAGACTATAAATTAATTTAATTTAATTTTATATTGGTCTATACATACTATATATTAATTTAATTTAATTTTATATTGGTCTATACAGACTATATGTCAACACAGTTGCTTGTATCATTCACCACCATCAACTAATGGTTCATAAGCAATTTCAAATAATTTCACATTTATCCATAGGAAGAATGATATTCAAGCTACCTATCTCAAAGCACAATTGCTTACATCATTCACCACTGTAAACTAATGGTTCACAAGAAATTACAAAGAATTACACATTTACCCATTGGAAGAATGAACTATTGAACCTACATATCTCAAAACACATTCACCACCATCAACTAATGGTTCAAAAAATTAAAAATAATTGCATATTTACCCATTGGAAGAATGAATTTTTCAAGCTATCTATATCAAAAAATAGTTGCGTACATCATTCACCACCATCAACTAATGGTTCACAAGAAATTTCAAAGAATTGCACATTTACCCATTAGCTATCTATCTCAAAACACATTTTTATTCACCACCATCAAATAATGGTTCACATCATTCATGATAATCAACTAATAACTCACAAGAAATTTCAAAGAATTACACATTTACTACTAAAAATTCATAAGAAATTTCAACTAATTGCACATTTACCCATTAAAAGAATGAACTATTCAAGCTATCAATCTCAAAACACAGTGCTATTCACCACCATCAAATAATGGTTCACATCATTCACCACCATCAACTAATGATTCACAAGAAATTTCAAAGAATTACACATTTACCACTAACGATTTACAAGAAATTTCAAAGAATTGCACATTTACTCATTGGAAGAATGAAGTATTCAACCTATAAATAAATTAGAATCCTCCTCCTCAGAGGAGATTATTTAAATTTCAAATACTTTTAGAGATGTGTGTATGATAAAACATTGTGGAAATAATTTATGTAGAATGTTTGTGTATGAGACATCCAAAATAACTAACATTCAAGACAATAACGAGGCTGAAACTCAGATTTTATTCCTAAGCACATGCCGAGAAAAAATTTGTACTTAAAACAATAGAAATTGAAGGAAATTCTTTAAATATAATTAATGTAGTCAAGAACAACGTCTTTACAAACTTGAATATCAAAAAATCTAGAAAGCAGTAGGGCAGAAACTTTATTAACACTTTAAACAATAGACATATTGCATTAGTCATTTCCGAAGGTCTGGAAGATAGAAGCCACATCATAGTCATACATAATTCATAAGTCATATGCTAGAATATAGTTGCAACCTTATTGGATAGAGGAAATAAAAATTACTTATTGACATGATCCTACTCTCAACACGTAACTTCTAAAAATAAAGAAGATTATGCTGAATTGAAAGACCTTCCAATTAATCAATGGACTTTTACAAAACGTGGGACTTGACCACATCACTCAAAGGATCATGGTCATACATAATTCAGGCAAATTGATATACCAAAAAAATAATAATAAATAATTACTGAGAAAATTTAAAGAGCATTACTATGTTTTTCATCTATATTACATATATTTCAAGTTTAAAGTCATATGCTAGAATCTATTTGCACCCTCATTGATAGAGGAAATAAAAATTACTTATTGACATCATCCTACTCTCAACATACAACTTCTAAAAATAAAGAAGAGTATGCTTAGTTTAAAGACCTTCCAATTAATCAATGGAATTTTACAAAACATGGGACTTGACAACATCTTTCAAAGGTGATTGATGCAAGAAACAATACAGGAAGAACGCTCAACATGATAGGTCACATGGAACCCCTATAAGATGACATAGAAGATGTTGTTGGACAGGATCTAGTGTCCTACTCTATACATAATTCTACATAATATTTACAGTAATGTTATAACCATTGGAGAACAAGGAAATTATTCAACACATGGAGACTAAATTTTATTGGTCCTTTTAACAATTAGAGCCAATTTTTATTATGAGGTGATGAAAATTGGAATACTTCAATAGGTCAGCAAACAAAAGAGATTTTCAAGAAAAATAATAAATATTGAATGCATTCAAATCATTTGATCACATATTTTGTTTATGAAGTGACTTTATCTCGACCTTAGATAACTCATTCATATGTTTCAAGTTAGAGACAGTTATGCATGATAAGAGAGATTATTCAGTAACACAATCCTTTATGAATTGAACTTTTGTATTCATAACTCTATATTCAATTGCAAAATTGCTATTTAATTTCTTCCCATAATACAATGTGGAAAGCATAATCTTATTTATTTGCTAACTTATACACTTTCCATTTACAATGTCGAGATTAGACATGACGGGTAGGACTAATCTACAAAAGATTTTTCAAGTTTACTAAACATACATGATAAAGACATACATTTTTCCACACAAGTTTACTAATGCCCCCAATGATCTGAAGCATTTGTGGATCTTCTACCTTTTTGACCATCTTTGCAAGTAGTTTAACACCTCCTTGTATCATAATCAACTCTAGATTTTTTTCTTCCACAATGATAAGATTATCAATATAGATGTAAACATTGTTAGGATTAACAAGGCAGAAATAACAATTATGTGCAAATATAACTAATATCAGAAAACAATAAACCACACAGAAGAGAACACAAGACATAAATATTTAACGTGGTTCACCTAATCCCTGGGCTACGTCCACCAATAGCAAGTCCAATATTTTATTATCCAGTGATTACAACCTGATTACAATCCGTAATCCCTTACAGCTCAATTCTACCACAAGCACTAAAATCATACATACATCATGAAATCCCTAACCCTAAGCCAATATAACAAGGCTTATGTCGATTAACAAGTTAACCCTAAAATACTCGATGAGTCAGCCTAAGAAAAGGCTTAACGAGTCAACCTAGGGAAATGTTTGATGTGTCAACTCAAAAATGCTTAACGAGTTAACTCCAAAAATTTTTGACAAATGAAAAGTGTACGGTACTTTCCTGATCAGTCACCACAAGCTAACAAACACACTATAGAAGTTTTATTTTTCTATAGTTGGGGGCACATAGCGTGGCTTATAGAAATCACAAACTAAAGAGAAAAAATAAAATAAAAGAACATTTATTGGAACAAAATAACCAGCACCATAAACAAACAACAAGAATAGATTTGTTGCACTAATGCTACGAATCATTTGAAAATTGCACTAGCTTCAGCTTAAAAGCTTAAAAACTTCGTAAATAAGTTGTGCCTGCTTCAGCTTAGAGAGTAGAAACTTAAACTTCTATCTTGTCAACATCTATTTATAATGTATTTAGATTCATGTAAATCCATATGTCAAAATGTGAAATTTTGCATAGCCACTTCAAATCTTGAAATGCTAAACAAAACTGAAGGAATCCAATAAACTTCTATTAATGTACTTCACCATGATTGTACTCTACCAAGAAGAAACTATCAAACATTCTCATATAAGGAGAAGAAACAGATTTGGGGGATTCTAATGTAAGGAGATAGTCATAATTCAAGCAGACAGTGGATTTATAGATGGAGAATACTACTTATAGTTGATGTAACTGATTGTAAAATATTATTCAAACCAACAAAAATTGGTCACAATTCAACGTTTATTGGTATATATAGGCATAACTTTAAAATTTGATATTTTGTTATAAAAACTATCTAAAGCAAAAACATCATAACTTAAGACCCTATAGCCTACAACTGAGGAGGGTTTTTAATTAAAGCAACCTCTATACCAGATAATTTGGGGGCTATCACAGATGCATTCACCACAACTAAATCACCTTATAAATCAATTCCTAAGGAAATAGAAAATATAGGGTAGGACAACTATTAGAGCCACATAAAAAACCTCAAGATACTATTGGGCACAATTTTTTTCCTTCTGTTATTAAACTAAAAAATAAAAAAAATTCAACATGAAAAGACATAGACTAATTAAAAATTACAAAATACTTTCAAGAAATAAGAAATCTCAAACATTAGAAACATGGAGAATTTTTTTTTAGAGCACACCTTTCTAAGAAAGATTAATAGAACAAAGCAGAGAGAAAACATCATATCTTGCCTTACAGGCAGTGACTAAAGAAAAGACAAAAAATAGCCAGTACTAGCATGATACTAAAAATAAGAACAAAAAACATTATTAAATAGAAAAGTTATAAATGAAGGCAATAAAATCTAAACCCCAATCGCAAATATGTTAGGACAAAAGAATGTCTAAAAATATACCAGTAAATACAATTGACATTTGAAGCTAAGGGCTAAGTCTAGCCATGGTCATCCCATCAAACAATTAGTCCCCATGGCAAAGTACTCTTGGCAATCCAAGGAAATATATGATCACCTTCTAACGAAGACTTGAATTCAAGTGCTGCATTTGACCTGCAATATGAAAAATAAAGATGGGTTAGGGAAAAAAAAAGTTGATTAGAGGGTCATGGTGATTAAAGTTAGGGTATCTTTCAAATTGTTCGCAATCACCTAAAAACACAAAAAAAAAGGTTACTGAAAGAGAAATCCAAAAAAGGTAAAAAGAAGAAGAAAATGATTGAAAGTGCAGAGGGGCATTGTTCTTGCATCGATACTCCTAGCTAAAGTCAGGATGGCTGCCTGTATATAGCAGAAAATGGCACCAACGACACTTTCAAGTGTTATAAAAGAAAAAAATATTGTCCTTGTCCATAGCCAAGACTCCTCTTTCATTGATGTCATGTCTTTTTTCTTCTCGCAGATAACGACAACAATGCTATTTGTTGTTTTTCTCTGCAATTTAGTAGAATGTGCAATGGAATGCAACGCCAATGAGAGAAAATCACTCTTAGCCAAATCTAGAGTTGGGGACTCAACAGACGGTTACAATCATGGATGGAAGGAACCGACTACTGCCGGTGGTCAGCCATTGCCTGCAACACAACAATCGGCAACGTAACTGACATCGATCTCCGCCGATGGCAGCTTAACAGAATGACTAACATGGTCACCCTCTCAACACTTAGCACTGACATAAAAAGTAGACTGTCAAAACCAACTCTGATAAGATGGTTTTGGAAACAATCCCATGGCTTACACTCTCCCAATGGAAGTCATTGTCTTCTCCACAATTTGTAGCCATTGGATCAACAAAATTAGAGCGTCTTTCAAAGGTGATTGATGCAAGAAATAGTACAGGAAGAACGCTCAACATGATAGGTCACATGGAACCCCTATAAGACGACATAGAAGATGTTGTTGGATAGGATCTAGTGTCCTACTCTATACATAATTCTACATAATATTTATAGTAATGTTATAACCATTGGATAAAAAGGAAATTATTGAACACATGGAGACTAAATTTTATTGGTCCTTTTAACAATTAGAGCCAATTTTTATTGTGAGGTGATGAAAATTGGAATACTTCAACAGGTGGGCAAACAAAAGAGATTTTCAAGAAAAAATAAAAAATATTGAATGCATTCAAACCGGTTGATCACATATTTTGTTTATGAAGTGACTTTATCCTGACCTCAGATAACTCTGTCACATGTTTCAAGTTAGAGACAGTCAAGCATGATAAGAGAGATTATTCAGTAACACAGTCCTTTATGAATTCATGAACTTTTGTATTCATAACTCTCTATTCAATTGCAAAATTTCTATTCAATTTCTTCCTATAATACAATGTGGAAAACATAATCTTATTTATTTGCTAACTTATACACTTTCCATTTACAAGATCAAGATTAGACATGATGGGTAGGACTAATCTACAAAAGATTTTTCAAGTTTACTAAACATACATGATAAAGGCATACCATTTTTCCCCACAAGTTTTCCAATGCCCCCAACAATTTGAAGCATTTGTGGATCTTCTACCTTTTTGGCCATCTTTGCAAGCAATTTGACACCTCCTTGCATCATAATCAACTCCAAATTTTTTTCTTCCACAATGATAAGATTATCAATATAGATGTAAATACACTACAAATTTTTTATTTTTCTATAGTTGGGGGCATATAGTATGGCTTATAGCAATCACAAACTAAAGAGAAAAAATAAAATAAAAGAACATTTATTGGAACAAAATAACCAGCACCATAAACAAACAACAAGAATAGAGTTGTTGCACTAATGCTACGAATCATTTGAAAACTGCACTAGCTTCATCTTAAAAAGTTAAAAACTTCATAAATAAGTTGTGCCCGCTTCAGCTTAGAGAGTAGAAACTTAAACTTTTGTCTTGTCAATGTCTATTTATAATGTAGTTAGATTCATGTAAATCCATATGTTGAAATGTGAAATTGTGCATAGCCACTTTAAATCTTGAAATGCTAAACAAAACTGAAGAAATCCAGTAAACTTCTGTTAATTTAGTTCACCATGATTGTACTCTAACAAGAAGAAACTATCAAACATTCTCATGTAAGGAGAAGAAATAGATTTGTGGGATTCTAATGTAAGGAGATAGTCATAATTCAAGAAGATAGTGGATTTACAGATGGAGAACACTACTTAGAGTTGTTGTAACTGATTGTAAAATCTTATTCAAACCAGCAAAAAATGGCCGCAGTTCAACGCTTACTAGTATATATAGGCATAACGTTAAAATTTGATATTTTGTTGTACAAACTATCTAAAGCACAAATATCATGACTTAAGACCCCATAATTTTTTGCCTACAACTGAAGAGGGTTTTTAATTAAAGCAACCTCTGTACTAGATAATTTAGGGGCTATCACAAATGCTTTCACCACAACTAAATCACCTTATAAATTAGTTCCTAAGGAAATAGAAAATACAAGGTAGGACAATTATCAGAGCCACATAAAAAACCTCAAGATACTATTGGGCACAATTTTTTTCCTTCTATTATTAAATTGAAAAAAAAAAAAAATTCAACATGAAAAGACACAAACTAATTAAAAATTACAAAATAGGATCAAGAAATAAGAAATCTCAAACATTAGAAACATGGAGAATTTTTTTTAGGGCACACCTTTCTAAGAAAGATTAATAGAACAAAGAAGAGAGAAAACATCATATCTTGCCTTACAGGCAGTGACTAATGAAAAGACAAAAAAATAGCCGGTACCTACACGATACTAAAAATAAGAACAAAAAAACATTATTAAACAGAAAACTTATAAATGAAGGCAATAAAATCTAAACCCTAATCATAAATATGTTAGGGAAAAAGAAAGTCCAGAAAGATACCAATAAATACAACTGACATCTAAAGTTGAGGGCTAAGTCTAGCCATGGGCATCTTGTCAAACAATTAGTCCCCATGGCAAAGCACTCTTGGCAATCCAAAGAAATATCTGATCACATTCTGACAAAGACTTGAATACAAGTGTCGCATTTGACCTACAATATGTAAAACAAAGGTGGGGTTAGATAAAAACAAAGTTGATTGGAGGGACGCAGGGATTAAAGTTAGGTCATCATCCAAATTGTTCGCAATCACCCAAAAACAAAAAAAATAAAGGTTACCAAAAGAGAAATTTGATGAACTACAACTGATTTAGAACCTAATTATAGATCTATGATTAGAGATCACTGAGTTGCTGATTAGATATGTAATATGATTAAATTAGTAATATGTTTTCATTGATGTCAACTAGTTTGACAACACTTATTTTGTAAGTTACTATATTGAAACATCTATAGAAAAGGAGTAAAAGAGATGAAGAACATAAATATCTACATGAGGAAGATGTATATGACAAATGAGGATAAGGAATACATTGAGTAACTTGCTAATGAGTCTATGACCTTATGTTATTGACTTGATTATGTTTCATTCATCTATGATGAGGAAAAGAGCTGAAAGACACAAGGAAATGTGGTCGGTTGATGAAGCATTACAGTATACACTGAGCAGCGTAGTGTATACCGAGCACAATATAAACTGATCTTGTGTTCACCGACACATTTCTTTGTTAACCGAGCAGGAGAAAAGAACTAAATGATTAGTTTAGCCAATAAGGATTGATGAGCTAGAAAATACATCAAAATCAGTGATGGAGATAATGTTTATTATGAAGATCAATGACTAGCATAATTCAAGGAAGATCTAAAGGGTGAAATCAAAACGTGTCATTGGCACAAGTGCCGAGGAAGGTTTAAGCGACAAAATGGACAAAGGAGAATAAGAGGAAAAATCTAATGGAGGAAAAGAAAATGGTTTACTTGTCTATTTAAGAGACTAGAGTTTCATTATGAAAATAATGTTGGAAGAAGAAGGACTACATAATTATCACATGAACAAGCTTCATGTATCCCTGATCAAACTGGTTAAGGAGAATCAAACTGCAGAGTTTATCGAGCATCAGAGAGCTATTATTGAGTGACAGTAAGTCATTGAATATTGTTGATACATAATTGTTATACTGATTAGAGGATTTGATTGAGCATAAAATAAATTTGAGCATCTGCAATCGAAGTTGTATTGTAATTAGATCAAACTGCTGTTACATTTTAACCATTGTAAATGGAGAAATATCTTAACAGAGTGGACTTGAAAGTCTTAAATGTTTCATTCATAGAATGAGCATTGTTATCCTATCAACCCCATAGTGAATGTTGGTTGGATGATAATGGTTGGTCTAAAATCCTCTAAAAAGGTCACACCTAACAGTGTGTTTGTAACCTTTAATAGGGTTGGGTCTTCACTGACCTCACTTTAGAAGAGTGAACATTTTTGGGTTGCCGGTCCCAGGTGGTTTTTCCCTTCACAGGGTTTCCACGTTAAATATTTTGTGTTATGTGTTCATTGTGGTGATTGTTTGTTATCATAATTTACATATTACATGTTAGATTTGGTCGATAATCATTAGTTGTTAATTGACTGGTAATCGGTAAAAGTACAGACAGTAAAGTATCTTATGTTATCGAGCTACAAAAGTTTAAGGAAATTGTTTTAGATTATACATTTTGATTTGGGACTGTGGATAACTGATTCACCCCCTCTTAGTTATTCTAACAATTGGTATCAGAGCTGTGGTTGCTTGGAATAGAGTTTTAAGGACTTCAACACAAAGGTCTCAAAATATTTAAGAGGGAAGTGCCAAAGCTTAACAAGGATAACTTCAAAATATGGAAAAGTCAAATGAAGTTACATGTATCTGGGATTGGGAATTCTACCCTAGATATGATGGAGAAAGGATACCTTGCACCACCCACTGGTCCCTTGACCCTTGATCAATTAAGGGACATGCATGAACATAATGTTACCATGATGGAGACTGCTGCTGCCTATTCAGATGCCGATTTTGAAGATATCAAGAACTATACTACTAATAAGTAGATGTGTGATAAACTAGCTCTAATCCATAGTGGTGATGTGAATGTTAAGACAGAAAGAGCCGAAAGCTTGAGAGGAAGATTTGATGACATGAAGATGAAAGAAGGTGAAAACATTGTGCAGTACAAAAATAGAATAAAAGTGGTAGTTCACGCTATTAGAGCATCAAATAGAGTTATTGATGAAGACACTATGGTAAGAAAAATTCTGAGAACCCTATTGCCTATCTATGCAATCAAAATATTTGCAATTCATGAAAATAGGTCAGCATCTAACAACACACTCACTCTTGATAATCTGATTGGAATGCTTACAACATTTAAACTGAATGATTATGATAATAGTGTTGTACCCAATGTTGAATCTGCTTTCATGACTTCTTTGAAGATTGGTAAGTCTAGTAGCAGAAACAAGAATGATGATAGTGATAGAAATACTAATGATGAGCTTGATGAACTTGAAGCTCTTATGGCTAGAAGGTTACTTAAAGGTAAAGGAAGGTATAAAGGCAAGTTACCTTTAGCATGCTTTAACTGTAAAGACGTTGTCCACATTGCTGCTAGATGTCCACACAAGAAAGATGCTAATAGAACCAAAGACCAATTTGAAGGAAGCTATTGGATAAGATACAACAAAGGCTATCGACACTACAACATAGATAACCGAGACAAGAAAGACAAAGGAAAGAAATTTTGCTACATTGCTAAGGATGAAGATATCACCAATACCAACACTGATGATGATGTGGACATAGTATTTGTGGCAATGGAGGATGATTCCAAAGAAGATGAAAGGTATGTAGAGATAGAACTTATCTCTAAGGTTAATAACAATGATACATGGATTATAGATAGTGGCTGTACACATCACATGACTGGTGATGAAGAAAAATTTGATTATCTTGAAGAATACAATGGAAGATCTATAAGAATGGGAAATGATGCACCCTATATGGTAAGAGGTAAAGGATCCCTAATGATAAATGATAGATTAAAATGTGAAAATACTTATTGGGTAAGAGGATTAAACTATAACTTTCTAAGTGTGGCACAACTAAACAATTTAGGCCACCGAGTTTCTTTTGAGAGCAAAAAGGTGAAAATATTTGATGATGGAGGAAGACTTGTTGGAACTATAATACAATCTAGAGGTAATCTATTTTATCTTGATAATGATCAGTCTTCTTGTTTATTGATGAAAGATGAAGATGCATGGTTGTGGCATAAGAGGTTATGTCATGTGAATTTTGATAACATGATTAAGATCAGTAAAAAAAAAAGACTTAGAGGTATGCCTGACTTATCTAAACTAGATTATGTTATGTGTCATGAATGTCAGAAAGGTAAGATGACTAAGTCTATTTTCAAAAGTAAAGATTATTCAACAAAGAAGATACTTGAGTTGGTGCATACCGACCTATGTGGTCCTCTGAGAACTCAGAGTTATTATGGAGACATATATTTTATTTTTTTTGTTGATGATTATACAAGGTTAATGACTGTGATGCTCTTAAAAGAAAAATCTAAGGCATTCAAGATGTTCAAGTGGTACAAAGCAAAAGTAGAAAAAGAGACTGATAAAGATTTGAAATGCTTAAGATCTGATAGAGGAGGTGAATTTATCTCTGATGAATTTACTAATTTTTGTAATGACCATGGTATTAAAAGATAGATCTCTGCACCGAGGACACTCCAGCAGAATGACATTGCTGAAAGGAGGAATATGTTAATTATTGACTGTGCAAGGACATTAATGATAGAAAAGAATTTTTCTCAAACATACTATAGAGAAGCCATTAGCACTACTGTCTATGTGCTAAACCGAGTACACTGAAGAAGGACACTAATAAGATACCCTATGAGTTATGGTTTGGACACAACCCACTATAAGTTATTTCAAAAATTTTGGAAGCAAATGTTTAATTCTAAAAGATGAAAGAAATGGAAAGTTTCACTCAAAAGTCAAAGAAGGGATATTTCTAGGATATTCCAGTAAAAGTAAAGCATACAAGTGTCTAAATAGAGTTACAAATAAAATGATTGAAAGTACTAATGTTTGAGTTAATGAGTTTGATGATAAGAATGTAGATGAAAGCAGAAAGGAACCTAAGGACTACAATAGATTCACTTACATTGAACAACTTGAGTACCTACCGATGCAACAGATAGTGACAACC
Organism: Chamaecyparis obtusa; assembly: GCA_027943335.1. Taxonomy (NCBI): domain Eukaryota; kingdom Viridiplantae; phylum Streptophyta; class Pinopsida; order Cupressales; family Cupressaceae; genus Chamaecyparis; species Chamaecyparis obtusa. The sequence goes on along the minus strand of BSBK01005123.1, from coordinate 2,240,254 downwards.
GGTCAACAGGAAAATAATACTGAGGAATAGGAAAAAGAAACCGACGAGCAGAAAGGACCTACTGAGCAAGCAAATGAACCTGCATAGGATGAACAAGAAAGAGGAAATCGGATACTAGAGAGTTTTGTTAGAAGACACCATCTTGAGACACAAATCATTGGAGATAGATAAGCTAGCATGCAAACAAGGAGTAAAGCAAGACAAGGTACATGTCTAGTTTGTGAATATGAACCGAAGAACGTAAGAGTTGCATTAGAAAATGATGAATGGGTTAATGCAATGAAAGAGGAAATAGAACAGATAGAGAAGAACATAACCTAGACCTTAGTACCCCGACCTAAAGATAAGAATGTTATCGGTACTAAGTGGATATTCAGAAACAATTAGAATGAGAATGGAGAAGTAACAAGAAATAAAGCTATATTGGTATGCAAAGGATATGCACAGGAGGAAGGAATAGATTATGGTGAAACATTTGCACCTGTTGCTAGATTAGAAGGAGTCAAAATGTTACTTGCATATGCTACACACAAAAAGTTCAAAGTTTACCAAATGGATGTCAAGTCAACATTTCTAAATGGAATACTTGAAGAAGAAGTCTACATAGAACAACCTGAAGGGTTCATTGATCCAGAAAAGAAATATATGGTATGTATATTACATAAAGCTTTATATGGTCTAAAGCAAGCATCGAGAGCTTGGTATGAGAGGCTGCATACTTATTTGTTAAGTATTGGATTTGTTAGAACAAGTGAGAATAACAATTTGTATATGCAAGGAGATATTGATGACACTATTCTTATTGCTAAAATATTTGTGGATGACATTATTTTTAGAGGACAAGGTCAAATTTGTAAGTCATTTGTTGATGAAATGAGAAGTGAATTTGAAATGTCTATGTTTGGAGAGATTAAGTTCTTTCTAGGACTACAAGTGATTCAATAGAATGATGATATATTCATCACACAATCCAAATATATCAAGGAAGTATTGAAGACATTTGGCATGGAAGATGCTAAACCTGTGGGAACACTGATGGCTACTAGATGTAAACTGACTAAGGAAGATGAAACTATAGAAGTGAACTAGACATTGTACCAATCTATGATTGGTAAGTTAATGTATGTAGTTCATAGTAGACCAGACATAGCACATGCTATGTGAATTGTTGTAAGATTTTTTGCAAACCCTAGAGAGTCACACATAGTTGATACAAAGAAAATCTTAAGATACCTAAAGAAAACATAAGATTATGGATTATGGTATCCTAAGGAAGGCAAATTTGAACTCAGAGTCTATACCGATGCTGATTGGGCTGGAAATGTGGATGACATAAAAAGTACCACCAGAGGAGTATTTTTCTTTGGTGAGAGACTTGTTACATGGACATGTAAGAAGTAGGCTTTCATTTCTCAGTCTACAACTAAAGTAGAGCATGTTGTTGCTGCTAAAAAATATTCAAATATTGCATATATTAAACAAATTCTGGAAGGTATGAATGAGATAATCACTGAGCCGGTGATTATATATTGTGATAACACTAGTGCAATAAACATTTCAAAGAATCCAGTGATGCACTCTAAAACAAAGCATATATCAATCAAGTATCACTACTTGAGAGAACAAGTACAGGAGAAGCAAGTTAAGCTAGAGTTTGTTACATCAAAAGAACAACTTGCATACATATTTACAAAGCCTCTACCGAAAGATACATTTGAATACTTGAGGACAAGACTCTGGGTCTGTCCCTTATCTACCAGTCACTAAGGTGATCTAGATGTTGCATCAGCCTAATCTTATCAGAAGATCATTCATGTTGATGTAGCATAGTTCACACTTTGGATCATGTCTAAGGTTGTGAAAAGTTTGGAGAACTGGAATAGATTGGCATATCAGTATATAGAGATACAAAATATGCATCAGACAATAGAGAGTTACTTGGCTACTACAGAGTTGTATGTTTATTTGTGTCTTTGGAATTGTTATCAAAGGAAGAGATAAACAATATGAAATAGTATGCACTGATGAGAACACTGACAAGTATCTAAGGGAGAGATAAACTAAAAGAAAGGGAGAGCACTGAAGATCAGTTATTGAGAATAGAAGAAGAAATCTGAGAGCTGAAAAGATCATATTTACAGAATGTCAAAGCTACATTTGTAATGCTGTTGAGTAACAAAATGATTAAACATATTAAGCTAAGGAGAGCTTTTAAAACATTTGTTCACAGAGTTGTAGAATACATGTTTGGTATGTGTATGGTATTTTTCATATTACTTGAGTTGCCATCAATGCCAAAGGGAGAGATTGATGAACTACAACTGATTTAGAACCTAATTGAAGATCTGTGATTAGAGATCACCAAGTTGCTGATTAGATATGTAATATGATTAAATTAGTAATATGTTGTCATTGATGTCAACTAGTTTGACATCACTTATTTTGTAAGTTACTATACTGAAACATCTGTAGAAAAGGAGTAAAAGAGATGAAGAATAGAAATATCTACATGAGGAAGACGCATATGACAAATGAGGATAAGGAATACATTGAGTAACTTGCTGATGAGTCTATGACCTTATGTTATTGAATTGATTATGTTTCAATCATCTATGATGAGGAAAAGAGTTGAAAGACATAAGGTAGTGTGGTCGGTTGATGAAGCGTTACAGTATACACTGAGAAACATAGTGTATACTGAGCATAGTATAAACTGAGCTTGTGTTCACCGACGCATTTCTTTATTAACTAAGCAGGAGAAAAGAACTAAATGATTAGTTTAGATGATAAGGATTGATGAGATAGAAAGTACATCGAAATCAATGATGGAGATAATGTTTGTTATGAAGATCAATGGCTAGCATAATTCAAGGAAGATCTAAAGGGTAAAATCAAAATGTGTCATTGGCACAACTACCGAGGAAGGTTTAAGCAACAAAATGGATGAAGGAGAATAAGAAATGAAATCTAATGGACGAAAAGAAAATGGTTTACTAACTATTTAAGAGACCAGAGTTTTGTTATGAAAATAATGCCAGAAGAAGGACTATAGAATTATTGCATGAACAAGCTTCATGTATGCCTGATCAAATTGGTTAAGGAGAACTGAACTGCAGAGTTTACCGAGCATCAAAAAGCTATTACCAAGCAATAGTAAGTCATTGAATATTGTTGATACAAAATTGTTATACTGATCAGGGAGCATAAAATAGATACGAACATCTGCAATTGAAGTTGTATTGTAATTAGATCAAACTGCTATTACATTTTAGCCATTGTAAATAGAGAAATATCTTAACAGAGTGGACTTGAAAGTCTTATATGTTTCATTCATAGAATGAGCATTGTTATCCTATCAACCCCATAGTGAATGTTGGTTGGACGATAACGGTTGGTCTAAAATCCTCTAACAAGGTCACACCTAACAGTGTGTTTGTAACCTTTAATAGGGTTGGGTCTTCATCGACCTCACTTCAGAAGAGTGAACATTTTTGGGTTGCCAGTCCCAGGTGGTTTTTCCCTTCACAGGGTTTCCATGTTAAATCTTTTGTGTTATGTGTTCATTTTGGTGATTGTTTTTTATCATACTTTACATATTACATGTTAGATTTGGTCGGTAATCATTAGTTGTTAATTGACTGGTAATCGGTAAAAGCATAGACAGTAAAGTATCTTATGTTACTGAGCTACAAAAGTTTACGGAAATTATTTTGGATTATACATTTTGATTTAGGACTGTGGATAAATGATTCACCCCCCTCTCAGTTATTGTAACAAAATCCACAAAAGGTAAAAAGAAGAAGAAAATGATTGAAAGCGCAGGGGCATTGTTCTCGCATCGATACTCTTGGATAAATTCATGATGGCTGCCTGTATATAGTAGAAAATGACACCAATGACATTTTAAAGTGTTTAAAAAGAAAAAAATCTTGTCCTTGGGTATGTGCAAGATCATGAGGGGCCAAACTATGCCCTTAAGTGGCAATGAAAAATCAGCAAATCAGGGTTAGTCAACTTGACGTGAAAATTTCAACTAGCTATGAACCTAATATCAAAAAGTTGTAAGAATATAATCTATAGAATTGAATGTAGTTTCTAAACTACTAGGCCTTTTTTGAGAAAAAGTTAGTATGATTGGTGAAAAGTATATATTTCAATGCAGCAGTACAAAAATTTTAGGAAAAAAAAAAGAAGTAGGTGTATGTCTGACCACCTTAGTCATAATCAAAAGATAATATTTTATTATAAGATTTTATATATAAGTAGTAGACTCATGCTTGGATGTGACGCATATTGTTTTGTAATTTTATTCCAAAAAAATAATTAATTATGATTTTTTTGCTATAACATTTTTCAAAATAAAACAACTCCCGTGTTTGACCACCTTAACTCATTCAAAACTTTACAAAATTAAAAAAAAAAAAAATTCCTTATAGTAAGTGAAGCATAGAATGTGACGCATTTTTCAGATTTCAAAAATGTTATATTGTCTGAAAGTTATAGTCATTTTTCAATTAGTATATAAATTAGCACTTTAGAGGTAGCTCAATTAGAAAATAACTAATAATTACTTACCGAATTCAAAATTTGACAGCAATTATATCGATAGAAAGCTGATAATCTCCTTAAGATATCCTTTTCATTTTATCAAATTCAGGTGAAAAAAAAGTCGTCAGCTACATTGTCAAAGTTTTGAACTGACATCACCACTTTTTGGCCCCTCATGATCTTGCACATACCCCCTTGTCGAGAGCCAAGACTTTTCTTTCATTGACATCATGGATTTTTTCTTCTCACAGATAACACCAACAATGCTATTCATTGTTTTTCTCTGCAATTTAGCAGAATGTGGAGTGGAATGCAAAGCCAGCAAGAGAAAATCAATCTTAGCCAAATCTGGAGTTGGGGACTCAACGGACGGTTACAGTCATCGATGGAAGGAACCGATTGCTACCAGTGGTCAGCCATCACCTACATCGCAACAATTGGTGGTGTAACCGACATCGATCTCAGTCGCCTTGCCATTCAACAGAATGGCTAAAATGGCCACCCTCTCAACCCTTAGCACTGACGCAACAAGTACGCTATCAAAACCAACTCTGATAAGATGGTTTTGGAAACAATCCTATGGCTTACACTCTCCCAATGGTAGTCATTACCTTCTCCACAATTTGTAGCCATCGGATCAACAAAATCAGCTCAAACACTTTCATAGTGAAACACCTACAATGTAAATATCAACATATGTATTCAATGAGTGGGAGGTGCCTTTAAAATATATTTTTTAAAGATTTAGTAAAAAATATATTATGAAATTTATAATAGTTAAATATTAAAATATATTTATTATTAAAAGATTTTCATAAGTTTTTGAAATATAATTATATAATATCTAAATTATCTATGGCGCACCTGAAACATGATATAAATCTATATCCTCCTACAACTATAATAATCACAACATTTGTCATCTTCTAAAAATACTCAAACTTAGTTTCCATAAAAAATGCCAAATCGTGAATCACTTCTAACCTAAGCTATCAATTGCGCCACTTTGAAAATCATTTGTATAATTTCTAATCAATTATATAGATTGTTGTATCATTAATGACACTTTACATTGTTTTCACATTCTCATATATCATCTGTGTTATTATACATTAATATTATCAATTAATCTATTCATAAATTTCTCTAACCTATCCCTCATCTATACTAAACTACCCAACAAAAGTATATTTTTTTCAATTGTGTGTGTTTTGCCAATTTTCTCATCGACTATGCCATTGCACTTCAGAACTATTGATGCATGCATCATTTGTGGAAAACTAGCCTTTTGATGCTTTTTATAATGTCCTATTTCTAGCCCTCACTACTAATGCACCTAAACCTACCACAAAAAAAGGGTTAGATACATACCTTTGACCTAACCCAAATGGCTACTCAAAGACTCATATACACTTTGACTAATGACTCACCACTAGAATACCTACTATCTTCGCCACTACCCCACATAATTGAGGATGTGGAGGCTTGAAATCTCATACCTCAAAGAATGCAAATGGCAAGAATTGACCCACATTGATCCATTAATTATTTCATCATATTTTCATCCATATTAATTTTAGATATTTTTAATTATTTAATTAATTACCCACTTTGTCATTTTCCTATATATTATTTGACTAAAATTGGTTGTACAAAACATATCATAAATAAACATATGCTTGAGTTCAAATGCATTGTCAATTTGGCCCAGTATAGGGAAAATCTATTTGTGAGGTTGTTTTCTTGCATATATAATAAGATATTAGAAATTGTTACCCTATGATATCACCAAAATCAATCATTTTTTTAATTTTGAGGCCTTAACACTCATAGAGTTTGATTTATGAGTTAATATTATAGATAGATGAACCACATGAATTTACAATGCATTATGGGAGGCACATGGGAATACATGAGATATAGTCTAGGGGGGTTAATGTGTGATGAAAACCATGGTACATGTAAGGAAATTAAGGTAGTAGAATGATGCAAAGGAATCTAGTGCAAAAGCACCCTAGCAACATGATGCAAATCTATCAACTCCTGGGATGTCTATTCCTCCTAAGACATTGGTGAGAAATAAAAAAGTCCATAGGACTCAAAGCCAATAATGGGATCCATTTGTAAGACCCTTTGTAAGACCCTTTGCCAAGTTTGGTGTTTCTATAAACCTCTTGGCCAAAGTTGGTTAAAGGATCATTTAGATGGTAGTTAGGCTATGCTAGAGTATAGGTTGATGTTTTAAGTAATTTTGGTTCATGTGGAACCCCTAAAACATAAGGACTTAGTTGAGTTTCTCATTTACAAAGGAGGGTCTTTGGATTGAGGAGTCTGGAGAAAGGCTTATCTCATCATGACCAAACTTGGCAAAGGGTCTTGATTATAGATCCATGGCACTGAACTTGTGGAATCATGCCCTAGTTGTTTGCAAGATTGGAGGTTGCGATCTGACTTGTTTACAACTTGGAGATTGTCACAAGGTGGTCAGTGAGGGTTTTTTGTAGAGGGTTTTGCATATCTTTAAGGATTCCTTCAAGGAGATTGGACCCTAGAGTTATTTTTGATCTTTGTGATACTGTGGAATCCCGAATCACAAAGAAGGTAAAATCAGATTTCAGATCTGAGATAGAATTAATGAAGAATGATATGGTCGTTGAGATCATGAGAGTTGTTACTAGTATACCTTGAAATGTTGGTACTAAGGATGGGTATGAAGAAGCTGCTGAAGAATTTGAACCTATTGGATCTAGTGGTGATGACTGGAGGGATAGATTTGGTGAAGATAGAACTTCTCAGTTGCTTAGATCTGAAGCTCAATTTAGTACTAGTTACCAAATGGAAGCTTCTACTTTCTTTGGTACCTTGAAACCCGACAATCTAATTGATTGGATTGGTGAACTTGAAGATTTTTTTGAGCTGGAAGAAATTGAAGATCCTCTTCGGGTGAGATTGGCACAGACTAAGTTGAAAGGACATGCTACTCTCTAGTGGAAAGAACTACGAAGAGATAGAGAATATGAAGGTGAAATGAAGATCAATCGGTGGAGGTTGATGGTGACAAAATTGAAGGCTAAGTTCATACCTGCTGACTATGAGCTTGACTTGTTTAAGAAATTGTAGAATTTGAAGTAGAAAGATTTGTCTATTGAAGATTATACCAATGAATTCTACAAACTTACTATTCGGTTTGGACACAGAGAACTCGATAAGGAAAATGTATCTTGGTATGTGAATGGTCTGAGATTCAATATTTAGGATGAGATTGGTATGCTGAAGATTGATTCTGTTGAAGATGCTTATCAGTATGATTTGAAGGTAGAAGAGAAGTTGAAAAGGAAACAACATAGTAACTTCTGAGGGAAGGATAAAATTGATCACTCGGTGAACGATAAAATGGCTGATGCAGAAGATGAATAGAAACCTATGGAACCAAAGAAGAAGATAGGTAGAGTTATCTTTAAGGGTACTTTCTATAACTATGGAGAGGAAGGACACCATTCTTTTGAGTGTACACAGAAGAAGGTTGACCGATGAACTATTGTGGTAAATGAGAACATTCAGAATGAATCCTAAATCAGACAACTTGCTGCTTCAGCAAACATTGCTTGGTACAAAGGAGGAACCTTGTTAGAGGAGTAATTTATTTATAACTTGATGCAAGTCTGGAGGTAAACTCTGTGATGTTAATTTTGATAGTGGTAGTACTGATAACCTTTTTGTCGAGGACATGATTCAGAAACTTGGTTTGAATAGAATGAAACATCCATGTCCTTATAGGATTGGTTGGTTGCAAGATGATCATACTTTGGAATTTATAGAACAATACTTCATTGATGTTCAGATTGGCCAGTATAAGGATCTTGTGTTATGTGACATTGTGAGGATGAATAGTTGTGATATATTGCTTGGTAAACCTTGGCAATATGATTGTAGAGCTATTTATGACTGTGTGAAGAATGTATCTACTATTGAGAAGAATGACAGGAAGTTTTTCCTAATACCTTTGCTAGATACAATGCCCGGTAGGAAAAGTCTAAGTATCAGTAGCCAAGTTGAGTTGGTGGATCCAGAGAAAATGAATGATCAGTTTGGAGAATAGACTTGTATGCTATCAAGAAAAGACTTGAAGAAATAGAGGAAGTTGAAGTGGAAGAGTATGCAAAGTGAGAAGATGGAGGACTTGTATGTGAAGAACCAATTTGGGGTTTATGTGTTGAATCCCAGAAGATGTTCTTATCACATATGAACATCTTTTGGAACTTGGGGTGTCTGATGCAGGGGCATACAAGGTTGAGGCAGGGGCATTCTTGGGTCCTTAGTGAAACTGCATGGGTGTTTTTATTTTGGCTGGTGTTACTCGGTTGTAGCCTTGACTGACGGTCTCAGTCATTGAAAGAAGCTCAGTCACGGAAGGGACTCGGTAATCTTTGGCACTTGGTGAAGGTGTTACTCGGTGATGCCTACGATGCTCAGTTGACACTGGGGCTTGGTGATGCTTGGCTTTCTTGGTTATTTCACTATTGCTGGTAGTCCTGGTTTACCGACTAGAGTTCTATGTGATTTTTTGGGCCAACTTGGTGCATTTATTGTTGGTAGTTGTTGTGACAGGTTGACATGTATTAAATGTTTGTAAGGTGATTTTGAGCCAACTTGTATTGCATTTAATAATTATTGGGGGGAGTTAATGTTTCCATCTAGCTGACTTGTGGTTGATGATTAGTATTTAATTGGTGTTTGGATAGATGTTTAAGGGGGGAGCTTAGGGGTAGATGAGAACAAAAGCTTGAAAGTTGGAGTTGGCAAAGTTGTGGAAAAGATCTTGCATGGTCTAGCAGATCAGAATAGTTTTTTGATAGATTGTAATAGTAGAGCTAGTGGTTTGCACACTTGGAGACAAGGAGATTGCTTGGAGGCATGTGATCTCAAGTTTAGATCTACCTTAGGGTTTCCATCAATTACTAATTTGTTTTAGAACTGAACTAGCTAGTTTTGTAATTGGATCTTGGATCTTGTAGAATTATTTCTGATTGTAATTGGCCCTAACCAAAAAGGCCTTACATCTGGGCATGTTAACGGAAAATTACTTGAAACAATTGTTGTGTTATTGTTGTTGTGAGTTTTCCATTGTGTGATTCTCAAGCTACAAGGTTTGGATTGTGCTTAATTGGACCCACCATACTATTTGGTCTGCATCACGTGGTATTAGAGTAGAGTTGATCTTGTGGAGTGAAGGTTGACCTACCAAGGCTGATCTTGTGAAGTTGATCTTATTGGTGAAGAGATCGTATGATATTGATTGTAGATCTATGGCATTGAACTTGTGGAATCATGCCCTAGTTGTTTGCAAGATTGCAGGTCATGATCTGACTTGTTTAAAACTTGGCGATTGTCACAAGGTGGTCGGTGAGGGTTTGTTATAGAGGTTTTTTCATATCTTTAAGGATGCCTCCGAGAAGATTGGACCCTAGAGTTATTTTTGATCTTTGTGATACTGTGGAATCCCGGATCATAGAGAAGGTGAAATTAGATTTCAAATCTGAGATGGAATTAATGAAGAATGACATGGTCACTGAGATCATGAGAGTTGTTATTGGTATACCTTGGAATATTGGTACTAAGGATGGGTATGAAGAAGCTGCTGAAGAATTTGAACTTGCTAGATCTAGTGGTGATGACTGGAGGGATAGATCTGGTGAAGAAACAACTACTCGGTTGCCTAGATCTAATGCTTGGTTTAGTAATATTTACCAAATGGAAGTTTCTACTTTCTCTGGAACCTTGAAACCTGACAATCTGATTGATTGGATAGGTGAACTTGAAGATTTCTTGGAGCTAGAAGAAATTGAAGATCCTCTTTGGGTGAGATTGGCACAGACTAAGTTGAAAGGACATGCTGCTCTCTGGTGGAAAGATCTACAAAGAGATAGAGAAGATGAAGGTGAAATGAAGATCAATTGGTGGAGGTTGATGGTGACAAAATTGAAAGCTAAGTTCATACCTGCTCACTATGAGATTGACTAGTTTAAGAAATTGTAGAATCTGAAGTAGAAAGTTTTGTCTAGTGAAGATTATACCGAGGAATTCTACAAACTTACTATTCAGTCTGGACACAGAGAACTCGGTAAGGAAACAACAGCTTGGTATGTGAATGATCTAAGATTAAATATTCATGATGATCTTGGTATGATGAAGATTGATTTTGTTGAAGATGCTTATTAGTATGCTCTGAAGGTAGAAGAGAAGTTGAAAAGGAAACAACATAGTAACTCCCGAGGGAAGGATAAAATTGATCACTCAGTGAAGGATAAACTGATTGATGCAGAAGATGAACAAAAACCTATAGAACAAAAGAAGAAGACAAGTAGAGTTATCTTTAAGGGTACTTGCTATAACTATGGAGAGGAAGGACACTATTCTTTTGAGTGTACACTGAGGAAGGTTGACCGACGAATTGCTATGGTAAATGAGAATATTCAAAATGAACTTGAATCAAAGAACTTGTTGCTTCGACAAACATTTCTTGGTACAAAGGAGGAACCTTGTCAGAGGAGTAATTTGTTTAGGACCCAATGCAAGTCTAGAGGAAAACTTTGTGATGTTATTGTTGATAGTGGTAGTACTGATAATCTTGTTGTTGAGGACATGGTTCAGAAACTTGGTTTGAATAGAATGAAACATCCACATCCTTATAGGATTGGTTGGTTGCAAGATGATCATGCTTTGGAAGTTAGAGAAAAATGCTTCATTGATGTTTAGATTGGCTAGTATAAGGATCTTGTGTTATGTGACATTGTGAAGATGAATAGTCGTGATATATTTCTCGGTATACCTTGGCAATATGATTGTAGAGCTATTTATGTCTATGTGAAGAATGTATTTACTATTGAGAAGAATGACATGAAGTTTTCTTAAATGCCTTTGCTGGATACAACGCTCGGTAGGAGAATTCTAAGTATTGGTAGCTGAGTTGAGCTAGTGGATCTAGAGAAAATGAATGATCAGTTTGGAGAACAAACCTATATGCAATCAATAAAAGACCTAAAGAGATAGAGGAAACTGAAGTGGAAGAGTATGCAAAGTGAGAAGATGGAGGACTTGTATGTGAGGAACTAGATTGGGGTTTATGTACTAATTCCGGTAACTGACATAATAACCCAGCCAAAATAACCCTGACACAATAACCCCACCATAATAACCCAAGGACATAATAACCCAGGGTCACAATAACCCATTGTCAAAAAAACCCATGGACAAAATAACCCATGGTTATTCTAGATCAAGTTAGTATTCTTAAAAAGGGATTGTGAGGCACCATAGAGGATATTTAGGTCATTTTTAGACCATATATCCATTATATACCCCTAAAATAGCCTTAAAACATCTTTAATATGCTTAAATAACTTATAAAATGGTAAATAATTATAGAAATAAAGACAAATTCGTGGGAATAAGCTAAATAAGAGTTATTATGAAAAGATGCAAGTCAAAAGGCATTATGAAGAGGCATTAAGAGGATATATAAAGTGGTAGAATTAAGAGCTTAGAGAAGTAAAGGAGGGAAGAAGGGGAGAAGAATGAAGAGTGTGTAGAGTGATAAGAAAAAGAGAAATCAAAATTCATAAAAAAAGATATTTTTTACTATAATTTTTTAAACATTATATTAAATTTTTCTAGGGGTTTCTATAAAGTATACAAAAAATAAATTTACTTTTAGAGAATCAAGAAATTCTTCATAATTTTTAATATATACAATGCCTCTTCAATTTTTAACAAGTCAAAAAAAAAAGAAATTACTCATTTTAAATGGTTACACATTTTTACTTCATCGAGAAGGTGTCAATAAAATGATCTGCATTGTGCAGAATATTTTACAAATAAATGTTCAAGTTGGTGCTATACTACAACACAAACAGAATCTGGTGATGTGATTAGCAGTACAAGACATAATCATGCTCCAAAAATTGAGATGATCACTGTCAAATAGAAGTTGAATAAAATGAAAGACATGGCATGCTTGACTCAAGACTCTACAAGAAATATCATTTCTACTACATGTTCTAATATTTCATTGCCGGTAGCAGGAGCAATACCATCAACCAATGCATTATCCAAAATCATTCGAAGGAAAAGAATAAGATTTGAAGCACCACCACCAAATCCTCAAACATCGAGAGATCTTATCTTACCAATTGAATATACAATTACCAATAGAGGGGAAAAGTTTCTTTATCATGACAGTAATGATGAGAATCATTTTTTAATATTCACCACCACACAAAATTTGCAACTACTAAAAGAATCTGAAAATTGGTTTAGTTATGGTACATTTAAAACAGTACCAAGTATTTTTCAGCAGTTGTACACAATTCATGGCTTGAAAAATGATGCAATATTTCTACTCATCTATATTCTTATGACCAAAAAAACAAGATCCACTTATACAAAAGTACTTGTGAAATTAAAACAACTACAACCTGATCTAAACCCAAAAACTATACTTATTGATTTTGAATTAGGTTTCAAGGGAGCTATTTTTGAAATTTTTCCTAATGTCACTATTCGAGGATGTCTTTTCCATTTATCTCAGTGCTTGTGGAGGAAAGTTCAAGAAGAAGGTCTACAAACACGGTATAGTGTCGATGAAGTATTTTCATTTGAGATCAAAAAATTGGTTGCATTAGCTTTTGTGCCTCAGATATATGTAATCAATGCATTTGAAATACTTCTACAATCTCCTTATTATATAGAACATGAGGAGACTTTGCAACCCATAATTGATTGTTTTGAAGACACATGGATTGGAAGACTAACTAGAAGAGGCAATAGATGGTCACCCAAGTTTCCAATCACAATGTGGAATTGCTATGCAGCTATTCAAGATGATCTTCCCATAACGAATAATTCTATTGAGGGATGGCATAGAGGATTTAGTGAATTAATTCAATCATCGCATAGCTCAATCTAGAAATTCATCAAAGCAGTGAAAAAAGAATAGGGTCACTAAGAGAATAAAATAGAGAAATATATGGCTAGACACACTACGCAACCAAGCAGGAAAAAATATCGTGAACTCAAAGAAAGTATAAAAAGACTAGTTGATGGTTATTGTTGGTGTAATTAAGTATTTACTAATTACACTTTACTTAAGTTTACTTAGGATAATGCATTTTCATAGTAAGTTGTGATTGAGATACCTAGGAGTTTGCATTTCTTTTTAGCACATGGTTAGGAGACTCTCCACTTTGGGTGGTCATAGTTGTCTTCTCATAACTCTTTGTGTGTGAGATCCACCTTTAGTGCTCTTATCACATTATCATCCTAATCTATTTCACATACTTTGATGTACAATGGAGGATGATCCACCTTTGGTGGACATGTGATTCCACCATGTCTAGTTGTGATCTTATCACTTGCATATCTTCTAGATATCTTGCATTGCCTATATATTGAGGCATCTACATTGTATGAATTCATTCAATCTATTATTCATTATTTGATAATTTAATCATATCATATTTTGTCTCTCTTGTGCTATCTCTTGAGCTTCTAGATCTTGGTTTCTATTCTTTGCCTTAGGCAAATTCTTACATGGTATCAGAGCCATAGGAGTTTCATTGTATAGCCTATTTTGAGAGATTTTTATTGCAGGTCAAAATTGGAGCTTGCTGGTGCAAATTAGAGGTTGGCATCACATTGAGGAGGTCCAAAAACCCCTAAATCAAATTTTGTTTCATCCAAATCAGATATCTGAAGCAAAATCTAGAGCCATTTGAATTTGCAAGGTTCGACGGCGGTGATTTAGAAAAAATAATTTCAGAGGTGATTTTCAAACAGCGATATCTCAGTCATCTGGACTCCTTTTTCAGAGCAATTTTTATTTATTTTGGGGTAGAATTTCATGATCTACACAATGGTACAGGTGATTACTAATATTTGTTTCTGATATGTTCTAAAAATCACAAATTTTGATTTTTACAACTTTAAAGGTTTCGTTCGGGCTCATATGGACACATTTTCATGTGCTATTTTTTTTTAAAGTTCATGATTTTTTGTCTACTTTCCAGATCTGGTATCAGTTTGGAAAAATTTTAAGTAGACATAGTACTTTCAGAATTTGGTCTATTTTGGCCTATTTTTGGCACTTGTAATTTGTTGAATCCTTGAGTGGTCTTGTGTCTTAATTGTATGAGTCTACCATAGCTTCATATTTTCAGTTGTAATCATCAAAATTAGAAGTCCACTTTGATTCATTTTGGCAAGTGGAAATTGTACATGCACTATATATAAAGTGATAAAATCATCTATTTTTGGGGGTTCTTTGGCTCAATGAATTTTGGGGGGTGCATTATTATTTTTTGATCTCATTGTTTCATGTGAGAAGTACATCATGGATGGTTTCATTAAGTTGACAAGATGGAACTATAGGCAATGGAGTGAATTGGTTCTTGCTCATCTTTGTGAGCATAACCTATTGTCCTATTTGTATGGGGATATGGATGTTAAAAGTCCTTCTTACAATTGTGACTCTTATGAAAAAGTTTGTCAGGTTATATATTGGAATATGTCAATGGATGTTATAGATTCCCTTGATGAGTATGAAGATGAGACAGAAAATATTCCTAGTCTCTGGACTGTTCTTTGGAAATTGTATGGAGATCCACATATTCCTCCACTTCTAAAATGTCCAGAACCTCTAGTTGCAGCTCCTTCTCCTCCTTCTAAGATCACATCTCTTGATGATGCATGTCTTCCTATAGCCATTGACTCTTGTGACTCAATGCAGCAAGATATTCATTGTCTTCCAGACTTTGTTCCATGGGATGACTACTTGACAGACATTGCAGGTTTGTTTGTGGAGTCCTACATTTTAGATTTGGGAGACTTCATTGATGATATTAATCTTCTCTTTGTTGAAGATGATCCTTCTTCAGTTGTTGTGAGGGAGCATGCTGAACCTTAGCTTCATTCTCCACTTGATCCTTCTTTTGAGATTGACATGATTGTGGATCCTTTGATACAAAATTTGGAGGAGGTCTCTTTAACTTTAGAGAAGAATTTGACTCTTTGGAGATTGGTTTTCAGGAGTCTCAAACTTCACTTCAGATGTTACATTGCATGGTTCAAGCTGATCATACTCATGTGTTGGAGATTCCTATTCAGTTTCCTGAGACATCCTACATTTTGAGGATTCTTCCTATAGATTGGAGATTACTCATTGATACGCCTATGGACTTGTTTCTTTCTAAGGGGAGGAACATCATTCAGTTTTCTTGGTGCAGTTTCTACATTGATCCAGGTGTATCTATCATGGGTGTACATTCTACATTGAGGGGGGGCTTTCTTGCTTCTCTTCCTACTTCATTTGAGGAGGCAACTTTGTCTTTGGAGTTTGATCCAAATTCTTATTTGGATCATTTATCATTGGTTCCTTGTTTATCACCTTCTTCTATTGGGCCTTCTCCTGATTGGTTTGTGGCATCTTGATGCAGGAGCATCCAGGGTGTAAGAGAAATCTTGCATCACCCAAAAATATTTCTATTTTTTATATTCAATAAGGGCTATCTGTTGTAGAGCTTCTATTTGTGGAAACTTTCTATTTTTAGTAAGTTGGTCATATGATCTCGGAATGTTTTGATTTTTCATGTGGAGGTTCATCTCAGTCATATCAGTTTGCCAGTAAAGTTTTATGGCTAGATCAAGTCTAGTTTTGAAGATATTGAAGATTTTCGGTATTGGCGGCAGGGTATAGAAACTTTGAACTCAGTTTTGAAGGCTTTAGAGGCCTCAGATGAGGTCAAAAATTTGTGTGATAGGCGCTTGCGCGCACCAAGCCTGTAGAGCGCTTCGTGGCATTTCTAAAATGGGGTTATAATAGTCAATCGGGTCAACTGGTGATGACTTATGGTCTCCAGAAGTCGGGCTACCTGAAATGGCAGAAAATAATTTTCCTTCAAAATTTCTGTTCAGGTTTCAAAAGTTATTTTGAGCCGACTTTGATGTAATAAATTGAAAAATAAAATAATTCTAAGTTTGGTCGGCCCTAAGGGCTAAATTTTTGGAACCTTCTCAGGCGATGGAAATTGCCTATATAAAGAAGGCCCGTAGTGTTGTCTAGGGCAGTTCTGGGTAGTAGATCTGGGTAACAATTCAAGGCTTTGTCCTACAGAATATTGTAAAGGGAATGCCCATGTGGCTTTGCATATTGTAATTCTGAAAGTTTGGAATTCCACATTTGTGGAGATAATAAGAAGTCAATTTTCTGTTCTTACAAATTGTTGTTGTTTCTTTGTTTTTGTTATGTGTTTGTCGTATTAAGGGGAGCACCCTTCATCAAGTGGTATCAGAGCAGGAGTTCTTGAGTGTGTAAATAGATCTCTGACTGTGAGGCAGTTTGCACTAGGATCGTGGCTAAGGTTTCAGTGCGCATTGTGAAAATGCCTCCACGAAGGGAACACGGAGGAAGACCTGGGGTTATAACACCTGAGGTTAGAGCGCTCCAGAGATAGGTGCGAGCATTGCAAGAGGAGATTCATAGAGGAATGAATCTTAATGTCAGAGATGAAAGCGAGGATGAAGCCAAAGAAGAAGATCAAGAAGGAGAAGTCAAAGTTGTGAACCAGGAGGAAGAAAGACTTTTTCGAGCCATTTCCAAGATCGAAAAAAGACCTAAGATTGAGGTTCCTGCATTTTCAAGAAATCTTAACCTAGAAGAATTGATCGACTGGATCAATGAATGTGAAGAATATTTTGAGTATGAAGATATTGAGAATCCTGATAGGGTCAAATTCACGAAGGCCAGATTGAAAGGTCATGCGAAGATCTGGTGGCAAGAGATTCAATTGGAGTGAAATAGAAGAGGGAAAGATAAAATTGCAAGATGGGATTGGATGGTGGATAAATTGAAGCGACAGTTCATCCCTGTTGATTATGAGCTTGACCTACTAAAGAAAATGTAAAGTTTGAAGCAAGTGGGATGATCTGTTCAGGAGTATACAGAGGAGTTCTATAGAATCCTCATCAAAACAAGCCATGCGGAAGATGATAAGGAGAAAGTTGCTCGTTACCTTAATGGGTTGAGGCCAAGCATTCAAGAAGAGCTGAATCTAGTTTGAATGAACACTATTGAAGAGGCATACCATTTTTCCCTAAAAGTAGAGGAAAAGTTGAACAAGAAGTTTGAGAGCAGATAAAATGGAAGAGGTCGCGGTGGACGATCTGGTGGATGGTCATATGGAGGCCGAAATGAAGATCTGAAAAAGAAGGATGAGGCTAGTAGCAGTCAAAATTAGAGAAGAAATAATTCCAATGATTTCCAAGAATAGAACAATAGAGATCAGAGAGGGAGAGGAAGAGGACAAGGTTTAGGAAGAGGAGGCTTCCGTGGAACATATTTTCACTGTGGAGAAGAAGGTCATAGGGCATTTGAATGTCCTCAACGCCAAGGGAGGATGGATAGGAGGAATGAAGGCTAGGCTAGAGTTGCACATATAGATGAAGATGTTAGGTCATCAAATTCTAAAGATGCTGAAAGAGGAGAAACGTTGATTAATAGAAGAGTCCTGCTGAGTGGTGAGAATGAACCTGAACAAAGGAGGAGCCTGTTTCGCACTAGATGTAAGTGTGAGGGTAAATGATGTGATGTGATTATTGATAGTGGAAGCATTGACAATTTGGTGTCAGAAGAGATGGTGAAAAAGTTGAAGCTCAAGAGACAGAAACACCCACATCCATATCGGATTGCCTGAGTGCAGGATGACCACAAGGTCATGGTCAGTGAGCAGTGCCTAGTAAAGTTCAAGATTGGCAGGTACCATGATGAGGTACTATGTGATATCATACCTATGGATGCATGTCACATGTTGTTGGGCAGGCCGTGGTAGTTTGATAGATGTGCTATACACGATGGTCATGCAAATACCTATTCCCTAACAAAGGATGGAGTGCGACATAAGCTAAAGCCTTTAAAGGAGACCAAAGAAAAGGCATGTGGTAATGCGAGAGTAAATTTTGTTAATGGAAGAAAATTCCTAGATGGTATGAGGCATGAGCATGTGTGTTTTGCTTTAATTCCAAAATCTGGTAAAGAGAAAGTAGAGGATGTACCTATAGAGGTTGAAAATTTGTTGAATGAGTTTCAGGATATTGTATCTGATAATGTACCTGATGGATTACCACCGGTAAGGAAGATTAGTCATCAGATGGATTTGATTCCAGGAGCCAGTTTTCCAAACAAGGTAGCACATAGAATGACACCAGCTGAAAGTGAAGAGTTGAACATATAAGTGCATGAGTTATTGCAGAAGGGATTGATCCGTGAGAGTCTGAGTCCTTGTGCTGTACCAGCGGTATTAGCACCAAAGAAGAATGGAGAATGGAGGATGTGTATAGATTCTAGAGCAATAAAGAAGATCACAATCAAGTGTAGGTTTCCATTGCCATGAATGGATGATATTATGGACTATTTGAGTAGAGCTGTGTATTTCTCAAAGATAGATTTGAAGAGTGGATATCATCAGATTCGGATCAGAGAAGGAGATGAATGGAAGACTACCTTCAAGACAAAGGAAGGATTGTATGAGTGGTTAGTCATACCTTTTGGGCTAACCAATGCACTGAGCACTTTCATGCAGCTCATGAACGAGGTTTTGAAAGTATTTCTGGGTAAGTTTGTCATTGTTTAGCTAGATGATATTTTGATCTTTAGTAAGACATTGGAGGAGCATATGATGCATATTCGTATGGTATTTGAGAAACTGAGAGAAGAGAAATTGTTGATTAATTTGAAGAAGTGCAGTTTTGTGAAGAAAGAGTTAGTATATTTGGGATTTGTAGTTCTAGAAGAAGGTCTAAAAATAGACCTAGAGAAGGTACAGGCTATCCTTGAATGGCCTATGCCAAGGAGTGCTACTGAGGTAAGATCTTTTCATGGTTTGGCTAGCTTTTACAGAAAGTTTATCAAAAATTTTAGTAGTATTTGTGGACCCTTGACTGAAACAATGAGAGGGGATAGAAAAGAGTTTAGGTTGACTAATGGGGCTGAAAGGAGTTTTCAATTGTTGAAACAAAAGGTTACAGAATAACCTATCTTAGCACTTCCAGATTTTAATAAGGTGTTTCAAGTAGACTGTGATGCTAGTGTTACTACAATAGGAGCTGTTATGAGCCAAGAAGGTAAATCTGTTGCTTATTTCAGTGAGAAGTTAAATGATGCCAAGAGAAAGTTTTCTATTTATGATCAGGAATTTATGCTATAGTTCAGGCATTAAAGAAGTGGAGACATTATCTACTTCCTAAGGAGTTTATTTTGTATACTGATCATCAAGCTTTTCAATATTTGAACAGTCAAGGAAAGTTGAATCAGAGGCATTTGAAATGGCTTGAGTTTTTGCAGAGTTATACATTTGTTTTGAAACACAGAAGTGGAAAGTCTAACAGGGTTGCAGATGCACTTAGCAGAAGACAACTATTGCTGACAGAGATGCAGATTGAGATGGTTGGGTTCAAGGAACTCAAGAATTTGTACCCAGAGGATCTTGATTTTGGTGAAGCTTGGAAAGCTTATATATTACCTATTACTCTAGACAGGACAAAGTGGCTGGATTTCATCATTCAAGATGATATGCTATTCAAAGGGAGTCAGTTGTGCATTCCAAGAAGTTCTATGAGGGAGAATCTCATCAAGGAGAAGCATAGCAGAGGATTGGCTGGACATTTTGGTCGAGATAAAACCCTTGCTTTGGTTAGTGAGAATTATTATTGGCCATAGTTACAGCAAGATGTGAATAAGTTTGTACAGAGTTGTAGAGTATGTCAGATGGTGAAAGGAGTGAAGCAGAATACAGGATTGTATTGGCCATTACCTATACCAGAGAAGCCTTGGGAGGATATCAGTATGGACTTTGTTCTTGGTTTACCAAAGACTCAGTGGGGACATGATTCAATCTTTGACATGATTCAATCTTTGTGGTGGTTGATAGATTTTTGAAGATGACACATTTCATTCCTTGCAAGAAGACTAGTGATGCTGTTCATATAGCAGAACTATTTTTCAGAGAAGTGGTGAGACTACATGTTTTGCCAAAGAGTATAGTTTCAGATAGGGACACAAAATTCATTGGATATTTCTGGCGTACATTATGGAAAAAGTTAAAGATAGATTTGAAGTTTAGTTCATCACATCATCCACAGACTGATGGACAGACAGAGGTGGTGAATAGAAGTGTGGGAAATTTGCTGAGATGTTTGGTTGAAGACAAGCCAACAGGATGGGATCTGATTTTACCACAGGCAGAATTTGCATACAATAATTTTGTCAATAGGAGCACTGGTAAATCGCCATTCCAGATTGTATATGGAAGTAGTCCAAGAAATGCATCCGAATTGAGAAAGATAGATAAAGGAGAAATAAGTAGTGCTGAAGCTGAGGATTTTGCAGAACATTTGAAGAACATCCACAGCGAGGTGAGGAAGCACATTACCAAGATGAACGCACAGTATAAGACTAAGGCAGATGAGAAAAGGAGGCATAAGGAATTTCAGGTTGGAGATGAAGTCATGGTTCATTTGCGGAAGGAGCGATTTATAGTTGGTACATATAACAAATTGAAAATGAAGAAGTTTGAGCCATGCAAAATACTGAAGACGCATGATTCGGGAAGTGCATATGAAGTATAATTGTCTACTGAGCTGAATATTTCACCAGTGTTTAACATTTTAGATTTGACAGAATATCATGAAGGAGGTGTTGAAGATGAAGTTACAGCAGCATGGTGGCGTATTCTAGCAACCAGTTCAGATATCAAGGAGATTGAAGACATACTAGATAGTCATATTGGCAGAAGCACAAGGAACATGACATATGAAGAATATTTGGTCAAGTGGAAAGGATGACCTATTGAAGATTCATCATGGCTAACAAAGGAGGAGGTTAACCGTCTTGGTTTTCCTCTACACACTTGAGACGTGACACGGTCACTTCTCAAATTACCCTGGGTGTTTGATGTAGGAGCATCCAGGGTGTAAGAGCAATCTTGCATCACCCAAAAATATTTCTATTTTTAGTATTCAATAAGGGCTATCTGTTGCAGAGCTTCTATTTGTGGAAACTTGCTATTTTTAGTAAGGTGGTCATACGATCTCGGAATGTTTTGATTTTTCATGTGGAGGTTCATCTCAGTCATATCAGCCTGCCAGTAAAGTTTCATGGCTAGATCAAGTCTAGTTTTGAAGATATTGAATATTTTCGGTATTGGCGGTAGGGTACAAAAACTTTGAACTCAGTTTTGAAGGCTTTAGAGGCCTCAAATGAGGTCAAAAATTTGCATGAAGACCACTTCCATTGGTCAAGCCTATAGAGCACTTCGGGGCATTTTTGAAATGGGGTTATAATAGTCAATCGGGTCAACTGGTGATGACTTATGGTCTCTGGAAGTCGGGCCACCTGAAATTGCAGAAAATAATTTTCCTTCAAAATTTCTGTTTGGGTTTCAAAAGTTATTTTGAGCTGACTTTGATGTAATAAATTGAAAAATAAAATAATTCTAAGTTTGGTTGGCCCTAAGGGCTAAATTTCTGGAACCTTCTCGGGCGGTGGAAATTGCCTATATAAAGAAGGCCCGTAGTGTTGTCTAGGGCAGTTCTGGGTAGTAGATCTAGGTAACAATTCGAGGCTTTGTCCTACAGAATATTGTAAAGAGAATGCCCATGTAGCTTTGCATATTGTAATTCTGAAAGTTTGAAATTTCACATTTGTGGAGATAATAAGAAGTCAATTTTCTGTTCTTGCAAATTGTTGTTGTTTCTTTGTTTATGTTATGTGTTTGTGGTATTAAGGGGAGCACCCTTCATCACATCTTCATCAACCAAGGACATGGTGACACTTGGCCATACTTCAGAGACATCATACTTCATTTGGATTCCCCTTCCTACTTCCTATCCACAATGGGAAGCCTTCTTACATCTATACTTGGTGTATCTTCTTCCTAAGAGCAGAAATGTTGTTTGTAGGCATTGGACTATGTTTTGTTTTCAAGCACTTACCATCCTTGGAGGAGATTACTCATTATGGGGGGGATATCATGTCTCCTTGTTTCCTTCCTTTGGGGGGATTCTTTATTGTATATGCATGATATATGTCATAATTGGGGGGTCTTGATTACTCCATCCATGCATGCATTTTGTATTCATCTCTCTTTTTGGGGGAGGGTTTTTCCCATGAGGTTTTCCCTCTTTCTCTAATTTATGAGAGATTGCATTGTTCTTGCATATTGTACATGGGTACCTAACATGGCCTACTAGCCAGGACCCATCTTGCATTGTGAGCTTAAGTGTATTCCCCTAAGTTGCACTTGAGGGGGGGTGTTGGTGTAATTAAGTATTTACTAATTACACTTTACTTAAGTTTACTTAGGATAATGCATTTGCATAGTAAGTTGTGATTGAGATACCTAGGAGTTTGTATTTCTTTTTAGCACATGGTTAGGAGACTCTCCACTTTGGGTGGTCATAGCTGTCTTCTCATACCTCTTTGTGTGTGAGATCCACCTTTAGTGCTCTTATCACATTATCATCCTAATCCATTTCACATACTTTGATGTACAATGGAGGATGATCCACCTTTGGTGGACATGTGATTCCACCGTGTCTAGTTGTGATCTTATCACTTGCATATCTTCTAGATATCTTGCATTGCCTATATATTGAGGCATCTACATTGTATGAATTCATTCAATCTATTATTCATTATTTGATAATTTGATCATATCATATTTTGTCTCTCTTGTGCTATCTCTTGAGCTTCTAGATCTTGGTTTCTATTATTTGCCTTAGGCAAATTCTTACAGTTATGACAATAATAATATTTTAGATTATATGAGAGGCATTGCTCATAATTTGACACTTTAATTAAAAAATTGAATAATTTTTTTTTATAGAAATATACTTGTAATTTGTAAATTTTGTTTTCATTTCTCTATAATCTTATGGGGTTATTTTTTCCATTGGTTATTTTGACTCTGGGTTATTTTGGATTGGGTTATTATGACCCTGGGTTATTTTGTCCTTGAGTTATTATGGCTGGGTTATTTTTTCCAGGGTTATTTTGGCCAGGTTATTATGTCCTGTAATCACTAATTCCTAAAAGATGTTCTTCTCACATATGAAAATGTTTTGGAACCTGGGTTGTCTGATGTAGGGGCATCTAAGGTTGAGGCAGGGGCATTCTTGGGTCCTCAGTGAAATTGCATGGGTGTTTGTATTTTGGCTAGTGTTACTCAGTTGTAGCCTTGACTGACAGTCTCGTTTATTAAAGGAAGCTCAGTCATTGAAGGGACTCGGTAATCTCTGGCTCTCAGTGAAAGTGTTACTTAGTGATGCTTGTGGTGCTCGGTCGACACTGGTGCTCGATGATGCTTGGCTTGCTTGATTATTTCATTGTTGCTCGGTAGTCCTGGTTTACTGACTGGAGTTCTATGTGATTTTTTGGGCTGACTTGGTGCATTTATTATTAGTATCTATTGTTATATGCCAACATGTGTTAGGGATTGATAGATCCAAAACAATATAAAATTAACAGTAATATGCAGAAAACAAAAGAAGTAGACAATCTCAAAATAGATAACACATAGATTTAATGTGGTTCACCCAAAACTTGGGCTACGTCCACCTACATAGTCATCCAAACTTTCTTATTATCCATCAAAAATGTATACCAACATTTCAATGCATTATGCATCTCAATCGTTTATAGCAGTATTTTAGGGCAACCTCTAAAATCGACCATTTTAGTATTTTACAATGTCGCTATTCCTTTCTCTAGAAAAAGAATAATATTTTCCCACTACATGAGAGGTCGTCATAGTATCAACACCCACTACATGATCAGTCACAACAATATCAACAATCTCCCACTTGGAGACTGATCAGGCTCCACACCAGAACAATCTCCCACTTGGAGGCTAAATCTAGACGATAATGTAGTATTTGCAACTCCCACTGGATAAAAAACTTGGCTATGTATTAACTCCATGATCATCAGTCAAGAAGCCCAATAGAAGCTGAGCAAGAAACTAACTTCTCCTTAGGTACTATCTTTGTGAACATGTCTACAGGATTGCCACTTGTGTGAATCTTCTCAAGCTGTAATTTGCCATCCTCCAAAATAGACCTTATCAAATGGTACTTGAGTTGTATGTGCTTTGTCCTTGAATGAAAAGAAAAATTATTTGAAAGATGAATGGCACTCTGCCTATCACTGTATGATGGGTGATCTTCCTACTTCTGACCCAATTCCTCTAGAAAACATTGTAACCAAATCATCTCCTTGCTAGCTTCCATAGCAGCTACATACTCAGCTTCAGTGGTTGAAAGTGCGTTAACCTCCTGCAATCTAGAAATCCAACTGACTGTAGTACCCCCTACAGTGAAAACATACCCTATAGTACTCCTCCTTGTATCAATATCTCCTATCAGATCAGAGTCAACAAATTCACTAAGAGAAGAACTAGATCATGTGAAACATAATGCCTTTGTTGTAGTACCTCTTTGTTGAGCATCATTTTTACACAAAGACAATGCCTAGGAATTTGCATGAGAAACTTCCCCTCTTGGAAGATTGATGAAATAAATCTGAAGGTTCCTGAAGGTTGGGTATCAATTGCTTGGATAGCTCAATGGAAGAAAAATGTGAATTTGTTATCAAGGAGGCCTTTGTTGGTTCTTCTCTTAAGGGAAACTGCAAAACAAACTTTAGGATTCCACAATATCTCTTTTTTTTATTCAATTTTTAGATTTAAGAAATGAAAACAATACTAATTTAAATTATTCTAGTGATAGAAACTTTGCAAGGAAGGTTAGAAAGAGTAAGATAACAAGAAGATTGAAAGGAAATACTTGAAAGAAACCTAATAGACATATCCTAGTAATCACACCACCATGAAAATTAAATGTCCAAGAAGATGAGAAACCCACACAAAAGATATCAGAGATGGTCAATGACCAAGAAAGAAGTGTGGAGCCTGAAAAGGACTCCTTAGTAGGGGCCATAGTGAAGGAAGGAGTAAGTACACAGGTGCCATTAGTTGTAGCTATTCTGCCCCCACCTCCACCTCATCCTTCCATGTTACCCACCTTTCCACCTCAAGAGGTTCCCATCACTTCTCAAAGTACCCCTCCATCTCAAAAAACTTCTTCACTTCATAATCCTTTTCCAACTCCCACCCCACCAGTCTTTTCAACCACACCCCTCATGTCTCCTATGCCTCCCCCACTTAGCATTCTTCCCCAAGTCCATGTTGAGTCAGCGCCTCAAGGCTTGTAGGAGCCAGAGAAGGAAGCTAAAGCCATCGACAAAGAGAAGTGGGAGAAACTCATATTGAAGAGTCACAGATAGAAGAAGAGCCACCTACAGAGGAAGATAGGCCTCATATAGATGCCGATGAGAAAACAACTGATGAGCATAAAATTGTCGATGAATAGACCATGGATAAAGGGGAACATGAGTAGGGAATGGAGGAACATGAGCAGGGAATGGAGGAACCTGAGTAGGATACAAAAATGGACCAAGATAGAAGGCAAGAGCAAGGAATGGGAGAGGAAGAAGAAGATCAAGAAATGGAGATGACAGGTCACTTGGCATCCTCCTCCACATTAACTTCTTTATATGAACCATTGAATGCATCATCAAAGCCCACATGGTTCACCAAAGAAGTGTGGCTGAGGGTGAGAACATATACTGACGAGGAGGTGGAGATGACCATTCTAGGGCACACTTTCCACCAAATAACACCTGTTCCCTAGGTGAGGAGGATGTCTTATATAACACAAGATCAAGTGGGAAGGTGGAAAGAATAGGTGGCTATTCCTACAATAAGCACTGATAAGAATGAAATCACTTTAGATGATTACGTATTGGAGGAAATGGATTTAGGGGAGCCAACTAGAGAAGGTAGCAAGACTCTGGCTACTCTGGGCTTGAAGCATGCTCTGGGCTTCATGAACAAGAATGAAGAAAAGATAAAAGCCCTGGAAGAACAAAATGAAGCCATGATGAGATTCATTTTGAAGATAGCAGGTCCAATTGACCCTGATAACCCCAAAGCCTCATTACAGCCAATTTTGGAAAAGAAGGGGGAAATAAATATAGATGTACCACATTCTTTTGTATAGGCCTGTACCGACTGGAAGTTAGATTTTGAGTAAGTTTCCAAGATGTCCCTAAAGAAGATTTTGAGGCCACTATGAGGTATCTTGATAGGAGTAACTTCATTGGTCGATATCATGAGCCAAGATGATGCGGTTGAAGAGATGATACTCAAGTGGCATAAGGTCCTAGAGGATTTGAAGATAATAAAGAAGCAATGCTTCTAGATTTTGGTCAAGATATATGAGGGGTCTAAGCTCGACAATTTTGAGGAGTGGGCCCAAGAGATCACTGCAGCTCTAACCATGTTTGAAAAGGTTTTGAAAAGATTAAATAAGAGGAGAGATGATAGTATGGTCTTCATGAAATAGTTGCATGAGTTTTTTGAGGGTTTGGACTTGGATTCATATGAGGAGGATGATGATAAGATGATGTACTCTATAAATACCATCATCAAGAAATACATAGATATATTTCAAGGAGTCAAGAAAAAGGAAGATCTACAACAGATGTTCTATCAAAAGGAGGAGATCCAAAAGATGGTGTCTCGGGAAGAGGAGATCAAGGCTTTTTCAGAAGAGTTATTTGTCTTCCGAGATCATCAGTAAGAAGTGCTTCAAGAGATCAAAGTGCCCAATTTTGAGGAAGTATCAGAGGTAGTAGATAGGTTCAGAAAAGTACATCCAGAAGTTCTCCCTACATAGTGAGCATCCGGGTCAAAACTACCTCAATTTTGTGTGTAAAAAATTTAGTTTGATACTTAGCCAATTTTGCAGTATAGGATTTTTGACCCTTTTGGCCATAGGGGGTTTTCGGCCTGCAACAAGTCTGACAAGTTCGATAAGTTTGAAATAATGGAAATAAAGGGCTCAACACTTAATCAATTTTGGGTTTAGGATTTTCGGACCAATTGTCAGGTTTTGGGCATTTTTTGGCACATCCGAGAGTTGACTCCAGTTATCTTAGGGATCACTTTTCAGTCATCTGGGCCTCTTTCTTTGCTTCATCTAGGCATGATTATGGGATCTCTTTCAGTCAGAACCACATAGAGTAGCTAAGGACAATGATCAAGTGTACAAACAGGAAGATCGTCAAGTGCATGCAACAGTTCTAGCCCCATTTTTGAGATATCTAATGCTTGATTTATGCAATTCTTTGTAATGCATGAGGTTTAATTCTACACTAGGATAGATTAGCTAAGCTTTAGTTTAGTTTTACTTTGGAGTTCAGTTGTGACAAAACCCTAGTTGCGAAAATAAGAGAAGAGCTCTATAAATTGTAATAAAATGATGTAATGAGGGTCGACTAAATCATTAATACAAGATATACAATTGGTGCTTCATTCATGGTGTGATTTCTATTGTCTATGTTAAATTTATGAATGTGTGATTTTCTCATTCTTTATTTTGAAGAGCTGATTGTTTGTTTGATGATTTCAAGTCTGTGATGTCTTATTTTGGTGTTTTCTAGTATCATACTACTCTATTGTGATGAATCTCTAAGAAGATCTTTCTTTGGTGGATGAAGATTAACTTGTCTCATGTGTGCATGCATCTGGGGTGGCTTCATGATCTGATGAGTTTTGACATATCATACATCTACATTGTTTGAATTCTGTTGATGATTGCATCCATTCAACTAAAGATTGTGACATGATCTGGTCTCTTTTGTGTGGGTTTCTCATCTTCTTGGACATTTAATTCGCTCAGTGGTGTGATTACTAGCATATGTCTGTTAGGTTTCTTTCAAGTATTTCCTTTCAATCTTCTTGTTATCTTACTATTT
Source organism: Chamaecyparis obtusa (assembly GCA_027943335.1). NCBI lineage: Eukaryota > Viridiplantae > Streptophyta > Pinopsida > Cupressales > Cupressaceae > Chamaecyparis > Chamaecyparis obtusa. The sequence continues at coordinate 2,211,783 of BSBK01005123.1, read as the reverse complement.
CTAACCTTCCTTGAAAAGTTTCTTTCGATAGAATAATTTAAATTAGTATTGTTTTCATTTCTTAAATCTGAAAATTGAATTAAAAAAAGAGATATTGTGGAATCCTAGAGTTTGTTTTGCAGTTTCCCTTAAGAGAAGAACCAGCAAAGGCCTCCTTGATAACAAATTCACATTTTTCTTCCGTTGAACTATCCAAACGGTTGAGACCCAGCCTTCAGGAACCTTGAGATTGATTCCATCAATCTTCCAAGAGGGGAAGTTTCTCACGCAAATTCCTAGCCATTGTCTTCATGTAAAAATGATGCTCAACAAAAGTGCTCAAGTAGTAAGTATATTTAGGTCAGCATCTCTACCAAGGTGTCTCATATTCTTTGTCATGCCTATCATGAATTCCATGAAGACTTCATCTAAAATCTTGGTATCTATCAATCCTAGTGCTGGGCTGTTATCAAAATCTTCTTCCCCTTTGAGGTTGAATGTGAAGGCCTTGTCAAAATGATATACTCCCAAATCAGCCTATGAGAACAAAACTTTATTCAGGGTGTTATATTCAGTGATCATCTGTTTGAGCTTAGGTTCTGGATCAATCTTTATTTCATTGTTGAGCCCCTTCCATGGTAGCCAAAGTTTGGTAAAATCAGTAGAGAACCAACCCCTCAAAGATCAGGTCTATTCTCGGCTGAGTAGCATGCCATAGGTTTCTGGGATATCTACCACATGAACATCAATGCAATCCTGGATTCTGGGGTTAGCCATCAGTTGAATCCATGTGTCCTTCAAAACCCTAATAACTTTGACTTCTATTTTATCAAGCTGAATTACCACTCGATTAGTGGGTTGAGGATTCACTCCTAGACTCTAGCATATGGAAAAAAGCATCACATTACATGAAGCACCAGAGTTAATCAAAAAATTGTGCAAGTTCTTTCCAAATATTTTGAGGCTAAGTAGGAATAGGGGCACTTCTACCCTATCTTTGAACATGGTCGGCATTGCCTCTGTCACATTAACATTGGATATATTATTGGCATTACTACTGAGGGAGGTTGACTTGGAATGATTCAGGGTTTTTAGGAGGGCTTCCCTTTGAGTGGGACAACTCTGCACCATATCATACATTGACATGTTCGTTCTAACCCTTTTCAATTCTTCTATCACACTATACCTTTTGTTGGTCTTGGCTGGGCCTTTTGATGTGGTCGATTGATATGATGTTGTCTAAACAATCGTGGTATTCGGTCCTCTCAGTGGTGTAGGGTTATTGCTGGCCATCGGGTCAAGTGGAGTGGGTTGCATACTTGGAGGGACACCATCCATGAGGGGGGCTCTCCTACTTCTCAAGTTGTGGGTATTCCTGTTGTTTTTCTGGAAGGCATGGACCTCAAAATATTTCAGTTGGTTTTCTTGGTTGAATGGGAAAACAAACTCTTCTTTCTAGAGCAACCATGCCCTTCAGAATGGAGTTTGTTTTCAAGTTCAAAATCTCTAAGTCATCAGGTTCCTCTATTTCACTTTCTTCTTCATCAATGCTCTTCTTGTCAAAGATACTGACATTCATAATGAAATCCAGGATCTGTTGATCATCCTGAAACAATGGCCAATTTTTGAAGCATTATTTTGGGAGTTGAGTGGTCCCCTATACAATAAAGTATTTTCTTGTACTATATTGTTTTTTTTAGTTTTGGTCAGTCTTGTCATTCGTGTCTTTTCCTTTATTGTAGGAGGGTCAGTACTTTCAGTCTTAGTGGTCCATTCAGGTAGCCCAGGCCTCAAGTTAAGCTTCCCATAGCTTGAACTATGGAGATAGTTCTATCTTGCAATGAGCCAAGGACAGGGATCAGAGGAAAGATTTCTTCTTTTCAGACTCCTTGGAACGTATACCTTGTTGAAACATCCTCAAACACTGGAAGACATTTTAAAAGAAAAATTTTGAGCCACGAGCTTCTCTAGGTGAGATTATAATTTGCACCAGGAGGTGCCCATAGTCACAAGTAAGCATAAAAGTTAGAACCCTTCCCAGACTGGAAAATAGACTAAAAAAAGGAGCAAGAAAATGAAAAGGAGGAGACCATCTACCCAAAAGATGAAGAGCTTGACGAAGACCAATGAGGAAATGAGAGCCAAATAGATTGAAAATGATGAGCGGCAAAAAAGAGAGCGAGTGGATGACGGAGGAGAAAATGCACAAAGTGAGGGTCTGAAAAGACCTTTACACCTTTTATAGGTAGCGTGAGACTGGTGACATCATCACCCCCACTCGGTGGCCTTTTGGCCTTTTCAGATATTTTAGACATCCAGTAGGCTGAGAACACCGAAAGGCCAACTCCAGTGAGAGTTAGACTTTCAGCATCCACAACCCCTAACAAGGCTGAAAACACTGAAAGCCACCATTTCTCCTTCTCTTTTCCTTCGCACTTCATGGACCAAGGAAAGGCCGAAAAGGCCGAAAGGCTGACAGGCTAAAAAAGCTAAGGACATCAACCCTAAAGATGACAAAAACAAGGCAAGCAAAAAGCAGAAGGGGGGCCCCTAAGGCCATAAGGGCCAGAAAAAGGGGAGCGTGGTTGTGGGACCACAACACTCTCAAATATCTAAGATTCCATTTGACAGCATTCCAATGATCCATACCCAGATTGCTCATATATCTACTGACAACTCCTATTGCATGAGAAATATCTAGCCATGTGCATACTATTACATACATTAGACTATCAATAGCTGATGAATAGGAGATGTTAGACATTTTATCACTACATCTTCTTGTTCCTTTGGGGACATTTCCTTAGTCAATTTGAAATGACTAGCCAAAGGTGTACTAACTAATTATGCATCCTGCATATTAAATCTTTTCAACACCTTCTTTATATACTCACTTTGGGACAATTCAAGGTTCTATTTTTCCTACCCTGTGTAATCCTCATACCAAGGATTTGCTTAGCAGCATCCAAATCCTTCATAGAAAATGACCTTGCTAATTTCTATTTATGTTCATTTATATGTTGCATATTAGACCTAGCAACAAGCATGTCATCAACATAGAGTAACAGGATAATGTAACTCCCATTATCCAATCTCTTAAAATATACATGGTGATCAGAATGACATCTATGGTAACCTTGTTCAGCCATGAAACTATCAAATTTTAAATACCATTGACGGGGTGCTTGTTTTAGGCCTTACATACTCTTCCTTAACTTGCACACCAAATTCTCCTTACCCTTGACCTCATATCCCTCTGGTTGCTGCATGTAAATTTCCTCCTCCAAATCTCCATGGAGAAAAGTTGTTTTTACATCTATTTGTTCAAGATGCAAGTTATCTGCAACCACCAGACTTAGTATAGTTCTAATTAAAGTCATTTTTACAATAGGGGAGAATATTTCATCGAAATCTATACCCTTTTTCTATGAAAAACCTTTTACCACAAGTCTGGCCTTATACCTTTTCTTTCCTCCATCTTCCTCCTTCAACCTATAAACCCATTTGTTAGGAAAGGATCTTTTTCCTTCAAGTAAAGTGACTAAGTCCCAAGTCTTACTTTTCAACAAGAAGTCCATCTCCTCTTTCATTCCCAACTTCCACTTTTGTTTGGCATCCACCTACATTGCTTCTTCATATTCTTCTTGTTCACCAGAATCAGTCAATAAAATTGAAAACAAAGAAGGAGAAAACCTTTGAGGAGGTATACTTGACCTTGTCGAATGTCTAACACTTACATGAGTTTGTGGGATAACATGTTATTGCTGAGGATTAGGTACCAGTGGCATTTCATTTTTAGGAATCTCATCCAACACCACATATTCTTGATTGACCTGTTCATGCTTCTTTTCCTGCAATTGTTCTTTATACATGACCTTCTCATTGAATATAACATCTCTACTTTTAATTATTTTATGATTTTGAAAATCCCATAACCGATAACCATAGTCATCTACTCCATATCCAATGAAGGTATATTTTAGAGATTTAGCATCAAGCTTGGTTCTATTTTCTTTATCAACATGGACAAAGGCTTCACAACCAAAAGCTTTTAGAAATGAATGATTTACCTTTTTACCAGTCCATGCTTCTGTGGAATACCACCATCCAAAGGGGCTAAGGGTCCTCTATTTATCAAATAGATAGCAGTTCTTACAACATCTACCTAGAAATGAAGGGGCAGTCTAGCATGCAATCTCATGCTCCTTGCACATTCCATGATTTTCCTATTCATTCTTTCTAACACACCATTTTCTTATGGGGTTCCTGGAACCGTCTTTTGCCTTCGAATTCCATTGATAGAATAGTAATCTTCATTGGCTATGCTACAATACTCAGCTCCATTATCAGATCTGAGACACTTCAACTTCTTTCCTGTCTCATTCTCAACCAAATCTTTCCATTTCTTAAATGTTTCAAAAACATCATATTTTTGTTTCAAGAAGTATACCCATGTTTTCCTGGTAGAATCATCTATAAAAATAACATAATAATGAGAGACACCAAGAGATGATACTTGAGCCGGTTCCCATACATCAAAATGCACTAGCTCTAGCTTCTCACTCTTCTTTTCTTTCCCAACTCTTAGAAATCTGACCCTTTTCTGTTTACCATAAACACAATTTTTACAGAACTCTAAATCAATATTTTTTAGTCTTGGCAGTAGATTTTTAGAGTGAAGGATTTTCATCCCTTTCTCACTCATGTGCCCAAGCCTATGGTGCCACATTTGTGAATATGTTCTTGCAACATCTATAGTAACATTCCCTGCATTAACATTATCAGTAGCAGCTAAGGTAGAATAAGTGTTACCAGTACATAGATATAATGTGCCTACTGTGTGTGAAAATTGTACTTAGCTGTGGACACAACACTTCAGTAAAACATTAAAGGTTAGCAAAATCAAAATCTACAAGTAATTGAAACTAAGCTAACCAGACGATTTAATGTCTTCTAGTAGGTGCGAGTATGTATTCTCCAATTAGACCAAGATCAGTGACAATGCAACACCGAAATGAAGGATTTGGATGCAAAAAGACAAATATAGAATGAATGCAGATTAATCTATATTTTTATATTTTCTATGCAATGATATGAAAAATTGTATGAATTTAAGCTAGAATTGAATTGAAATGATATGCAGATTTAATCTAAGAATGATATGAATTGATATGAAAACCTATGCAAAGTTATGAAAAAAAACTATGAATTGATCTCACAAAGACGCCTGTCGCAAAAGTTTGATTCTTCATATGCAATTTCACTAGAGTAATTGTGCAAATTTGAGAGATTTCTTTGTGAAGAGCTAAGCCTTGGTTTTATAGAAATCTAGGGTTTGAGGATGCATAAGAAAAACAAAAAAAATCACTCTTGATAAACTCAGGTTGATTTTTGAGTTAACAAGAAATTGAGAATAAATAAACTCATAAAATCATGCAAAAGTAGTTTTTATCTCAAAATAGAGTTTAGTTCTCTTTTTCAACTCATCATCAAATGTTGAGTTTAGAAAGTTAACAAATTGAAATTGAAAATTGATTTAAAGTTAACTGCTTTTCTGATTGTGCATGATTTAATATGAAACAATTTAATAAATAAAGTGATTTATTTTCCACTTAACTAATTTTGAATTAAAACAATTGATTTATGGGTTAGTCAATTATTAAATCAAACTTTATTCCAATTAAATCATTAAATTTGAAAACTTTGATTTTAAATCAATTAAATAAATATTCAATTGATTGTTTGTAGGAATTTTGATTTATTGTCAAAATTAAAACAATATTAATTTAGGAATAAATATAATTAAATAATTAAGTGGAAAAATTAAATTAATTAATTAAATATTCAACATATTCAATTAATCAACTTTAGGATAAATGAGATTTATCACCAAATAATATTTAATTAAAGATAATTAGGAATATTCAAGGAATATTCCCCGATACAGATCTAGGATAAAATCAATTTTTGATAAATTGATGTGCATATGTGCCTTAGGTTAGGACTTTGATGTTGATTTTGATTGAATTGTTGATGTAAGAGGTCAATGAACCTATAGCCCATTTTTGGGGTATTACATTTTGCCCCTCTTTGAATTACTATGCGAAGTACAGTGGTTCAAAGATTAGTCTATTTTTTATGTTTGAGATTGATTTGAAAGATGAATGGATTCTGAGATAGAAACCGATTGAAAGATTGGAAAAGATGATTCAGGTCCTGGTTGACCAAGAATCGTGATGTTGTTAACTATAGCAACAATGAACCGATGCTTACAAAAAAGTATCAAAATGCCTGATTCTGAACCTTATGATTATGAATAATTGAGTGACCTAATTCCAAACCTGATTGTCCAAAGGAATCGAAATAGTATCACATCTGAACCCTTCAGTTACGAAGAACCAAGGAAATAACACTAATGAACTAATGGTTACAAAAAGTTGATACAATTTATAAGATTGATTAGGATACCAGATTGATATGGATCTCGATGAATTTGATATACCCCAAGTGATGTGCCCCAAGAGATGAGGTCTTTTGATGAATCAGTAATTAGACGTGGTTGTTGTCTTGATTACTGAGGAAAGATTTGATTGAGTTACAAACTTGATTGATATGCAATACCATGCCCCCTTCGGGATGAAAATTGAAATATGACAAGAAAAAATAGTGTTGAATGGTTTAGAAGCATGTTAATTGATTTGAGAAGTGGTTATACATGTTTGAGAATGCGTTCTACATCGTTTGGAGGTCTTGGAGACCAAGTTTGACTAGGTTTGACCATGAGTTGACAATGGGTGACTGAGTTGAAATTTTGATAGTTTAATGTAAGATAATCAGTTAATTTGAATTTTGCATTTTTTTGATGATTGAAGGTCGATTATGCAAGCAGTCGGCCATCTTGGGTCTAAAAATTTTAAATCACAATTTTGACATAGTAAATGATCTCAGATTTTGATTTTGATCCCGAAAATGAGTTCAGAATGTCAAAATTAGCAGGGGGTGCTTGCTTGGTGATCTGTTAAGAAGACCTTCATACGATACTCAGTCCTTATGATGTGTTTAGCATAGTTTTGAAGAATCGTTTAAGTGTCAAGTTGATTTAGGTAATCGTGAGATAAATGCAATCATGTAAAGTACAAAATGAGATGCAAACCTAAGACCTAGGACCTAGTCATTGATCATGTGTCAGTCATTTTGATCATTGAATTTTTATTAGGTAACTGGATAAATCAATACAACATCCACTAGTTCTAAGGAAACTATGAATCTTGATTTTTGCACCAAAGTCAATACAACACCGACTAGCTAGACAACTATGGACATATGAATATTGACTTTCTTTTCAGAATCTTGGATTAGATATAAGCACCAAGGCATAAATGCTAGGATGACTTGAATATCATGTCCATTTTGATATAGAAATTGGTATAAGCATCAGAGCACAAACATTGTGATGACTTGAATACGCCTTACAAAACAAACATGCCAAACAGTTTGCAAAATTCATTCTTGTCTCCAATGTGAATTACCCTCAGTGACCCTTTATCATTGACATCCTTGGATAATAGCCGTTAACAGTAGGATTGAGAAATCATTCAAAAATATGTAAGCTAGATCAAACTTCCTTGAATTTTTTGGGTATCAATGGTCAGAGTACTCATGGCCATCCAACATGTGATGGAGGCTCTTACATACGGACACCATTTCAATCCAGATTTTCCAAAGTTGTTAGATTTTCACTTAAATCAGAAAACAAAGAAAAGATTATGGCCCTAGTCATCACTCTCTAAATCCTGTAAAGGACATCATTGAAGAGCTTGAAAGGACACAATATTGAAAAATATCAATGTGAATTAGTAAGCATACAAAGAAGATTAAAGCACACAACAAAGATTGTTTTTGTTTGTGTTGATGTTTGTTTGTGTTGTTGTAGATGCAAAATCCTTTCTGGAAAGGAGATTGACTAACTGACTTAGATGTAGCTTCAAAGGACCCTGACTCGATATGACATGTCTGAGATACTAAGGACTGTAGGATATGACTTTGATTGCCCCCAAGTTTTAAACATTGATAGGATACAGACGCTTTGCTGATTGGTGTACAGACCAACTTTATTGAAAATAGGAATGCAAAAACAAATTAGGATGTATGTACAAACTAAAGCAAGATTGAAATCTAGGAGAGACCAAGATTGCACTGATAGATGGGGAATTTTGAAACAAGTGGCACATGTTTGTCAGGTTTTCACCATCTTGGCAGAGATTCTATTTTTTCTACCAAGGTGCCTATTTCTAGGTTTTCACCAAGGCACTTTTTCTTTTTCTCATTTTTTCGTATTTTTCATTTTTTTCAATTTTTTTGTACTTTTGATATTTTTTTATTTTTTTGTGAATCATCAAGGCACCTATTGCTAGGTTTTCACCAAGATGTTCATTTTTTAAGGACTTTTTCAGATTTTTGAAAAAAAATTTAGGACATTTTTTAATACTGAATGCCTTAGGCATAGAATTTCTTTATATGCAGAACATTGATTGGTTCTCAGAGCTATTCTCCTTCAGTCATTGAGATTTGATAGGCTCTAGAGCCAAAAGTAGAAATGACAACAAATGGACTAAGCCAATTGGGTTCAAACTTCCCCTTGCATTCTCTATATGATTAATTTTTAGGATTCTCTCTCAAGACTAGATCACCAACCTAAAATCTCGTGTCTGACTTTCTTGTTGTAGCCTCTAGACATTCTCTTCTGATATACTCTTAGATGATCATATGCTGCTTGTCTATGCTCATCTACTAGTTTAAATTCTTGCAACCTAGACACTCTGTAGTCATCATCAGTTACTAGACCATGCATTTTGATTCTTAGTGATGAGATTTCAACCTCAATAGGCAGTATCACTTTAGACCCATAAACTAAAGTGAATGGTGTAGCCCTAGTGGGCATTCTGATACTTGCTTAGTAGAAGTGATCAGGAGATCCGACCAATAGTGTCCAACTGTCGAAAGATCCATAATCAAGGAAAGATCACTTAAGTGAGGGGTAAGTGCACAAAGATGGGGACAAAAAGGGGGTATACGATGCCACTTTTTTCCTAAAATCAGAAAACTCTAAACTTCAACAAGAAATTGAAGATAGTTAGACTCAAAATTTTAAGATGAAACAAAAATAAGAGTTGTAATACCCCGAATCTAGTTCCTAAACTACTAAATTATTTTGAAAATGGTGCAGATTAAGGCCCTCAAAAAGGGGGAGCACAAAAAGTGGTCCTATTTTTTGTCCAAAAATATAACATAGTGTCTAGTGTGCTCCCCCTAAAATGTTAAAAGAAATTTTGAATTTTTTTAATCACTCTGGTGAGAAGTTAGCTAACACCATGTAGTTTATCCTAGATTTTTTTGGTAATTTTTTGACGAATGTATAATTTTTGATGAATTTACAAAGTGCACACATCCTAACAACATGAAATTTCTATGTTCTCCCCCTAGAAATGATTTAAAACTAATCGAAAATCAAAATTTATTTTTTTAAAGTGTGTAGAATGGAGTCTAGATTCTAAAAATGTAACTTGTTGCAAAATTCGATGAATGAGCCAAAATCTATGCCCAAAATACTGAATGTTGGTTTTTTACAAAAAATAGACATACACACAAAAGAAATTAGAGTTGAAAAACATAAAATAATCAGAATTCAAAATAGTTATATGTTTAGATAGCTAATAGAGAGATCTGCAATATCATGTCATCTGATTTTCATGTTCTTGAGCCACGATTAAACCTGATGAGGAGCACACAAAAAAAGCTATCATGTTTTTGTATGTCTGTTGGAAAACATGTCTTAGGTCTATTTCAATAATCCAAGCCTTTGGGTTGGATCTCCAAGGCAAATTCAAGCCTTAGGATTGGTAAATTCAAATGCTTTACAAAGTGTGCACACCTTATAGTATGCATGCCCTATAGGGTGTGCACACTATGGGTGTGTGCACTATAGGGTGTGTGAACTATAGGGCATGCACAATATGTAAGACATAGATTTATATATATATATATATATATATATATATATAGAGAGAGAGAGAGAGAGAGAGAGTGCTCTCTCTCTCTCTCCACCTTTGTACCCTCTATATTTTCCCCTATTACCCTCTTTCAGCCCCCTCTCTCTCTCACACACACATTTTCTCTCTCCCACCTTCCTACCATCTATATTTTCCTTGATTACTCTCTCTCTCTCCACCTTCGTACCCTCTATGTTTTCCCTTATTACCCTCTTTCAACCCCCTCTCTCTCTCACACACATTTTCTCTCTCCCACCTTCCTACCATCTACATTTTCCCTAATTACCTTCTCTCTCTCTCTCTCTCTCTCTCTCTCTCTCTCTCTCTCTCTCTCTCCACCTTTGTACGCTCTATATTTTCCCTTATTACCCTCTTTCACCCCCTCTCTCTCGCACACACATTTTCTCTCTCCCACCTTCCTACTCTCTATATTTTCCCTGATTACCTTCTCTCTCTCTCTCTTTGGAATAACTGAGAGGGGGGGTGAATTAGTTAATCACTGTCCCAATACCAAATGTATAATTTAAAACAAATACTTCAATTTTTTCTACTCAGTAAACATAAAATACTTTCACTGTCTGTGCTTTTACTGATTGTCAATCTAAACTTGTAACAGTTACCGATCAAATCTAACATGTAATATGCAAAGTACGATAATAAACAAATATTACAATCAACACATGACACAAGAGATTTAATGTGGAAACCCTGTGAAGGGAAAAACCACTTGGGACCGGCAACTCAAAATGTTCACTCTTCTAAAGTGAGGTCGGTGAAGACCCAACCCTGTTAAAGGTTAAAAACACACTGTTAGGCATGACCTTGTTAGAGGATTTTAGACTAAAATTTATCATCCAACCAGCAGTCACTCTAGGGTTGAAAGGATAACAATGTTCATTCTATGAATGAGACATCATAAGACTTTCTTAGTCCACTCGGTTAAGAGATTTGACTATGTACAATGGTTAAATATGTAACAATAAATGATCTTCCTTAATACAACTTCAATAGAAAATTACAAATCAATATTTTTCTCATACAAATCCTTCTGATCAATGTAACACTTCAAATTCAATACTGTATTAACTTATTGTCCATCGATAATCACTCTCTGTAGCTTGGTAATTGTTCTGCAGCTTGGTTCTTATTAACTAGTATGATCAAAATGCATGAAAAATTCTACAGTTACTTCTTCTTCCGGCATGTTTCAAATATGAAACCAATTTCTCTTATATAGATGAGTAAATAGTTTTCTTTTCCTCCATCAAGTTTTGCCACTTAATCATCTCCATAGATTTTTTTGCTTTAAACTTCCTCAGTTGTCATGTTAGTAACATGTTTCAATCTGCTCCATTAGATCCTTTTGATTTATGTTAGCCATCGATCTTCATAACAAACCTTATCTATTACCTCAAAATCATACACTTTCTAGCTCATCACTTTATTGGCTAAACTGATCATTTAATTCCTTTCTATTTTTCTCGGTTAACAAAGAAATGTGTCGGTGAACACGGGCTCGGTTAATACTATGCTCGGTATACACTACACTCTGTCGGTGTATAGTGTAATGCTTCATTTATCGATAACACTTCTTTGTGTCTTTTAGCTCTTTTCTTCATCATAGATGAATGCAACATAATAAATTCAATTCCATCAAGTCATAGACTCATCAACAAGTTACTCAGTGTATTCTTTATCCTCATCTAACATATACATCTTCCTCATGTAGATATTTCTATTCTTCATCTCTTTCACCTTCCTTCAGATGTGTTGGTATAGTAACTTACAAGATAAGTATTGTCAAGCTTAGTTGACATCAATGACAATATAATATTGATTTACTCATCTTGCATTATCTAATCATCAACTCCTTAGTAATCTTGAATTACAGATTCTTCAGTTAGGTTCCAAATCAGTTGTAGTTCATCAATCTCTCCCTTTGGCATTGATGGAAACTCAAGTAATATGAAATATACCATACACATACCAAACATGTATTCTACAACTCTATAAACAAATGTTGTAAGTCAAATAGACTTAAAATGTTTAATCACTACATTACTCAACATTTGTAATGCTGTAATGCTTGTCATTAGATGTGCTCTTTTCATTTCTATTGTTCTTGCTTCTATTCATCCTTTCAGATTATCTCTCCCTTAGATAGTTCTCATCGGTTTAGTTTCTCTCCCTTTCATATTATTTTTCTCTCCCTTTCATATTATTTATCTCTCCCTTTGAAAAAAATGCCAAAGAAACAAATAAACAAATTACTTTTTTGGTAGCCAAGTAACTCTCTATTGTCCATTACATTTTCTGTATCTCTATATACTGATATCTCAATCTATTTCAGTTTTCCAAACTTAATCACAACCTTGAACATGAGTCAAAGTGTGAACTATGCTACATCAACATGAATGATCTTCTGACATGATTTGGCTGATGCAACATCTAGATCACCTTAGTGACCGATAGATAGGGGACAGACCCCAAGTCTAGTGCTCAAGTATTCAAATGTGTCCTTTGGTAGAGGATTTGTAAAGATATCTGCAAGTTGTTCCTTAGATGTAACAAATTCTAACTTTACTTGCTTCTCTTGTACTTGTTCTCTTAAGTAATGATACTTAATAGACATATGCTTTATTTTTGAGTGCAGAATTGGATTCTTTGAAATGTTAATAGCACTAGTGTTGTCACAGTATATAATCACCGGGTCAGTGATTACCTCATTCATTCCTTCCAACACATGCTTGATATATGTAATATTTGAGCAATTTGTAGTAGTAGCAACATACTCTACTTCAGCTCTTGATAGAGAAATACAAGCCTACTTTTTAATTGTCCAGGTTACAAGTCTTTCACCAAAGAAAAATGCTCCTCCGATGGTGCTTTTTCTATCATCTACATTTCCAGCCCAATCAGCATTGGTGTATACCTTCAACTCAAACTTGCCTTCCTTAGGGTACCAAATGCCATAATCTTCTATCTTTTTCAGGTATCTTAAGATTTTTTTGGTAGCAATCATGTGTGATTCTCTAGAGTTAGCAGAAAATCTAGCAATAATTCCCACATCATGTGCTATATCTGGTCTACTGTGAACTACGTACATTATCTTACCAATCATAGATAGATAAAGTGCCTGATTTGCCTTAGTAGTTTCATCCTCTTTTGTCAATTTGCATCTAGTAGCCATCGGTGTTCCCACAGGTTTAGCATCTTCCATGCCAAATATCTTCAATAGTTCCTTTATGTATTTAGATTGTGTGATGAATATCCCATCACTCTACTGAATCACTTGTAGTCCTAGAAAGAATTTAATCTCTCCGAACATAGACATTTCAAACTCTTTTTGCATTTCATTAGCAAATGTTTTGCATATATGATATTGTCCTCCAAAAATAATATCATCAACAAAAATTTCAGCAATAAGAATTGTATCATCAGTATCACCTTTCATATACAGATTGCTATTTTCACTTGTTCTAACAAATCCAATACTTAGCAAGTAAGTATGCAGTCTTTTATACCAAGATCTCAGTGCTTTCTTTAAACCATATAAAGCTTTATATAGTCTACATACCATGTCTCTATTGTCTGGATCAACAAATCCTTCAAGTTGTTCTATGTAGACTTCTTCTTCAAGTATACCATTCAGAAATGTTGACTTTACATCCATTTGATAGACTTTGAATTTATTGTGTGTAGTATATGCAAGTAGCATTCTAACTCCTTCTAATCTACCAATAGGTGAAAATGTTTCACCATAGTCAATGCCTTCTTCCTGTGCACATCCCTTGCATACCAACCTGGCTTTATTTCTTGTAACTTCTCCATTTTCATTCAGCTTATTTCTGAATATCCATTTAGTACCGATAACATTTTTGTCCTTTGGTCAGGGTACTAAACTCCAAGTTTTGTTCTTCTCTATTTTCTCTATTTCCTCTTGCATTACATTAACCCATTCATCATTTTCTAATGCAACTTTCACATTTTTTGGTTCAAATTCACAAACTAAGCATGTACCTTATCTTGTTTTGCTCCTAGTTTGCATTCCATCTTGTCTATCTCAAATAATTTATGTCTCGGGATGGTGTCTCCTGAAAAATCTAGCCAGTATTTTGTCTCTTCTTTCTTTTTCATCTTGTTCAGGTTCATTAGCTTGCTCGGTAGCTCCATTTTTTTTGTCGGTTTGTTCTTCCTTTTGTTCAACATTATTTTCCTGCTGACCGGTTAACATAGGTTGCAGTTTCAGTTGATACTCTAGATTTTCAATGTAAGTGAATCTATCGTAGTCTTCTGGTTCCTTTCTACTATCCTCTATTTTCTTTTCATCAAACTCATCAACATGAACATTAGTACTTTCAATTATCTTATTTGTAACCTTATTCAGACATTTGTATGCTTTACTCTTGGTAGAATATCCTAAGAATATTCCTTCATCTCCTTTTGAATCAAATTTTTTATTTCTCTCATCTTTTAGAATAAAGCATTTACTTCCAAAAATCTTGAAATAAATTACAGTAGATTTGTGTCCAAACCATAGCTCATAAGGTGTTTGGTTGGAGTCCTTCTTCAGTTGTACTCAATTAAGAACATATATAGCTGTACTGATAGCTTCTCTCCAATATGTCTGAGCAACATTCTTTTGTATCATCATTGTTCTAGCACAATCAATTATTGATATGTTCCTTCTTTCAGCAATGCCAATTTGCTAAGGTGTCCTCGGTGTAGAGACCTATCTTTTAATACCATGCTCATTACAAAAATTAGTAAATTCACCAGAGATAAATTCACCTCCTCTATCAGATCTTAAGAATTTAATTTCCTTTCCAGTCTCTTTTCTACCTTAGCTTTATAACATTTGAACATTTTAAAAGCTTCAGATTTCTCTTTCAGGAACATAACAATCATCAGTCTAGTATAGTCATCAACAAAAAGAATAAAGTATCTATCACTAGAACAACTCTAAATTCTCATAGAACCACATAAGTCAGTCTGAACGAACTCAAGTATCTTCTTTGTTGAGTAATATTTTCTCTTAAAGCTATACTTAGTCATCTTACCTTTTTGACATTCATGGCACATAGCATGATCAAGTTTTGACAAGTTAGGAAAACCTCTAACTCTTCTCTTTTTGCTAATCTTGATCATGTTATCAAAATTCACATGACATAATCTTTTGTGCCACAACCATGCATCTTCATCTTTCATTATCAAACAAGAAGACTTATCAATATCAAGATAAAATAGGCTACCTCTAGATTGTGTACCAATTTTAACAAGTCTTCCTCCATCATCATATATTTTCACCTTTTTGCTCTCAAAAGTAAGTCGGTGGCCTAAATTGTTCAGTTGTGCCACACTGAACAAAGTATAGTTCAGTCCATCTACCCAGTATGCATTTTCACATTTAATCCTATCATTGATCATCAGTGAACCTTTACCTCTTACCATACAAGATGCAATCATTGCCCATTATCATAGATCCTCCATTGTATTCAACAAGTTGATCAAATTTCTCTACATCATCGGTCATATGATGTGTGCAGCCACTGTTTATGATCCATGTATCATTTCTATCTACTCTAGAGATCAATGTTGTCTCTTCATGTTTCTCTTCTTCCTTTGAATCATCTTTGATAGAAAAAAATACTACTTCTACATCATCATCAGTGTCAGACTTAGATTCAATATCTTCAGCTATGTAACATACATTTTTTCCTTTGTCATAACTATCTTGGTTATCTCTATTGTTGTATTGGTAGCCTCTATTGACTCTTCTCCCATAGCTTCCTTTCGATCAGTTTTTGGATCTATCATCATCTTTCTTTTGTGGACATCTACCAGCAATGTGGCCAACCTCTTTACAATTAAAGAATGCCAAAGGTAGCTTACCTTTGTATGTTCCTTTTCCTTTGGGTAATCTTTTGGCTATAAGAGCTTCAAGCTCATCAAGTTCATCATCGGTATTGCTATCACTATCATCATTCTTATTTTTCCTACTAGACTTACTAATCTTCAAAGAAGACATGAAAGAGGATTCAACAGATGGAGTGATACTATTGTCAAAGTTGTTTAATTCAAAGGTTGTAAGCTTACCAATTAGTGTGTCAAGGGTAAGATTGGATATGACCCTTGTTTCACGAATTGCAAAGATCCTAATTGCATAAACTGGTAGCAAAGTTCTAAGTATCTTACTTATCACTGTTTCATCATCAATAACTCCATCAGATGCTCTAATAGCATGTACTACCTCTTTTAGTCTATTTGTGTATTGCACAATGTTCTCACCTTCCTTCATCTTGATATCATCGAATCTTCCTCTTAGGCTTTCAACTCGGGCTCTCTTAACATTCAAATCTCCACTGTATATTAACTTTAATTTATCCCACATGGCTTTGGCAGTAGTGCATCCCTTGACATCTTCTAATTCAGCATCAATATAGGCAGTAGCTAGTTTCATCATAGTAATATTGTGTTCATGCCTGTCTTTCAATTGATAAAGAGTTAGGGGACCAGGGGTCAGTTCAATGTAGCCATTTTCCATCAGTTCTAGTGCAGAATTCCCAATACTAGATATGTGCAATTTCATTTGGCTTTGCCTTACTGTGAAGTTCTATTTGTTCAGTCTTGGCACTTCCCTCTTATACATCTTATGACCTTTGTGCTAAAGTCCTTAAAACTCTATTCTAAGCAACTGGAGCTCTGATACCAATTGTTGGAATAACTGAGAGGGGGGGTGAATCAGTTAATCACTGTCCCAATACCAAATGTATAATTCAAAACAAATACTTGAATTTTTGCTACTCGGTAAACATAAAATACTTTCACTATCTTTTCTTTTACCGATTCTCAATCTAAACTTGTAATAGTTACCGATAAAATCTAACATGTAATATGCAAAGTATGATAACAAAAAAATATCGCAATCAACACATGACACAAGAGATTTAACATGGAAACCCTGTGAATGAGACAACTTCGTGAACAAAAAAATTAGATACCATAGAAGAAGATTTTTCTTTGGATGAAGAACATGAAACATCAATACACAGTAAGAGAGAATTGGAATTGGAATAAAAAAGACAATGAATGAGAAACTTGTGTGCAATGAGACAATTGGATTATGAAGATGTGGAGACATCATCTATGAGTTCCCAAGTTCAAGAGACATCATCATCCAATGTTCGAGGCACACCAATGTATCATGTTGAAGGAACACCATTGTCTACTTCCGAAGGTGGAGGCACTCCATTGTCTACTTCCGAAGGTGTGGGCAGACCCTTCTATCATGTTAAAGGCACAACATTGTCTCATGTTGAAGGCACTCAAGATGGTATGCAATTCACACATAATGATTTTGATGCTCCTAGAATTATTAAATATAGAAAGCCAAAATATTTGATTGATATTGATACTAACATTTTGGAAGCAATGCCTGACAAGATTCCCAAGTGTACTTGTCAAAGAAATGTTAATCATATTTGGAGATCATTTTTTGAGAATTTAAACATGACAGGAAGATGTCAACTATTTATTGAAATGATGAGAAATCTGAAATTTAATCCCATCATGAAGATTCTTGGGCTAAGAATTATGGATGAGTCAAGTGAAAAATCTATTGTAAAGAATCTAATGACTGCATATGAGAGTGTGGGTTCTACATCATACACGAAAGATAGTAATGTCACATAATGTGTACTTACATCAATGATAATAAGCACTCAAATGAAGAAATCTTGACTCATTAGAAAGATAAGAAAACATTGAAAATAAGTAGAAAGTCTCTAATGAGAGCCCTGGGAAGGCGTCAAAGAGTGGAAGATCCAAATAGCAATGAGTTATGGGTATTTTCTGGTAGACTACCGCAAAAATATAAAGCAATTGTTGAAGCTTTGAAATCCTCAATTGAAGAATTTTGGAAGAATAATACACAATTATCTCCTAATCAAAGAGATGTTGTAAGAAGGAGGATTGGTAGTCGAATTCATGTTCCACATCCAAAATATTTTTTCGATTCAACTCAGACACAATTCTTTGCAAAATTTATGCATATGTATCCTCAAATTAAAATTAGTCAAAGATATTTTGAAATGTGTAAACCTTTTTATGTGAAGATAAATCACACACGCACAACTTGTTGTTGTAGGGTACATATTGAATTTTCTAACCATTTTAAAGTTTATAGGAATATATGTGTATATTTGCACTCTAACAATGTTTTGTAGCATTGTAACATAAATGTCCCACCTAGATCTTCAAGGGAATTAATATCTACCATTTTATGTGAAAGAGTGGATGGTCAAAAATTTTACAAGATCTCATGCTTGAATGGTACATGCATAGATTGTGGAGGTTTGCAACATTTGCCAATTTGTCATCATATGGAGAGTACGCATGCAATCAAATGTCCACTTGATCAAATATGGGGGAAGACCACAAAATAAAACTCTTTGGAAGGTTCTTGAGTCAGACCACGAGGCAATACTTGAGACAATCAAGGGTAGGGCAGACCCAATTGGTTCATTGGACTAAATGGAGATACAAAATATCATAACATGTCAAATTTATATAGTACTATAAATTGGGTGGACTATAAATTGCTCATGAATTACCTCATATGTATAACGGGAAGTTTGTAACATTTAATGACAACCTTTCTCTTCTAGTTTTTGGGGCAATACAGGAAGGTTTTATCTGCTCAGCTCTTTCCTCTGGTGCTCTCTGAAACTTTCCAAAGGACTAATAAAAAAAATTACTTTTTTGAGTACCATTTTCTTACTAAATTGGCATATCCAAAGGAAATATATGGTTGTTTAGGAGCGTGTACTACTTCTCACCCCTATGGCTCCAAAATGCATGAAAAGTGAGTGATTTAACAAAGGAACTATATGAAATAATTAACCCCAAGACCTCAAACTATAGAAAATGTCTTATTATGTCATAAAACCTATACATACCAAAGGAATTATACACAAACCTCCTATAACCCAAAAAAACCCCAAATTTGGTCTCTGGAAACCCTTAAACCAAGTGTTTCTCAAATTAGTTCTCTCCAATCACTTCTAGGTTCAAATGGTTATTGATGAACCTTTAAATTAATAATATAAGATGATCCAAATCATCAGATATCCCTATCCTTAAGACCAATCTTCTAGTGCTATACCCTTGCCATGAAATTTAATGTATTTTCCACCATTTGCTGACTGTGATCACTTCTCCTTTCACTTGTCTACACACCAAAGCATTATATTTGTATTGTACATGTTAGATATGCCCATTCCATGAAATTAAGGCCTTTAATTTCATGGGATGATGCTCATCTTTCTTGATGCTGAACTCATTTGATGTGGCTGTATATGATATGTACGATGTACTTTACAAATGTTTTATGATTATCTAATCTCAACTTATTATATGATGTAGCCAAGTGTTGACATAGTCATTATAAACATGAGATGTTAGTGAATGACTTCTTGCTAATACTACTTTTCCACCAAATCTATATTTCAACCCTTTTGTGGATCTACAGGCTCAATTGCGAGCCCACAGGATTGGCCAAGAGAAAACTGTGATTGTTTATCAACTGATTAAAAAATGTTCAGTTGAGGAGAAAATATTGCAATGATCAAGAAGAAAATGAAATCAAGCCTCAAATTGGTTCATTAGCAGGCAAATAATTTGGTCATGCACTTCATTCTAGCACCATAAATATTTCTATTAGAAATGCCTATTCGTCAATGGCCTTGCATTTACAGGACTTGGGAAACTAGGTTACTCATGTTGGGCATTATCCTTGAAATATAAGTTCATTGCCACCTTTGGCAAGGTAGTCTCACTCCTCATTCTACAACAAAGGGCATCCATCTATGGTCCAAGGTTTTAATTCAGTTGACAAGTGGAGAGCTTCTCAAGGTACTGATCTCTTTCGTAGAGAAGTTCCTAATTCATCTCAAGGTTCTCATTTAGATGACCAACTCCTTGGAGGTCCACAAATAGACCCATTAATTTCTCAAATTGGTAAAATGGTAGATGCAATTTTGGAAAGAGTATCCCAATTGAAGAGAAATGGAAATTCTAGTGAGCATGAAGTTATTGTAGATCCAATGGGTGTATCTCCTCCACTGACAAATATAACTACTTCCAAAGACTTGAGTTTAAATGGAGATTGTTTGTTCCCAAACATGCCCCAGTCGAGCAGATGAACCAAATGTTTCTTGAGTAAAGAAGATAGTGGTTTATTAAAGCGTCTGCATTATCCCATTTTCTATTAGTTACTACTTTTTAAGCAGCTTGCCAGTTGCTTCTGTGCTGGATTTCTGTAATATATAATGTCCTCATGCAAGTACATGCTAGTTTTTTAAAACACTTTCTCTTGTAAAGGGTTAGTGAGTAATATCAAAGAAAAGGTTCTTGCATGGATCTGTAATGTCCCTATCCATGTTGAAGTGTCCCTCAAGGTCTCTTAAGTATGAAATCAATTATCTTTGTGGGGTCGTATCTCAGAGCTCATGTGAGGTAGCATGGATCTGTTAGTTTCTATGCGACCATGTTACTAGGGCCTACAAAAGCCTATCTCAGTTTTCAAAGATTCAAGTTCATTCAAAATCGGCAAGACATTCTCGGTCGATGTCAGAACTCACAGTGTTCCTCAATTAAAATGGTGAACATTGTGTATCCTTCCAACTATCAGCTGTAGCAACAAATCATCTATTCCAATAGCTCTGAATGGCTAGGTAAATGCTAGTGGTAACCTTGTTTGGGATGCATAGTTGTTCAATCCCCGCCGATGACTCTGTGCTAAAGTGTCCCTCAAGGTCCCTTTAACATGAAATTGGTGATCTTTTTTGGGTCATATCTCAGAGCTCATGTGAGGTAGCATGGATCTGTCAATTGCTACGAGATCATGTTTCCGGGGTCTACAAAAGCTTGTCTTAGTTTTTAGAGATTCAAATTCATCTAAAATTGGCAACACATTCTTTGTCGATGTTAGAACTCATAGTGTTCCTTAGTTCAAATGAACAACATTGCATATCCTTCCAACCATCGGTCGTAGAAATGAACCATCTATTCCAATAGCTCCAAATGGTTAGATAAATGCTAGTGGCAACCTCATTCACCACGCATAGTAGTTCAATCCCCACCGATGACTTCGTGTTGAAGTTTCCCTCAAGGTCCCTTAAGCATGAAACTAGTGATCTTTATAAGGTTGTATCTCAGAGCTCATCCAAGGTAGCATGGATCTATCAATTGCTATGGGACCGTGATGTCGGGGCCTAAAAAAGCCTATCTTGGTTTTCAAAGATTCAAGTTTGTTTAAAATCAGCAACACATTATCAGTCGATGTCAGAACTCACAGTGTTCCTCAGTTCAAATGGCCAATGTTGCACATCTTCCAACCATCGGTCATAGCAATGAACCATTTGTTCCAATAGCTTTGAATGGCTAGGTAAACGCTAGTGGCAACCTCATTCATCATGCATACTATTTCGATCCCCACTGACGACTTCGTGCTGAAGTGTGCCTCAAGGTCCCTTCACCATGAAATCAGAAATCTTTGTGGGGTCATATCTCAGAGCTCGTACGAGGTAGCATGGGTCCATCAAATGATACGAGACCATGTTTCTAAGGCCTACAAAAGCCTATCTTAGTTTTCAGAGATTCAAGCTCATTTAAAATTGGCAACACATTCTTGGCTGATGTCAGAACTCACAGTGTTTCTTAGTTCAAATGGCCAATGTTGCGTATCCTTCCAACTGTCGGTCATAGCAATGAACCATCTATTCCAATAGCTCTAAATGGTTGGGTAAACACTAGTGGCAACCTCATTTGCCACACATAGTAGATCGATCCCTGTTGATGACTCCATGCTAAAGTGTCCCTCAAGGTCCCTTCAGCATGAAATTGATGATAATTGCAGGGTCATATCTTAGAGCTCATGTTAGGTATAATTGATCTATCAATTGCTAAGGGACCATGTTGCTAGTTCCTATAAAAGCCTGTCTCAGTTTTTAGATATTTAAGTTTGTTTAAATTTGGTAACACATTCTCAGTCGATGTGAAAACTCAAAGTGTTCCTCAATTCAAATAGCCAACCTTGTGTATCCTTTCAATTGTCAGTCGTAGCAATGAACCATTTTTCCAATAGATCTGAATGGTTGGGTAAACGCTAGTGGAAACCTCATTTGGCACGCACAATCATTCAATCCTTGTCGATGACTCTAGTGTCCCTCAAGGTCCCTTCAGCATGAAATCAACAATCTTTGTAGGGTCGTATCTTGGAGCTCATGCAAGGTAGAATTGATCCATCAACTGCTACGTGATCGTATTGTAGGGGCCTACAAAATCCTGTCTCAATTTTCAGAGATTCAACTTCATTTAAATTTGGCAACACATTCTTGGTCAAGTCACAATCAAAGTGTTCCTTCGTTCAAACATCTAATGTTTCGTATCCTTCCAACCATCGGACTTAGCAACGAACCACCTGTTCCAATAGCTTTGAATGGCCAGGTAAATGCTAGTGGAAATCTCATTTGGCATGCATAGTCATTCGATCCCCACTGATGACTCCATGCTAAAGTGTCCCTCAAGGTCCCTTCAACATGAAATCAATGATCTTTGTAGGGTTGTATCTCGGAGTTGATGCGAGGTAGAATTGATCCATCAGTTGCTACGGGATAGTGTTGCCAGGTCTTACAAAATCTTGTCTCAATTTTTATTGATTGAAGTTCATTTAAATTTGGTAAAAAATTCTCGGTCGATGTCAGAACCCAAAGTGTTCCTTAGTTCAAACAACCAACGTTGCATATCGTTCCAACTATCGGTCATAGAAATGAACTATCTATTCCAACAACTCTAAATGGTAAGGTAAATGCTAGTGGCAACCTCGTTTGGCATGCATAGTTATTCAATCCCCACCAATGACTCTGAGCTAAAGTGTCCTTGAAGGTCCCTTCAGCATGAAATTGATGATCTTTGTCGGGTCATATCTCAGAGCTTGTGTGAGATAGAATTGATCCATCAGTTGCTATGGGACCGTGTTTTTGGGGCCTACAAAATTTATCTCAATTTTCAGAGATTCAACTTCATTTAAATTTGGAAACACATTCTCGGTCGATGTCAGAACTCAAAGTGTTCCTCAATTCAAATAGCCAATGTTGTGTATCTTTCCACTCATGCGAGGTAGCATCAATCCATCAGGTGCTACATGACCGTGTTGCCGGGGCCTAAAATGACCTATCTTAGTTTTTAGAGATTCAAGTTTGTTTAAATTTGGCCACACATTCTCGATCGATGTCAGAACTCAAAGTGTTCCTTAGTTCAAACGGTCAACGTTGCATATCTTTCCAACTATCAGTCGTAGCATCAAACCATCTTATCCAATAGCTCCAAATGGTCAGGTAAATGCTAGTCACAACCTCGTTCACCACACACAGTCATTCAATCCCCACCGATGACTTTGTGCTGAAGTGTCCCTCAAGGTCCCAATAACATGAAATCAGTGATCTTTGTGGGGTCATATCTCAGAGCTCATCCAATGTAGAATCAATCCATTAGTTGTTATGAGACTGTATTGCTGGGGCCTACAAAAGCCTATCTCAATTTTTAGAGATTCAAGTTCGTTTAAAATTGACAACAAATTTTTGCTCAATTTTAGAACTTAAAGTGTTACTCAATTCAAATGGCCAATGTTGCGTACCTTTCGAACCATCGGTCATAGCATCAAACCATATGTTCCAAAAGCTCTGAATGGTTGAGTAAACACTAGTGGCAACCTCATTCAACATGCACAGTTGTTTGATCCCCGCCGATGACTCTGTGCTGAAGTGTCCTTCAAAGTCCCTTTAGCATGAAATTAATGATCTGTATGAGGTCATATCTTGGGGCTCATGAGAGGTAGAATCAATCCATTAGGTGATATGGGACCATGTTGCCAGGGCCTACAATAACCTATCTTAGTTTTTAGAGATTCAATTTCATTTAAATTTGGCAACACATTCTTTGTCAATGTCAGAACTCAAAGTTCTCCTCAGTTCAAACAGCCAACGTTATGTATCCTTCCAACTATCATTCATAGCAACAAACTATCTATTCCAATAGCTCCAAATGGTCAGGTAGACACTAGTGCCAACCTTGTTCAACACGCATAGTTGCTTGATCCCCACCGACGACTCCGTGCTGAAGTGTCCCTCAAGGTCCCTTTAGCATGAAATTGGTGATCTTTGTGGGGTCATATCTCAGATCTCGTACAAGGTAGAATCGATCTGTTAGGTGCTATAGGACCATGTTGTCAGAGCCTACAAAAGCCTATCTCAATTTTTAGATAATCAAATTCATTTAAATTTGGCAACACATTCTCGATCGATGTTAGAACTCATAGTTTTCCTTAGTTCAAATGAACAACATTGCGTATCCTTCTAACCTTCAATCGTAGCAATGAACCATGTGTTCCAACAGCTCTAAATGGATAGGTAAATGCTAGTGGAAACCTCATTCGCAATGCACAGTAGTTTGATCCCCATCGACAACTCCATGTTGAAGTGTCCCTCAAGGTCCCTTAAGCATGATATTAGTAATCTTTGTGGGGTCATATCTCAGAGCTCATGCAAGGTGGCATGGATTGATTAGGTGCTATGGGGCCGTGTTCTTGGAGCCTACAAAAGCCTGTCTCAGTTTTTAGAGAGTCAAGTCTGTTTAAATTTGGCAACACATTCTCGATGGATGTTAGAACTCAAACTGTTCCTCAGTTCAAACAACCAATGTTGTGTATCCTTCCAACTCTCGGTCATAGCAATGAACCATCTATTCAAATAGCTCCGAATGGTTGATTAAACACTAGTGGCAACCTCATTTGGGATGCACAGTTGTTTGATCCCTACCAACAAATTCATGCTGAAGTGTCCCTCAAGGTCCCTTCAACATGAAATCGATGATCTTTGTGGGGTCATATCTCAGAGCTCATGTGAGGTAGAATAGATCTATTAGGTGCTACGAGACCATGTTGTTGGGGCCTACAAAATCCTATCTCAATTTTTAGAGATTCAAATTCATTTAAATTTGGCAACACATTCTCAATTGATGTCAAAACTTAAAGTGTTCCTCAGTTTAAATGACCAACATTGTGTATCTTTCAATCCATTGGTCGTAGCATCGATCCGTCAGTTCCAACAGCTCTGAATGGTCGGGTAAACACTAGGAGAAACCTCATTCAACACACACAATCATTCTAACCCCATCGACGACTCTAGGCCAAAGTGTCCCTCAAGGTCCCAAATGCATGAAATAAATGATCTTTGTGGGGTCATATCTCAGAACTTTTGCGAGGTAGCATGGATCTGCCAAGTGCTACGGGACCGTGTTACCAAGGCCTACAATAGCTTATCTTAGTTTTCATAGATTCAAGTTCATTTATATTTGGAAACACATTCTCGGTCAGTGTTAGAACTCACAATGTTCCTCAATAAAAAATGACCAACGTTGCATATCTTTCCAACCGTCAGTCGTAGCATCGAACCGTCTATTCTGACAACTCTAAATGGTCAAGTAAATGCTAGGGGCAACCTTGTTCAGCTCACATAGTCATTCAAACCCCATCGATGACTCCGGGCTGAAGTGTCCCTCAAGGTCCCAACAACATGAAATCAAAGATCTTTGCGGGGTCATATCTTAGACCTCGTGCGAGGTAGCATCGATTCATCAAGTGCTACGGGACCGTGTTGCCAAGGCCTACAATATCCTGTCTCAATTTTCAGCGATTCAAGTTCATTTATATTTGGAAACACATTCTCAATCAATGTCAAAACTCATAGTGTTCCTCAGTTCAAATGACCAACATTGCATATCTTTCCAACCATCGGTCGTAGCATCAAACCGTCTGTTCCAACAGCTCTGAATGGCTGAGTAAATGCTAGGGAAAACCTCATTTGACACACATAGTCATTTGAACCCCGTCGATGACTTTGGGCTGAAGTGTCCCTCAAGGTCTCTTAAGCATGAAATCAATGATCTATGTGGGGTCATATCTCAGAGCTCATGCAAGGTAGCATAGATACGTCAGGTTCTACGGGACCTTGTTGCTAGGGCCTACAAAAGCCTGTCTCATTTTTTAGAGATTCAAGTTTCTTTAAAATTGGCAACACATTCTCGGTCGATGTCAGAACTCATATTATTCCTTAGTTCAAATAGCCAATGTTGTGTATCTTTCCAACTATCGGTCGTAGCATCGATTTGTCTATTTCAACAGCTCCGAATGGCAGGGTAAATGCTAATGACAACCTCGTTAGGCACACACAATCATTCAAACCCCCTTGACGAGTCCGGGCCGAAGTGTCCCTCAAGGTATCTTAAGCATGAAATCTGTGATCTTTGCGGGGTCATATATCAGAGCTTGTATGAGGTAGCATCAATCCATCAGGTGCTACAGGACCGTGTAGCCGAGGCCTACAATAGCTTGTCTCAGTTTTTAGAGATTCAAATTTGTTTATATTTGGAAACACATTCTTAGTCGATGTTAGAAATCATAGTGTTCCTCAGTTCAAACGACCAACATTATGTGTCTTTCAAATCGTCGGTCGTAGTATTGAACTGTTTGTTCCAACAATTTTGAATGGCCAGGTAATGCTACTGAAAACCTTTTTTGACAAACACAGTCATTTGAATGACACCGACGAATCTGGGGTGAGTAGTAGGATGAGTGAAAATATGTATTCTAGTGTTTGTCAGTAACAATTAGTCAGTTAGGGGACAATTAGAAGTTAGTTTTTAAAAGCATAAGGTTGCACCTCCACATCTACCGTAGTAATCTTATTAATAAAAGAATTCTTTCCAACATTAGGGTGCCCACAGATGAAAATAGGCTTGGTATTGGGGTCAATAGATGACAACCTTGCCATATGCTGCCTCACCTATTCGAGGTCATGTCTTTATATTGTGACTGTCCCGTGGTACAGGGAACACACTAATGAATATAAATGTTTGATTCCATGTGATCTTGGATAGGTTGTGATGTAGAAATATTTCCTTATATTATATTTATACATTTCTGCATTCATTTTATTACTTTTGTTATTATTATAGTCAAGGAATTGACTATTATTGAGGATAGTGACTGGCATTTGTAGCACAGTCAACAAGTTAAACATACATCGATAAACATACAAGCATAACTATAAGGAATAGGAAATTTACAAAGCATAAGACATCCACAAAAACATAAATTAGTATACATCAATACACCAAACACATGAATTTCATACCTAAAACATAAAAAAAATTTATTCGTAGGGCATGAAGTCAAATATATATGTCCAATAATGTCATACATTGAATATATTCAATACAGTAAAATTGGCTTCCTCAAAGCCAAATGGATGTACAACGTATCACTTATACAATATACAAAAAATATGTCCACTAATTTCATATAGGCATACAATCCATATCCCTAATCTAGTCCTTTCCCACTAGGGGAAGACAACAAATCCCGAGCTGTCTTTGATCGTTATGTCAATGGAGATGCAGTGGATGTTGTAGTCTTCTGAGTGTGCTCACTCGTCCTCCTATTTAGACTCTTTTGTAGCTCGACCTGATAAAAAAAATATTAGATAGAGATAACTAATATACATCAAAATTGAATTATACAATGACATAAAATTGAATATTTTCTTACTGCTAGCAAATAGTCACTATGTTCATCCACCAAAGGTGGATGTTGGAGATCTAGAGTAATAAGTCCCTACAATAATGATCAAAATAATAATTAAAATACATACATGGATATCATTATAAAATTCAATACAAACTATTAAAATAACAATTAAAGTTAAGTGATCTCTTTCATACCTTAGTCAGTGCTTTAGAACTAGCTACTGTTGTAGCTACTCCATGATCCAAAGTATCATGGACAGAAGGAGGAGTCTTTGATGTCAAAAGTTGAAAATGAAACAAAAAAAATATTATGCATTTATCAAGATTACATATATTTTTTACAACCCTGCTAATGAGTAAATGGTACCTCCGTGAAGGTTCCACCGCTTCTTCTAGTGTGCAGTGTCGAAGTTGAAGCTCCAACATTCAACTAGTGCACATGTACATGGAAAATTATAAGATAACCATTCATATAAGAATGTACTACTGACATGTTAATTATAATACATTATTACATGTATACCTGTGGACTCAATGGTGATCTTACAAACCCAGGTGAAAGAATGTAATCATCATGGCTCTGGATTTTGATCATCATTTGTCTAGTAATTTAGTCATTCATTCATTAATTAAATATAATCAAGTAAGTCAAATTAATATGCAAATAAAGATACCTCAAGGAAAGTTGCACGATGCCCTTCTCTATTTGTTGTGAACGTTGATGGTCCACTAGTGAACATCTAATGCACATGCACAATAAGTTATGATACAATTATTCATATACATAATAATCAAATATGTTAATTAAAATATTTTATTTGATATATACTTGTGGAATTGATGATGATGTGTAAAAGGGGACATTAGGATCATTACCACTTCCACTTCCACCACCACCGCCACCACCATTGACACTCTTACCCTAAATTTTCATCATAATCAATAGATACTAAATTAAATAGTTATTCTTTTATAAATGAAATATGATCAAAGAAATTTAATGAACTTGAAAATATTTACCTGTGTCAATGCCAAATGTCATATTTAGAAATCTATCAGTCATCATTCCAGAATCCCCTTCCTCTCTCTCATCAGTACCAAATGTGCACAAGCATCCACATGACTGACAAACATGCCCCCTTGAGGATTGACCATGGTCACCCTCAACTAAAGGAGTGGCACACTAAATGAGAATCTATGTCAGAGCACTAATCATGCCTAGTGTGTCTGTCTCTACATGTTCCTTCACAATAGAAGGAATACTAACATGATCCACGTGTGGCTTGCCAATAGTAGTCCTAGGTGTGTTAGGGTCACGATGTGGCCCCGCTCGATCAAATGATGACCCCCCTCCTCTACCTTGAGAATCTAGAATGTCAAAATAATTTGGCACCTCCTTGAGTACAAACTTGAAATAGAGTTTCCTCAAGAAATATATAGGAACTTCATGATTTTTACAAGGAGGCGAATCAAAGGCCATCCACCATCTCTCCCAAAAGTTGTTTTTAATGTCTTCATTTATGCACCAATGAATTGGGAACCTCTTTGTTGTAGTTATAAGAGTATTTGTGTCCCTTGGATTTTTAAATAGCTTGCAAATGTCATATTTTGTATTTTTTTCTTTTTTATATCTGCATAAGATAATTTATTTGCATAATATTGTTTTTGTTCTTCTTTTTTATCCTGCCATAAATTAATTTGCCCACTAATCGCGCTTATGTGGGTCAAGATTGCTTCTAATGATTTTGCAAGTCTTTCCCTTTTGAGATTTATACCAATAGAATCTTTTAACCTATTAATTAAATATTCTAATTCTTTTTGCCCTCTTTCAATTTGGTTCATCATATTTTGTTGTGTTTCAGGAGGAGGTTTCTCGATTGGTAGAGGCAATTGAGGTTCATTTTCTTCATTTGTTTCTTCATTCGGTTCTTCATTCGGTTCTTCATGAGGAGATGAAGGGTTTGGTGGAGAGTTTGGTTGAGGGAGATTATTTCTTCCTAGAAATTAAAAAAACTAGATTTTAAAATCTTCATTATACAAAAAATTTTAAGAAAATAAATTGCAACAAAACTAAAATTTTAAAACAAATAAGAGGCATGGGCTATAAAAACACTTACCTCTTCTTTCAGATCAAACTTGACAACGTCGTGGAGCCATTTGATGGATGGATGAACAAAAAAAATTGGTTCACAAGCCAAAAGAATAGTGTGTGCACGCTTAGGAAGCCCTTCTTAGCTAAAAATGTGGGTTTGAAGAAAACAAAATGAGCTTTCAAACCCGCATCAAGCTTTAAGAAGGGTTTTTCAAAGTATGTGCGTGCTATAGGGTGCACGTGCTTTGAAAAACACTAAAGAAGTGTTTTCCAAAGTGTGTGCGCCCTATAGGGCACACACACTTTGTTTTGGATTGCCCACACCTAAGGCTTGGGCAACCTAAGTCATAGGGCGTGCGTGCTATAGAGTGCATACCCTTTAGTGCGTACACACTATGCATGATGGGGGACCAAAAAGAAAAGTGGCATCTTTTTGGTCCCCCATCTTTGTGCAGTTACCCTGAGACTCAAAAATATCCTTGTGGATGCATCTTAACTCTTCATCAAATTTCCCATGCTCTAAACATTCAGGAAGAGTACGCTCTAGATTTATCTTAGTCATGTCACTAGAAATGAGGAGATATCAATATGCACTTTGGGATAGGCAAGATGGAGTGAAGAGTAGAAAGTATGAGAGGCAAGGAGGGTGAAATGGAGGAAGGTATGAGAATTTGGAAGCTTGAATAGAAATTTTTTGACATCCAAGTCTTTTAGCTTGGGAATCCACATAGCTTTTGACTTTTTTCTCTTTTTCTTCTTAAGAAATGTGATTGTAATTTTGATAAGATGGATTTTTAGAATCATCTGCAGAATGAAGCTTGATTCCTAGGGATCTAAGTTAGATTGCTCAGATACCTAGTAGATAGATTTCAAGAATTATCTCCAGAATGAAGCTTGATCCTCAGGAATCAGAGTTAGATTTCTCAGATACATAGTAGTAAGATTTTGAGAATCATCTCCAAAATGAAGCTTGATCCTCAGGGATTTGAGTTAGATTACTTAGATACCTAGTAGTAAGATGGATTTCAAGATCTATTTGTGCTTTGATTTTCTTTTCTCCTTTTTTCCTTGAAGACCTCTATGATCTTTTGAATGCTATCTTTTTCTTAGTAGTCACATGTTGATTAGGTGGTACATAGTGACTTTGAGATATAAGTGGATTTTGATAATAATTTATTTATTTATTTACTTTTTGTTACAGATCCAATTTACTTCCAAAGACTCAGGAATTATGGATGAAAGAGGTTGATATGATTGGTTAAGGTGGAGAGGTGGAGTGGGAAGTGGGTGGGCCACTTATCATAGGGAGGTGGGTGGAAGAGAGGTTGATGGTATGGGCTCAAGTGCAAAGAGTTCAACATCATCATCACCGTTCATGAATGAATTAGATAGATCAAGAAAGTTATCTTCCATAAAATGTTGTCGATTACGAGTTGTCCTAGAAGAGTAAGATAAGTTTAAAGGAGTATCATGTGAGTCAAACTGAGATGATCCATTCTGAGAGCTAGGTCCCTCTTCAGGTGGGAATAGTGCATGGATATGAATCATTTCAATCCTGGACCTTCCAATATTCCACAAAGTTGTAATTGGATGGGGTCTTATGTACCCATGATCTGCTGGAGCAGGTGGAGTGTAGCTTGAAGTAGATGGCCTAGGAGCCATAGGGATGATTTCCATAGAAGGGTGGAAAGGATCATCATCAGTTTCTTGCTCTTGATATTTTGAACTTTCTCCCCTTTCAAAGCTGGTAAGAGGAGCATATCTATGTATGACATCAACTCATATTGTTATAGTAGTATCAGATGAGGAATCATGTTTTCTTTCTTTTGAGTATGTCTTGACATTGTGATATTACCTAATGTAGTTAGATAGAGAAATTGTAGGAGGTGGGTCTTCTTCATCACTATCATTTGTAATAGGAGGAATATTATTTGCAGCGGGATCTTGTTCAGTAGCAACAGTGGTGGAATAATTCAAAATAGGCATACCGCAAGGCAAATTCAAGATGTGAGAGATATCAGTGAATGGCCCCCAATCAGGATTGGTAGTATGTTTAGCATTTTGGATGGGAGCAACTTGGGTAAGACTAGAATCCACCATCTAGCTAGTAGATAAGTGTGCAAAGTGTATAGTCATGAGAAAAGGGGATTCTGGAACACACGCCTAACTCTAGGTTGGAGGATAGGAAATGGAGAGTGGATTGACTCTTCTCAAATGTCATCGATCAGAAGGCTACATCAAACTCAAGAGACTACTTTAGGCAAATAGATTGGATTTTTTAGATTCTCTGCAATGTTCCCGACATAATGATATTTTGACAGAATCTGGAAGTAGGCTGTAAAAACTAGACTTCTAACAAATTTGGCAAGTTCTAGAAATTTTTCAAAATTCTCATACGAGTTTTTGTAGGCTCGTACGAGTCTGGGTAGGCTCTAGCACAATAATTGACAAGGCTTGTATGACAATCTGGGGTATCTAATACGACTTTTGGCAAAACTCATAGGACTTTTTGAGACTATAGGATGACTTTTGATTCCAGAAAGGATTTTTTCTTTAGATTTGCAATTTTTCAATTTTTTAGTTTCAGATTGTTTGCAAAATTTTCTATCCAGCTTTGAACATCTATGTAATAGTTCATCTCGGGCTCGTTCATTTCCAGTAACCAAGTAGATAACAAGAACATAGAACAACAAGCAAGAGATTTAAAGAACGTCAGAAAACAATGAATAGGGGACAAAGCAACCTTGCGCATGAACAATCAAGTGACTTATTTTGCTAATTCCTATGGATGCTACTTGTGTATGTTCTCAAAAGTTATTCAATAATGCTCATAGTCATAGAAAATGAAAAATTTGGCCTCACTAGGGTTTATAGTAATGGTCTGACTCTGCAACTTTTGTGATCTCAAGATGATGAACTCCAATCCAAGCACACCAGGGTTTTGACACAGTCTGATAATTTAATCAATCAGGAGCTACTAGGGAGATTTGACAGCCCAACAAGAGACCACACTTGTGGAGATTTCTTCCACAAAGACATTCATATAGGGGTTGTTGCTACCATGGTGAAAATGACTATTACTATTTGAGGTTCCATCCATGTGGTTGATCCAATAAAGTGAATGTCCTCTATGGTTAACCCTTTCTAAAGGTGACTCACAAAATATACCACATGGAGACTTGGTCCAGATCCAAGGATTTGAGTTTCTGATACTACCCAAAAAGGGAGTAGAGCATAATCCTCTATCCTTATCACTTTTACCCAAACATAGTAGATAGATTAATTTGACACGCTAAGCCTTGAATTATCTCACCAAGATTTATGATGTCAACAACTATATCTATCAATCTCTCTGGAGAGAGAACGTATCAAGAAAAAGCTGAGGACCAAACCAAGTAGAACATGAGACAATCATAGTATCCTCCCTACCTACAAGGGGATCTGTCATCAAGAAGAGCTTCGCATGCATGAACAAGAGAATGAAGCCCACTCTCTCTAGATCATCTACAAATAGTGTTCATAGGGTCTATTTACTATGTGTAACAGATATGCAAAAAATAAATCTATGTTCGTTTTATAGCCCAAAACTAAAGTGTGAATTATGAAAGCTGGAAAGGCACACAAGCTTGACATGTGAGAGTTTATTTTATATCCAAAATTGAAGTGTTATCAGATTGAACATAATACCTGAGTTCCTTGCAACGCGCTTAGTATATTTTACCCGTTTTAGTAATTTTTAAGCATTTGTCTTCTATCTTTTGTACCCACGGGATGTACCTACACCTGCACCTACAAACCACTGTTATGAAAAACTTACCTATTCTTGTACATACAACCCACTTTTATAAAAATCCAAAAAAAAAACACATCTTGTCAACGCCACGTAGTAGAAAATCAGGTTAGTCAAAGATAATATGTCATTTGATAATTGAAAAACCCACTGTCATAAAATCAGATTCTAACTAGTCTACACTAAATCGATCATAAATTTTGAAAATAAAGATGAAATTAATTCAAACCAACAGAAAATGAAATCTAACTCAAATACCTTTCCAAAAATATAAATTTCAAATCTGTATCAGGTCATATGTGCATGTACCAATAAAAACATTAGTCAGATTTCATAAAATCAGGTTCTGACCAGTCTGTACTAAAATGATCATAACTTTTGCAAATCAAGACAAAATTAATTCAAACCATTGGAAAATGAAAGCTAACTCAAATAAATTTCCAGAAATATAAATTTTGGATATGTATCATGTCATATGTGTATGTACCAATAAAAACATTAGTAGGATTTCATAAACTCAGGTTCTGACCAATTTGTACTAAAATGATCATAACTTTTTCAAATCAAGATGAAATTAATCAAAACCAATGTAAAATGAAAGCTAACTCAAATACATTTCCAGAAATATAAATTTCAGATTTTTATCATATCATATGTGCATGTAACAATAAAAACACCAGTCAGATTCCTGGAAAAATAGCCTAGAAATTTATCACAAAACTCATAAAAATTAACCTTGTGGTTGTGGGTTCGAGAAAAATGATAGAAATTTGATAGAATAGAATGGAAAACCATTTTAGGGCCCCACGGTGGGCACTAAAAATGTGTGTGTGAAAATTGTACCTAGGTGTGGACACAACACTTTAGTAAAACATTAGAGGTTAGCAAAATCGAAATCTACAAGTAATTGAAACCAAGCTAACTAGTCGATTTACTGTCTTCTAGTAGGTGCGAGTATGTATTCTCAGATTAGACTGAGATCAGTGACAATGCAACACCTAAATGAAGGATTTGGATGAAAAATGATGAATATAGAATGAATGCAAATTAATCTATATTTTTGTATTTTCTATGCAATGATATGAAAAACTGTATGAATTTAAGCTAGGATTGAATTGAAATGATATGCATATTTAATCTAAGAATGATATGAATTGATATGAAAACCTATGCAAAGTTATGAAAAAAAATATGAATTAATCTCACAAAGTCACTTGTTGCAAAAGCTTGATTTTTCGTATGCAATTTCGCTAGAGTAATTGTGCTAATTCGAGAGATTTCTTTGTGAAGAGCTGAGCCTTGTTTTTATAGAAATCTAGGGTTTGAGGATGCATAAGAAAAACCATAAATCACTCTTGATAAACTCATGTTGTTTTTTGAGTTAACAAGAAATTAAGAATAAATAAACTCATAAAATTATGCAAAAACAGTTTTAATCTCAAAATAGAGTTTAGTTCTCTTTTTCAACTCATCATCAGATGTTGAGTTTAGAAAGTTAACAAATTGAAATTGAAAATTGATTTAAAGTTAACTGCTTTTCTGGTTGTGCATGATTTAATATGAATTAATTTAATAAATAAAGTGATTTATTTTTCACTTAACTGATTTTGAATTAAAACAATTGATTTATGGGTTAATCAATTATTAAATCAAACTTTATTCCAATTAAATCATTAAATTTGACAACTTTGATTTTAAATCAATTAAATAAATATTCAATTGATTGTTTGTAGGAATTTTGATTTATTGTCAAAATTAAAATAATATTAATTTAAGAATAAATGTAATAAAATCTAATTAAATAATTAAGTGGAAAAATTAAATTAATTAATTAAATATTTAACATATTCAATTAATCAACTTTAGGATAAATGAGATTTATCACCAAATAATATTTAATTAAAGATAATTAGGATAATTAGGAATATTCAAGGAATATTCCCAGATGCAGATCTAGGATAAAATCAATTTTTGATAAATTGATGTCCAAATATGCCTTAGGTTAGGACTTTGATATCAATTTCGATCGAATTGTTACAATATCAACACCCACTACATGATTAGTCGCCACAATATCAACAACATGTTGTATTAAATGTTTGTAAGGTGATTTTGAGCTGACTTGTATCAAGCATTTAATAATTGTTGGGGGGAGTTAATGGTTTCATCCAACCGACTTGTGACTAATGATTAGTATTTAAGTGGTGTTTGGGTAGATGTTTAAGGGAGAAACTTAGGGGTGGATGAGAACAAAAGCCTAAAAGCTGGAGTTGGCAAAGTTGTGGAAAAGATCTTGCATGATCTAGCAGATCAGAATAGTTTTTTGATAGTTTGTAATAGCAAAGCTAGTGGTTTGCACACTTGGAGACAAGGAGATTGCTTGGAGGCTTGCGAGCTCAAGTTTAGATTTGCCTTAGGGTTTCCATCAGTTGCTGATTTGTTTTGGAACTGAGCTAGCTAGTGTTATAATTAGATTTTGGATCTTGTAGAATTATTTCTGATTGTAATTGGCCCTAACCTAGAAGACCTTACAACTGGGCATGTTAACGGAAAATTACTTGAAACAATTGTTGTGTTATTGTTGTTGTGAGTTTTCCGCTGTGTGATTTTGAAGATGCAAGCTTTGGAATGTCCTTAATTGGACCCACCATCCTTCGATATGCATCATTCATTTTCCTATATAATATTGAAGTTAAATCAAACAATAATTGTTTATAAAAAAGTTACCGTGTAGGGTACGCAAAAAAATCAATCAAGTACTATAATCTACGCAAATACTCCTATCAAAAAGGTAGTAATCTTAAATTTTATTTGCATGTATGCTACCAGATGAATTTTTTCTTGACCAAATCTAGGGAACATATTATATCAGTATGATACAATCTGTGTTATATGAATATATTCTGATTGGATTCAATTATACATAGAATATGGATGAAGTATTCTATGAAACTAATGTGACAAAATTGTCACCTTTACCTGATTTTAGCAACTACCTGCTAACAGAGGTCAAGATTTGCCATCATTTTGTAATTCTGATTGAATTTTGCAGTGTCCATTCCTGTCTCAAGTTTTAATTTTTTACTATGAAATTTGAATATTGGACGTGTTGGTTTTCATTTTTGTATTGGGGTTCAAGGGAAACCAGCTGCAAATGGAAATGCCAATTTACCTTCTCTTAATGGCATGACAAATTCTAAGATTGAAAATAAATTGAATCTACAAGTAATTTTATTTATCCTTTTTTATCCTCCTATGCTAGGTTTATAATATTGAGATCTGGCTATGTAATTAGTTTTATCTATATTTCATATAAAGCCCACATTATTCAATAAACTTCTGGGTATATAGTATATAAAGTGGATTGTTAATTATCTCATATTTTCCTATGTTATCTTGGTTATATCTATTAATCTATAATATTAATTTTTCATCTTTAGGGAAGAATCATTGTAACATCTAGAGATACAAATGTGCTAGGCAGGAACCATAAACATATATCCTACTATGTAGATGACCTCAACTATGATCAAGCTTTGAGATTGTTTAGTCTACATGCTTTCTCTCAAGAGTTTCCCAGTAAAAATTATCAAGACCAAACTCAAAAGGTTGTGAAGGCCTGCCAAGGGCTTCCTCTAACTATTGAGGTTATAACTTGGCTTTTGTATGGCAAGAAAGACTCAAAAATCTGGAGTCAACTCTCAAAATGGTTAGAAAGTTGTGAAATTACTAAAATTGAGGAAAGGGTAAGAATTAGCTATGAAAATATGAATAAACATAAAAGAATATTTTTCTTGATATTGCATGTTTCTTCATTGGAAGTAAGAAATGCAAAGCCAATCTTTATGCCAAATCTCTTATAAAGTTTAGTTTTGATGATCGGTTACAAATGCATGACATTCTTCGTGACATTGGATGGGTAATTATGAGAAAGTAGAATCCTACTCATCTTGGCAAACGCAGTAGATTGTGGGATAAGAAGTTAGAAAAGCTTTTAAATATTGTTTGGTAATTTTCGCTCTAAATCTTGACATGATGATATCACAAAACTATCCATAATTTATTATTGTCTTTCCTCATTTCTGGTATAGTCAAATATAAGTCCTATGTCACCTATTACCATGTCTTCTGCTAATAATCGAAAACTTGTACTGCTCAGATGGATGTTATTCTAATGCTATAAATATAATGTTGTCAATATAATCCTGACATTTGAAAAATATGGGTATAAGATCTGAAAACTTGCTTAGTTCACAATTGATTTTGGATCAATAATTCTCATCTACAGAAATTATTTTTCTTGTAGTGGTCATTTTCAAACCAAAACAAACTACTTCCTAATATGTCTGACCTACGATCCTTTATTTACTTGGGTAAATTTTCCTAGTATTGCTAAGAAACTAACTTTCCAAGTTATATATCTTGATGTTTATTGAGTATTCTCATTATGTTCTAGGAATATGTGGTTAGTAAGCATGTAAAAGTGGTTGTGGAAAGAGTCCAACCCAAACTTATAAGAAAAAAAATTAAAAACTGGCTGCGAGGAAAGCATCAGATGTGAGTTGCAAACAAAAAGGGAAAAGTCAACATTATACAACAATTGCTAAACCAATTAGTTCTTAGAATGAAAAGTTTGGTTTTGCCAGCTCTCCATGTAATGCAACTGACAAAGCTTGTATATGGAATAGGTATCAAGAAGTGTTCAAGGCATCATCCATGATTATCGCAAGTGGAAAGTTTGGAGTACAAAAGATTTTGAGCCAATGCAGAACCTACGTCTGCTTTCAATTAATGTAGAAAAACTCTATAAGACTAATAGAAAATCAAATTTGAAATTCAATTTATGCATTTATACTCAAAGTTTAAAAATGATCATAGAAATCCATACGGAATAGGAATAGCTTACAATGCAATTATTAAATTGCTTACATAGGTTCTTCACATAAACCTCTTAGTGCAACGAGAAGCACCAACAACCTCATGTCAATTCTTCACACTTCTTCTTTAGCTAATAACTTGATAACCTCATCAAAAACCTTAATAGTTTCAATATTCAAAAATACAATCCACACTTCAATCTCATAAACGCACCAAGTAGAGTCTCAAAAGATCGCACTCATGATCGCGGGCCCTTCTGAGAGGGAGCTAGACCCAGGCTATCTTTGATACCAGGTTGTAGACGTAAAATCCAACACAAAACCATAAAATGAATATAACACACCAAAATATTTTACTTATTCAATATCTATTAGATTACGATTCACCTCACTATAGAGGGGACATTTTTAATCTACATAAACAATACGAGAAGACAATCTTTTGTAGAGTTTGCAACCTCAAAAAATACAACAATTCACTTCATGACCAATAAAGAAACTTCTAACACATCTAAATTGTCATTTATATAAAAAAATTACTAAAAACACTAAAAACTAATTTAAAAGCTCTTTTTAAAAAACTTCAAGTGCATATTTGGCTTTACTAATTCCATTTCTAGTTGTACACTTGCATTATTATCCAACATTTGAGCAATGCCATAATAATGTCATTCCATACACTCCTTTATCTCTTTTTTACAAGTACTGCTAGTAAAATCTACACCCTTTCAATTTCTTCTATCATGAAAGGGGGGGCAGAATGAGAAGAACCATAGTATAGACTGAGATATTTGCTTCCTTCGGATAATCCACAGTCTCTACTATTCAAATAAGTATTCAAATTTTTCTCCTTGCATAACTATGAATGGAGAAATGGAACAAAATTATTCACTTGTAAATTTTTTGTGAGTGCCACATCTTACATTATGGGAAAGACCACTCTTCCATTGAAGAGCAATCACCTACCATATAACTTATT
Source organism: Chamaecyparis obtusa (assembly GCA_027943335.1). Lineage (NCBI taxonomy): Eukaryota > Viridiplantae > Streptophyta > Pinopsida > Cupressales > Cupressaceae > Chamaecyparis > Chamaecyparis obtusa. The sequence continues at coordinate 2,172,374 of BSBK01005123.1, read as the reverse complement.
CTAGAACTTCAAATATTGAACTTCTAACATGATCATATAACAGCTCAAATATATTTTATTATTAAAAATATTTTACAGTTAAAATTATAAAACTTAATTAAAAAATATTGTATGATTCTGCTTTAAAAATTGACTTAACTTTTCTCTACTAACTTATATAATGATCTATATTTTAGATGTTTGATAAATAAAGACTGCAAAAATGAAAACTCAAATTCATAAAAGATATAACCTATCACCAATTGTAGAGAGCACTTGCACACTTTTCCACATTTCACCTTTCTTCAGCTGCACCCAAATCCCCTTCTTCAGTATTCCATGCCTATCTAAAGCATGTATAATTTCATGAACAGTAAAACAGTGAAGCCAATCATTATCACACACTACCATTGTAATTACCTTGGCGCAGCTCAAGCGAATGATCGTCTTCGTAGAAAAGGCAATAGCGTCCAAGTGATTCATTTATATCCCATACCGAAGTACAACTATCAACAGCAACCACAAAGCATACAAAAATTGCACTCAGTTCCAACCACTTGGGATACCTTTTATGCGAACCAATTTCAGCAACTCCATCGACGCCAATATTAGCATCGTGAAACAGATTTTCGTTTAAACTTGACTCCGCTCCGTCCACTGTTCTTCCAATCATTACCATTCCCTTTGATGACTTGCTCTGAAATAAAAGACAGAACACTCAGTTCATCTGCGGTAAATTCTTTTCATTTGCAGATTGGTGGAAATATAACTTAACGAAAATATCCAGACTATCTTGTAAGAACAAATTACAAAACAATGTAAAAAATGAAACAAATGAAAGATTGCGCTAACAATAATACTTATGATTGTCTGTTAAAAGAGAGTATTGAAGCCATTACCTTCAACTTATGATTGTTAAAAGGGGGTATAGAAGTCATTACCTTCAACTTATGAATGCATTTCCGTATTAGTGCATTGTTGCAATAAACAAGTCTCATGCATTCTAATACTTGCAACTCTTCAATACCTGCTATATTCTGCAGCTTCTCACAAGAGTCGATCTCAATTTTCTCCAAGCAGATCAACCTAGAAAGACTCGGTAAGTCCTCAAGCTCAGCGCAATCTCTAATATTTAGCTTTCCTGTAAGCTCCAGAAAATCACCAGTTACTGATACTGTTCGTAAACCTTTGCAACTTTCTACACATAGACAGATGAGAACTGTTGGGAGCCTAATGTTGTGTATCTTATCACACTGAGAAATCTCAATTTTCTTTAATGAGCTCATTCTGGAAAGATCTTGCAACTTCTCAAGCTCGGGACAGTGTATGATAGTCACTTTTATAAGCTCAAGAAAATCACCGATTCCTGCTACCGTCCGCAAATCTCTGCACCTTTGTAGAGACAAACTGATGATTGTTGTTGGCAGCCTAATGTTCTTTATCTTCTCACACTGAGAAATTATAATTCCCTTCAAGTAGCTCAACCTGGAAAGACTTGGTAACTCCTCAAGCTTAGGACAGTCTGTAATAATCAGCTTTCCTCTAAGATCTAAAAGCAAACCTTGTAACTTCTGTTGTCGGGATAATTATATGTACGAGTTATTATGTTAGTAAAGTATTATGTTACTCTCGGTCGTTAGTGACCGAGAGGTTAGACAGTTATGTCATGACATTTTGGTCGTGGCCCTTCGGGTACTTTATATATCCTTTCGGAGGACAAGAGAGATATTATTGTATAATCATTATGATATAAATGTACTTGCCAATTCGGAATGATTAATGAAAGTATTTATTATTCTTTAATATATTCTGTGTTTATTATATTTCCCATACTATGTCTGTGCAATACTAAGTTTGCCCTAGCGGGTAAACATCTGGCGCCGTTGCCTAGACGTACTCGGGAAGAGAAGTGAGGAAAGGATTTATGCCCAATGTTTTAAATAAAGATAGAAATAGAAAAGTGAGAAATGATGATAAAGAGGCCACACACGCAGCTCTAATCTCCACACAGTAGCGTGAATGTCACTATAGGCTAAGGAAACTTGTCAAAGACTAGTTTGCCGGAGGGTTGCCCGAAGGGGACCTCGGAAGTGGTACAGAGGGTGCAGAAGCTGAAGAGGGGTTCACTTCTCCAAAACGGAGAGTGCGGAGTCGGGAAGAATTACTTGAGGAGACACGAGCAAGAAGAGCCTTTCTCCAAGAGGAGAGAGTACGGTTTGAGGTGGGTCTCCGTACACCAAGCGTGGAGAACCAAACCGGCGGAGAGGGTGATATTGCAGAGGGTGGCACGAGCGCACCAGCAGACCCTCCGTTGGAACTGAGAACCCCGCACGGTATGGTGCCAGGACAAGGGCAAGCACCACCAGCCCAGCAACTACCGCAAGCACAAGTACCACAAGTCCAGACTACCCACAACACTCAAAGAGGTGTAGGTACGAGTGGCATTGGTGCGCCACCTCCACCATGGCCAACCATGGTGGTGAACAAGCAGAAGTTACCAAAGTTCACGGGACAATCGAAGGAAGATCCAGTTCAGCACTGCTGAACGTGTGAAATTATATGGACTGCGCATGGGGTAACTGACGAGAATGAATGGATCCACCAGTTCCCTGCAACACTGAGGGAAGGTGCCATTGATTGGTACTTGGATGTTGATAAGACGAGCCTGATGACATGGGACCAAGTCAAAAAGGCCTTCCAGACAGAGTTTTAATTGTTACGAGATGATAATGAGATATTAGCAGAAATCTACAACACTAAGCAAGCGAAGAATGAGTCCATCTGTATGTACGAATAGCGACTCAAAGAACTCATCGAGAAGATGGAGTCGGCCCCAGCGGATGAACTGAAGAAGAGGTGGTTCATAGAGGGACTCAAAACCTCCCTACGAAAGAAAATAAAGATAGTTCCGCCTACTTCATACAGTAATGCATACAACTGAGTAATGGATTTAGAGAGTAAGTGTAAGACCTCCAAGAAGACGAGGTCATCTTCTGATGATGACTCAGAGATTGAAAGCAGTGAGGATGGATCAAGCAAGAAAGTGTTCGCTTTGCAAAAAGACCTTGAAAGAATGATGAAAGAACTCAAGGCTGCCAAGGGAAGTACCAGTAAGACAGAAGAAGATATGGTGTGGTGCACGGACTGCAAGGAAGCAGGCCACACAAAAGGTTCTTGTCCGAAGAAGGTTTTTTGTGATATCTGCCAAATTGCAGGACATTCCACTAAAGAATGTCCCTACAACCTGAGGGAGAGAAATCAACAAGTGCTCTATGCATAGGAGAAACCTTCTACGTCTAGTATCGGCGGACAACAAAATGTTCCATCATTTGGCAGGTACGGAAACAACCGATGGGGAGGCCGAGGCAATGATGAGAACAAGCCGCGGGTCCAGTATGACGTGAAGGGGAGGCCCATGATACAGTGTAGAAGTTGTAACCAATGGGGACATTATGCCAGTGACTGTCAGAATGAGGCTATCGCTCCACTAAAACTATGTCGGTGGTGCGGACCGGGGAACCATGAGGATGCTAATTGTCTAAAACATGGCTGTAATATCTTGGATATACAACGCAGGGGTACCGAGAAGGTCCTGACAGTCACTCGAGCCCAGGCCAAAAAGACTACGTACCCACACTCTTCGATAGAGAAACAGAGGGTACTGCAAGCAAGGACCGAGATCGAAAAGGTTATGCAGGATCAGAAGGAACCTACCGACATTGGCACTTCTCACTGAGAGTTGGCAGAGCAAAGCATACTACGGAAGATACTGCAAATGGAAGTATCCGTGAAGGTCAAGGACTTGTTGGAAACTATGCCACACCTGAAAATGATCCTATGCCTAGGCCAAAACATTCCAGCAAGCACGGTTGAACGAACGGAGATCCTAAGAGGCTCTGCAGCCGACCCCATGACGCTATCGATAAATAATGGGCAAAATCCTGTAGTGGTGGAAATGGATATTTTGGGTACCATCCTCACGAACACAATTGTTGATGGTGGGTCGGGCGTCAATGTCCTCCCGGAAGAAACTTGGAAAAGCTTGGGAAAACTGACGTTGTGGCCACTGACTTTCAATTTATTGGGGGCCGACTAGCGACATCAAGCCCCTCGGCACACTGATGGCACAGCAGGTAACTATTGGGACCCAACCATTCACCCTAGATTTTGTTGTAATCCCTCTCAAGCAGAAGGGGTATGACACCATCCTAGGCAGAGGGTGGTTGGTGACGGCCCGAGCCAATCATAATTGGAAGAAAAACACCCTCGCATTTGAAAAGGGGGGAAGGAAGTTTGTAGTGGACCTCACCACGCAGATGGTTGGGAAGGAAATGACATCCGATTCAGAGTCAGACAATGGGCTGGGCGGAGAGGAAGGAAACATGGAACCTAATGCCGAAGGGATACTGAAAGTGGAGGATGATATAGATTCGATGGACGGTCTATTCCACTGGCAGATGGGTGATTATGAATTATTTCTGCCGTCCTACAACATACTGAAGATTGAGGAAGCCTAGAGTGAGTTCCCTCCAGAATATACAGCATACCGAGAAGGGGAAGTCGAAAGGAAAGAAAGCCCTACCCAGGAGTTTCGGAAGGAGGAACCCATTTGGCACAAAGAAGCAAAGTTAAAAAAATAAATTTCGGGGATGAGAGAAATCTGAAACCCATCGTCATGGGAGATGACTGGAATCCAGTGTGGAGGACTGTAGTCTTCAAAATCTTGATTCTCCTTCTTCTTATGTACGGGCAAGAGGTCGTGGTCCCTATAGCATTTATGGTTCCAAACTTTTGGATCGCCATTGAAAATGGACTCGGCGACAAGGAGAGGGAACCACTACACACTCGGTGGACTCTTGATGAACGGATACATGATGGAAGCAATGGGACCAAATTGAAAATTTACCCGGAGAAGATGGACCCGAGAGGAGGGATAGAGCAACTGAGAGGATGGAAAAGGACTCGAGCGGTCAGGCAGGCGACTCGAGAGCCGTCCATATGGGCGACCAAAGAAGCCTCCAGATAGGAAATTGAAAAATACCTGTACGGCTATGCATGACCGTACGGTGGAAAAAAAATAAAATTTTTTTTTTGAAAAAAAAGAAGAGAAAAAGCAAGGTCAATGTATGGCACCGTACGACATTATGAACACCATACGAAAGACACAAGTGAAGGTACAAAAACACCATACGAAAACAAAACGTAATAAATAGAGGTCTTTAAAATGTCGTACAGTCAAACCTTTAAAGTTGCAAAGAAAAAATGATGTACGTTATACGAGGTCCGTATGACGTCATACGAAATCACTCAAAGCATGAAGTATAAAGCACCATATGACAAGCAAAGTTTGAAACTACAAGCGTTTTTGAAACACCATACGAAGAGTGCAGGACATATCATGGCATGTATAGTTCCGTACGATAAGCAAAGCTAGGGATTATAGAACATTTTCAACCGTACAGACATCAAAGCATAATACCGAAGCAGGGAAGACTCATGTACGGCTCCGTACGGAACAAGACAGTCTTGCATTACACGACATATAAGCCCGTACGGCTGCAAACAATTCAAATACCGTACGGTGCGTCTAGACTTAGGGACGTCACTGAAGAAAATAAAAAGGCATTGCACGACTGTACAAACGCAAGACTACCGTACACAGAGAGGAGCTTGGATGTCATACGGCATTGAAATGTGTAACGGGGATAGCGGGTTGTACGGCTGCATTTCGGCCTGAGAATTGAAAAATAAATAAGAACAAGGAAGGACTGGTAGCAGAGCAGGAGAGGTTTTTTTTAAAAATAAAAATAAAAAACAAAAACAAAAACAAAAAACGACGACAAATCAAGACAGTTCAAAATAAATAATGTATGGTACCAAAGGGAAGGGCATAAGCAGGTAGTGAGGAAAACATAAGCGCTTTGCAGAAAAGAGCATGGGATCAGAAGAAAATCACGAAAATGGTGTGTTTCATAGACTTTGAAGGTGCTAAATTGGCCCAGAACCCCGCGGGGGCGCTGCCCCTCGACCCCGCTGGGGGCGTTGCCCCCTAGACCCCCAGTCGGTTCAGTTATCAGCCTTTGGAAAGTGTGACTAGTTGATGAGACTTGGAGCTGCTGCAGGCATAGAGTGTCTGCATACCGGAGGTGGAGAGAGCACTGGAACAAGCCTTTCGAGAGGGGTACTACACTTTAAGGCGTTCAGAGGAGTAGGTGTTGGTTGGACATGAGGCTGTCTTGGTGGATGCACAGAGAGATCGGGAGGAGCTGACCACCCAGTTGGAGGCAGTAGAGCGACACTAGGCTCCGGACAGTCTCTAACAATTAGCTCAGGAAGATCGCCTATTCCTCTTATTGTTCGCAAATCTCTGCAACTTTCTGCACATAGACTGAAGAGTAGTGCTGGCAGCGTAATGTTCTGTATCTTCTCACACTGAGAAATCATAAATCCCTCCAAGTAGCTCAACCTGGAAAGATCTGGCAACTTCACAAGATCCGGACACTCTGTAATAATCAACATTTTAAGCTCAACAAGGTCACCGGTTCCTGCTACTGTTTGCAAATCTCTACAACTTCTACCGCCAGACTGACGAGTACTGTTGGCAGCCTAATGTCCTCTATCTTCTCACACTAAGAAATCTTAATTTCCATCAAGGAGCTCGTCATGGAAAGATCTTGCAACTCCTCAAGCTGAGGACAACTAGCAATATACAACCCTTTAATAGAGGAGTTCCCAGACACACTTTTCAAATTTCGACATTTATGTAACAAAAGATAAATTAACTTCACAAATCCATCATTTACAATCCTCTCGAGGCAATTTAGACCTTTAAAAGCTGGCAACTCTTTGAGGTCCGGACAGCCCAAATTGCTTAATTCCACAAGCTCTTTACAATTAGACTGTATTGTTTTCAAATTTTGACAATCATCCAACTCAATATATTTAACCATCACATTCCCCTGAAGTGTTATGCTCTCCAGACTCTTGATACCACTAAAGCAAAAGTACTTCGAACGATTACACTTTTGAATAGTGATTTTTTGCAGGCAACTCAGACGACCAACCCTTAGCTCTTCAAGATCTTGGCATCCACTAATTGTCAATTGTGCCAGCATCCTAAAACTAGATACTCCAGACACGCTATTAAAATGGTCGGCTGCTACCAATTCCATACAATCGTTAACCTTCGATCCTACAAGGTTCTTAAGATTAGGAATTCCTGATAGACTTGCCGGATTCCTAAGATCCGGAAGATCACATGTTGCTGCCAATCTTTTGAGTTTTGGACAATTTTTAACATCAAGTAAATTTAATGTCTTTACCCTCGTTAAATCCACTTCCATAAAATTTTCCATGTAATGGAGTCTGATAGACTGAAGGCTTGGATACTGAATCCCACTAAGTAAGATCTTGGATACGAATTCTTCACGGCTGATCTCTAGCTTTTCAAGGCCACTCATTGGAGCCTTCACTTTATTCCAATCCAATTCCCCTTCAAATTTGAAATTCAAGATAACCAAAGATTCATACAGAGTCTTCTCTCCTCTTTTAGTAGAAACCTGCTCCCCTTTCAAAGTGAAAGATCTGAGACATATGCTAGAAAGCTGCATACTGAGATATTCTAGTAAAGGCAAACCTTGGATTGGCAATCCTCTGGCATCTAAGAACACATTCTCTAAATTATTTTATATTCCTAGAAAATCTGGAAACTCTTTTAAAGAGGTTTTATAAATTTGCAACTGTTTTAACTGGGACGGAACCTGACGTTCAAGATAAACTTGTGTAAAGCTCTCAATGATAAAGGAAAACCAAATAGTCTGGGGGAAACTATTACATAGTGCATTCCAACATAACTATAATGGAGATTTAAAATTTGAGAAAGAGTATCAAGGTACCTGTGTTCTATTGTCCCACAACGCTCTGAGTTGTCCAAAGCGGATTATCAAACAATGCAAATTTCGAAGAGGAATCCATGAAGGAATGCTTGGCTGTTCTTCGGAATTCCCCTCAAGCTCGAGCCATAGTAAAGAGGGTGACTCCTTAAGGCAGCTATCTGAATGGCCTAGAAAGAATTCCTCCCATGCCAAAAATGCCCACTACCTGAGCCTTATGCTTCCCTTCTTCCTCTTCGCACTGATTTTCAAAATCTTGTACAAGTTCATCAAGACATCGCTTTTCAAAATCTTCCACAAGATTGTTGAGCCCCACTGGAAAATCAGCAACATGCAGACACGTTTACCTTCACATTCCTTAATGAATACAACATGATAATTATATTTGGTTCTAATCACTTACCAGATGGGTTGTCCCACACCTTTAACATGCATAGAGAAATGCTCCATTATCAAATGTGCACAACATGCAATTCTAAACCAAGATTGATCTGTCAAACTCAAGATTATGGATTCTGCTTGTCAAAGAGTTTTGTGAGATAACTATGACAGAATTATCATGTGCAAAATACCCACTAGTTATAGTTATTGATAATACGATTTGTCGCCTTCAAGCATCAATAATTTAATATCATTTAATGCATTCAAAACAAATTTGCAAGTTTAGAATATAAGGCTGACAACTTGCCTTGACTGGTTAAATCTGCATTTATCAGCTAAAAGAAATTATTTACATGTATGTTCCGTCAATTTGTGGAACATTTAAAGTAATAGTGAAAGTGTGTATTAGGAGCTGTATTAAAGAAATTGTAAATTGTAATGTTAAGAGAAAGAGTGTGGAATATGGTTAAATAGAGGTAAATATGTTCATTCTGTTTCTTTTGTGATTTTTTTTTCGATACATGCTTGACAATTATTTTTTACATCAGAAATTTCTGATAGAGTAGCCCTGGATCGAGTAATTGTTGTTCAATAGAACAGTAAATTTAAAAAAAAGCATTCATTTTTTAAGAGAAATCCCAATCTTCGGAAAGGAAAAATCAAGCCCTAAAACATTAAAAGCCTTAATAATCTGTTGGAAGAATTCATTGGATCTAGCGCCTGGGCATTTCTCCTTTCAACAAGATCCTTCAGGGACCAAACAAATTGTGCTAAGATGGAATGATTATGTATAGCATTGGAGAGCGGAGCTTGGGACGGTAAAAGTTTCAGTCAAATTTGGAAATGTGATTGACAGGATTGTGCAATTATAATGTCGAAGATAGAAGCTCTGCTTTCAATCTCAGTTATATATTCACTCCTGTTTCCGGTTGCCCCATGATGCCACGTTTCATCGGGCATAAATACGGTGGACTCCAAAATTATGTTTTGGTTGATGAGAATCAATGGAGCATGGTCTGGTCCAGGCCCATAGATCAATGCACGGTATATAATGTCTGTGGCGCTACGGAACCTGCAACTCTTACAATGCTAAGTTTTGTAGGTGCGCAGAAGGCTTCATTCCAGGAGACAATCGCTCATGAAGTTTGGGAGATTGGTCCTCAACTGGCTCTGTTCGACAGAGCTCGTTAAATTGCAATGCCGAAAATAGCAGCATTAACAGATTCATCGATTCCAGAGCATCGTTTCCTGATAAGCCCAATTTCTCTGAATACCCTGCAATTAAAAAGAATGATTGTGAGAAGGCTTGTCTCCACAATTTCAGGTTTCAGATCGATTAGGGTTTCATACAGATCAAGAACCCTAAAGATCCTTTCGAGCGTCTGGCTAGTAGTAGCAACGGCTTATGTGAAGGTGAGAAGCTTGGTTGTGGCCGACAGGATCCTTTTTCAGCTACGCGAGGTAGAGAAGGGGATGTTAGCTGAATTTGAGAAGACGCTTGAGAAAGAGAATTATAAGACACAAATCGTACGCAACACTTCATCCTCTCACCAGATAAATGATGAACTTCTCAGTCCTTCCGCCCCTTCGCCCATTCATCTGGGATGAAACATCTTCCTTCTGTTCTGCAAGCTCGAGACAAGATCAATGTTTTTCATATAAAATCATTTACCGTAATTCAAGGTTCTCAAATTTTTTAACTGGCCTGTTCCAAAATGAGAGTGTTTTGCAATAGGGTTTTTTGTCATATATTATAGTTATAAATGCTTTGGTAGACATGCAAGAAATATGTACAATTATAGACATTGCACCTGAATTGTTTGGCAAAATGCCTCAAATTGATGTCGTGTCATGAGATGCAATGATTGCAAGATTTTCAGAAAAAAGATTTGATGAAAGGGCTTTAGAAAAGTTTAAGCAAATGCGGTTGGTGTGAAAATGCCAGAGTCTCATCACAGGTTGTGCAGAAAGTGGATTTGTTGAAAAGGCTTTAGAATCCTTCAAGAAAATGCAACTAGCAGACGTGAGGAACATCACTAATAACAACCTAACTGAGACCATTCCCTCTTCATTCTCTCGGCTTTCGTTCGTAATGGGACTCTTTTTGGATATTAATGTTTGGAGGAGATATTTTATGTCTTGATGCATAGGAATTATTCACATCTTCTTGGATTTCTGTTTTGGACTTCCACTATCATACGAATGGAGTTCATCTTTGCTAGTAGTTGGGTGAGCGTACTCACTGCTCCCAATTTGGTTCTCAAGTTGCACCTCCATGTTCATGTATTTGAATCGCTAATCTTAGGGTTTGGATGATTTTTGGACTTAGTACAAGTAAACATGCCAAGATGCAAATGTTTGGGTTTCAACATAGTAAGATGTTTAAACATTCATGTGATATTATGTAGCCACGAAGATTTGTTTTTTATATCTGAAAGATTTGATATTGTGTAGCTAAGAATGTTTGATTTTTATTGTTGAAAGATTCGATTTTTATATCCGAAAAAGATTAGTTTTTTGATGGTTAAACAGACATTGGTTAGTTAGCCGAGCTCAGCAATTTTGCATTTATACAGATTCAATGGTGAGAGCTTTTTTAAATTTTGCATCAAACAATGTACTTGCTTATAGCTATACAGTCTGCTAAAAGGTTGGAAATATCGTCCGCTAAAAGGTTCGAAAAAATTATTAATTTGTTTAATCGTCTGCTAAAGGTTGGAAATACATTAAATTAATACAAATTCAATGGCCAGAGATTTTTGAGATTTTGCATTGAACAATTATTAATTTTTTTCTGATGTATAAATTTTGGAATCATCCTGGTGCTGCAGCTGCACCCACCATTGCATACCTGAAAACGTTTTGGTGAGCTGCTCCTCTGTTTTCTTCTTTGTCTGTATTGTGTTTGCAAAATCTTCTGGTGAATGTATTGTTGTTCAAGAGAAATGCAAGTGCAGCAGTGGGGTGACTCTGATTGGCGAAGAAGTTTTCAGTCTGTGTATTGAGCCTCGATTTCCATCTGGCTTTCATTATGGCATTGGTTCCCCCTTTTTTTTGGCTAATCAGGGTCTTCCAATATTTCACCATCTTTCAAATGCTGCACCTATCATAACTCCATCACATGGACAAGAGCTAATCTTCTTTTGAGGATAGACTAGAGATTAAGAGCCCCGGACAATTACTGTATCGTAATACCAAAATTATAACTTCTTCAGAAATAGAGGCGCCGCTCAGGGTTCTGGATCAAGAGTAGTTGTTGTTGCCCCCTTAAAAAACAATTCTTCTAGCAAGTCAGCAGGCAGATTTTTTGAATCAAAAGGACCTACACCTCCATTCCTCTATGAAAAATTTGAAAATTATATATCCCAATGCAAGAGCGTTGGCCGTTGTCATTGTTAGAGGAGGAAAGAGAGCCTGGGCAGTTGCCCAACAACCTCAAGCAGCTTGAAGATGAGGAAGAGTCGTACCTCCCTCCTACTTTGTATATTTCCACATCACAGTGGGTAGAGGAGTACAATTCTGCCCAGAGTTTTGAAGTCTAAGGATGATGGTCTAGGAAAGAGGAAAAAATGGTCGACCAGTATTGACAGTGAAGAGGGGAGATAGTCATATGAACATGGTGGTATTCACAAGTAGGGTAGTGGTCAAAGTATTTCTCCCGGACTTATTATATACACAGGGGAGAGATTGGGAAGCTCAAGAGGAAAATCAAAAAGTTTTGATGAAGAAATGAGATAAGTTGGAGACAGAGATAATGAGAAGCTTGTGAGAGGGGATGAGCTTTATGATCAGGAGTTGAACCAGTAAGAGCTTATGGACTTGGACAACGGTAATGATAGTGAAGATGTTAGTCGTGATCAACGACCTCAGTCAGAGTCAAATGATGAATATGATTCTGCTATTCTGGTTGAGCCTCCTGTACCACCATAACAGACAATTGACATGTTACAGGGTTGCAGAAGTATTGATGAATTTGAGAGGCTCAATAAGATTGATGAAGGTACTTACGGAGTTGTTTACAGGGCTACAAAGAAGAAAACTGCAGAAATAGTGGCTTTCAAAAAGGTAAAGATGGAGAGAGAGAGCAAGCTTTCCTTTAACTTCTGAGGGAGATAAATGTTTTTCTTTCCTTCCACCATCCATCTGTTGTGATGTAGAGGAGGTAGTAGTAGGAAGCAACTTAGATAAGTGTTTGATGTTGCTCTTTGGTTTCTTTTTATGTGTATAAGTGCACACATCATTTAATTAAGCTGATAGGCTTTATGTGGGAGCTTTGCTCTTAGAAATGCATTTTTCTTTTCAGATTGTTGTCAGCTCTCTTCCCAGAGTTTCTTTTTAGTTATGGAAAACACTTCAATTTTTCTTCCCTCTTTTTTCCTTACAAATTAGAAAATTGATTTTGAAATAGTAAGTTACCTTGTTTTTAATATTTCTTTTATTTTTTTATTTATTTTCCAATTAATGTGATTGTTTTTTTTTGTCCTTATCTTTATTTCTATAATTGATTGTCCCAAAATATTATTTCTAATTTTTACTCCTCTTGCCTCCTATTTTATCTCATTATTTATGTTACATAATAAATAAAATAGTTCTAAATATAAAACCTAGATGATAAGATTACTTAATAATTACTTTATTTTATTAATAACTTTCCTCTTTTCATTAAAAAAATATCTTCTAGATATTTTTTTTAATATTAATACAATACCAAATATTCAATTACTTGTATTTATAAAAACTATTTGAAAACAATATTTCTCTTTCTAATTAACTATTTTAATATACTAATAAATATTTTTTATAATTATTATGTATTTAATTTAAATAAAATTTTCCTATCTTCAATGGCTACTACTTAGTTTCATATTTTTTTTCCTTTTTTTGAAAGATAAACATCTTTGTTTCTCTACCTTGTAATGGGTGCACTACATCCTTTGAAATCTTATATTAATGTGTGCAAACTCCTATCGGCTCGTTGCATGCACAAAGGTATGAGACTGCTAGTATATATTTGTTTTATTCATTCATGAGTTAAGAGGAATGAGATTTTGTCTCTTCCTTGACTAAGTGGGAACATTCGGTTATAATGTCAAATCTTCTTTTAAACAATTTGGGTATATGAAGATTTACAATTTTGGTTTAGTTCTTCAATATAGAAGTCCAGTGAAACTTTCAGTTATAATGTCAAATCTTCTTTTAAACAATTTGGGTGAATTGAAGATTTACAATTTTGGTTTAGCTCTTCAATATAGAAGTCCAGTGAAACTTTATACCTACATTGTGGTCACATTATGATATAGGTATTACTGAAATTCTTTTTGATATTTTTTTGAACAATGTCTTGTGAAGTTTATTATGATTCTTTTGTATTCATGTAAGTCCTTATTTTGTTCCTTCATGAATGAGATTTTGTCTCTTTCTACAAAATTGGACTAAGTGTGAACATTCTGTTATGTTGACTATTTTCAAGGGAATTGAAAATGTCAAATCTTGTTTTAAACAATTTGGGTGAATTGATGATTTGCGATTTTGGTTTGGCTTGTCAATACAGAAGTCCACTGAAACTTTATACCTACATGGTGGTATATAGGCATTATTGAAACCCTTTTCGAGATTTTTTGAATAATCTCTTGTGGAGTTTATTATGATTTTATTGTATCCATGTAAGTCCTTATTGTGTTTCTTCTTGCATTATTACAAGTATATGCCTTGATCGTCTTCTTTGTTATAGGTGTCAACATTCAATTTCAGTGGACATAAGCTTAACAAATATCTCTACTCTCTCAACAAAATTACAAATTCTTCAAAATAAAATTGGTACAAATCTTTCTTCAATTAACTATAGAATATTATATGCATTTTAAAGTTGTGGTACAACATTATATATAAATATACCTTCTAGCATGTTAATTCACACATACTTTTCTATTAGCGTAACCCTTGCATCCCTTTCTGATGCAAGTGCTAGTCATAGTTATTATTTATATCTATTCAATACACTTTACCCCAAATTTAGATATATTCACACTATTTAGGCTTCGTTTATATATTCAAACTCATATTTATACATTGACTCATTATCTTGAAGTTAACACTTTCTTTACTAATGTCAACACCATATTACATAGAAGTATGAGGCATTTGGATTTGAAACTTATTTATTAAAACTTCAAATTCCAATTCCTTCTATTGTTTTCTAGTAGTAGATAAGATCCTCTAGTTGAGCATGTACCCATAGTCGTGGGAGAACTTCACATAGTTTGATCCATTAGAAGAAATTATTTTCATTATGATTTATATATAAATTATAATAAATTTTTATTTGTGTGTTAATAATTACTATGTAAATAATTATTTCAAATTTACTTTACATATATCATTGGTACACAAAAATGTACCTAATTACCCATTAGACAATTCCAAACAAACAAACATTAGTGGTCCATTGCATACTTCATATGGAACCAAAAAAATTATTAGAAATAAATTTTACATATAAAAATATAAAAACATATTATGTTAGATTTTCTATTATTTAAAGTATTAATTTGTCCAAACACAAAAAATTCTATTGACACCAATATATCCTTGTTATTTCATATAAAATATACAATTGTAGAGCCTCTAGATATTAAACTAAAAGAGGGGTAAAAAATTATTTACACACAAAAGAGATAGAAAACAAGCAGAGTTCCCATAAGAGACAACACTATAGAACCGTGGCACTATGAACTAACTGATCTAACAAATGAGACATATCAAGAGGCAATTTCCCCTTATCAACTATATTCCAATCCTACATTTTCTCTAAATCCCATTTGGCCAAACAATCAAAAACATCATTCCATTCCCTAGGAATGTGTCTAAAAGAAATGGATTCCATGGAGTTCTGCAACTAACTTGAATCTGTCTGATAACCAAAGATAAGTGTCAACTAACATCCCAAAGATCTTTTCTAGTTAACAAAGTCACTACCACCTAAGAATCAAACTCACAAATAATATTACACCATCCAAGAGTACAACAATGCTCAACAACATACAAAATGGAAAGAGATTCCATTAGATTATATGTATGGAAGCCCTTATAAACAAAATAAAAATTGAACATCACTAGAACTATCACAACCAACTCCATAAATGTCAGCATGTCCAAGATTCCCTTTAGATGAATCAATTGTGTTAATTTTAAAAACTTTGTAATGAAGGGGCGTCTAGTGACCCTCTCAATTGATCCTTCGTAAAGGATGCCCGCCTCTAGTACTATTACTACTACTACTGTGAGAAACATACACTGGAGCACCTCCTTAAAGAGGAAAATTAAAATGATTGCAAATAACCACATCCCTAGGATCCACACCTCCAGTCAAATCACACTTAGCCAAAATGGTCTCATGAAAAGAATGAGTAATTTTCCACCACAAATGTATAACACTCATCCTCGCATCCTAAAAAATCCTTTTATTCGTCTCCAACCAAATATGCCAAATTAAATAATGACCAAGACCTCCAATATCCTAAAGAAAAGAAGATTCAATAGAGGCTTTACTCCAATGAGTCCAAAACTCAAACAAAGAGTAGACATGCCAACAAGTCTGGCCCTAGAAACCCCACCAAAAGTGACAGATCTCCTTGGCAAAGTAGAATTGAAAGAAATGATGAAAAATAGAATCCTCACTATTACAACACAAGACACACCTTGAGGGTCCATGAAATCCCTACTTGCATAAACTATCCTAGGTAAGATATCACTTATGAATCACTAGCCACAGGAAAAACATGCATTTAGAATAAGAAAATTTATTCCAAACATATTTCCACCAAGGAACAATACCTTCAAACAATTTTATAGTAAGCACCAAGTACCTTACACAAACATAGTATTTACCATACGAATCACTATCCTAGGCTAGGATTGTTGATCCCTAAGTTTTGTTTTCTAATAGTGTCTTCCACTTAGTCATTTTTTAGGCAATGTTGGTCATTCATCACTGCAACCGAGTTATCATGCATAGGCCGAGTTAAGTATAGACTTGTATATTGTACATTTACCAAGCAGTAGTTACTGCCGAGAAATTTAGTGGTCACTGAGTACTTCAGTAATAGCCAAGCAATCTTATGCCAAGTTATGTAGATATGTCAGTGCCGAGCATTGGGATATGCAGAATAGTAAATAGCGAATGACAGAGATTTCATATGCCGAGTAAGCCAGAGTTGTTATATGTGTTTGTATTGGCCAAACACTTAGGTAAACCATTTTGGCCGACATCTATATTATATTTATTGTTTGTTGAGGAAATCATAGAGGTGATTATGCTTTAGAAATATAATCATTAATCCCTATGTAATCAATGGAACCAATTAGAATTAGGGAATGGTTAAGCTGCATAAGAAGACAATTTGGATCATTGATCTTGATTTATGGAGTTGATCTATTGTCTTTATAAGATGAGATCTGAACCCTAAAATGTTACAAGGAGATGAACAAAAGAGTATGAGTATGAAGGGGATCTCATACATGCAAAATAGAGAAGCGTATTGATTATCAGAAATAGAGTTCAATGACCGAGTAGAGCAATGAAGGACATAACATAGATATATTTTATAGAAGAGATCAAATCTATACTGGAAGGTGAAGATTTGTTATTAGCAACATAGTGCAAACTGAAGGATCAGGTAATGAGACATTCTAACAGGTGAATAAGGGTAAATCTCTAAACATAGTGGTCCTAACAGGCCTAAGTAAACTCTTAATCAATTGCTTACTTTGTTGTAAGTTTAAATCCTTTTGCAAGGTAGATTGTATAAGTCTTAAAGCTCTTAGTAGGGAAAACCCCTCACAAGATAGATCATGATTTTATGATCAAAACTTTATAGCCCTAACAGGAAAACTTTAATACTACAATAGTGAAGATTTGTGGGTGTCATCCCCACCACAATTTTACCTTTCAAGGGTTTTTGGGTAACCAAAATAATTGTGTTATGTTTTATTTTTTTGGATAATGATTAGGTTGTTAGATTTGTTACAGTATTGAATTTGATGTTTATGTTATGCAAGTTAGTTTATGTCAAAATGGAAGTATTGGTTGATATCTGATTCACCCCCCATATTTGCATAGACTAAGATGCATTAGGACAGATTTTAGAAAGCACTATTGTATATTTGATGCCGAGCGTTAGTATATTAGCCCATAGTAACTAAGTCACCAGTGTTTGCCGAGCTCCTATGGCAGCCGATATTGACAGCAATTATAAGCTATTACAGTGGTCTGAAAGGAAGTTTGAGACCAAGGTACTCAATAAGGTTTCAACAAACATTGCAATCAAACAAGTAGAACTTTCTACCTTAGTAAAAAATTTGGAGGAAGTTGTGCAGAATGCCCATTCTCTGTACAACAAATTATGCAATGTTGAAGAATTTAAAAAGGATAATCAAGATCTGATTAAAAAAACTACAGCTAGATCTAAAGTCTATAGGTCACTCATTGAACATGGATGCAAGTTTCAGCTCCATCCATTTTACCAGGTTATTACATGCCCAAGGTCGATTAGCCGAGTTAGTAGCTAATGATGGTAAAATCAGGGCTAGACTAATTTCTATACAAAGTATGTTGACACCTCATCTCGAGGTTATGTAGAAGGAGTTAGTCATGACAAAGGAGTTAGCATAAAAAGATCCTCATCTTTCTAGTATTGTTGAGAGCCTAGATGAGCTAGCTGTCGAGCTAGAAATAAAGTTTGAGGTTTTGAAGTCTGTAAGGTTTAGTTGGGACAATGCATTAGGAATGGTAATGTAGCTTCACAAACCATTTTCAGATTGTAAGTACTTTAAAACCCCTACACCCCAGGAACTACAAGTGACAAAAACAAGGGGGAAATAATATGCCACATGACAAAATATAATATTAAAGGGGAAATAATATAAAGGGGGAAATGGAAATGATATGGAAAGACAAAATATCAGAGTGCATAAAGTAGAAAGAGACACAATGGAACTAATGGTATGACATACTAGTTTTTGCAAAATAGTATTAGTTTTGGAAAAAGGAGTCTTATGTATATATGTGTGAAATATTTTTTGAAGACCGAGTCAAGTCTTAGGGGGATTATTCTATAGAAGTTTTTCATATTACTAAGTACTCATGTAATGTAATGTAAATGTCATGACAAAGTTTTTTTTCCACTAATGTCAAAGGGGAAAATTTTGATCCCTAAGTTTTGTTGTCAATTAGTGTCTTACACTTAGTCATTTTCTATGCAATGTTGGTCGGTCATCACTGTGATTGAGTCATCATGTATAGGCCGAGATAAGTATAGACTTGTATATTATTCATTTACCAAGAAGTAGTTATTGTCGAGCAAGTCAGAGGTCACCAAGTGCTTCAGTAATAGCCAAGAAATCTTATGCTGAGTTATGTAGATATGTCAGTGTTGAGCACCAAGATATGGAGAACAATAAATGCCAAGTAATAGAGATTTCATATGCCAAGTAAGCTAGAGTTGTTATATGTGTTTGTATTGGCACAAACACTTAAGTAAACCATTTTGGTCAACATCTATATTATATTTATTGTTTGTTGAGGAAATCATGGAGGTGGTTATGCTTTAGAAATGTAATCATTAATCCCTATGTAATCAATGGAACAAACTAGAATTAGGGAATGGATATGAAAGATATGGCTATGGTATACATGAAGATGAGATGGATATGAAAGATATGGCTATGGTATACATTGGGTAGCTTATTGATGAATCTATGGTATCATGTTGTTGACTTGATTGCATTACATGATTCTATTATGTATTGAAGATTAGAACTAAACAATTTTATGTGGTTGATAAATGAAGATTTCAGTATACATTGAGAAAGTGTAGTGTATATCGAGTATAGTATTAACCAAGCTAGTAATCACTAACACATTTTTTGTATTGACTGAAAGAAAGAAAGAAATAAAGTTTAATTATAACAACCAACTGAATTGATGAGCTAGACAAATTCTTATGATTCCGAGGTAAGAGATAATATTTGTTGTGATGATCTAACACTTGACAAAATTCAAGATTGATCTAATGAAGGAGAATGAAATGTGTTAATGACACAACTGTCGAGGAAGGTTAGAGCAGAAAAATGAACGGTGAAGATTAAGAGGTAAAATCTATGGATGAAAAGAAAATGGTTTATGAAGTATATTTAAGGAGACATGGGATTCATTATTGATTCTAGTGAATTTTGATGCTATAGGATAATTCACGTGAAAAGGATTACTTCCATGCACCACTGATCAAATTGTTTGAAGACAAAACCAAGCAGAACTGCAAACAACACTGAGCATGAGAGAACACATATACCGAGGAAGAACAAGTTGGAGGATATGAAGGATTGAATTGATTATTGATTAGAGGAGGTATTTTTGAGCTTAGAATAGATCTAAAAATCTGCAAATCAGAGTTGTATTTGAATTAGATCATTACTGTATCAATTTAACCATTGTTAT
This sequence comes from Chamaecyparis obtusa, assembly GCA_027943335.1. Taxonomy (NCBI): domain Eukaryota; kingdom Viridiplantae; phylum Streptophyta; class Pinopsida; order Cupressales; family Cupressaceae; genus Chamaecyparis; species Chamaecyparis obtusa. The sequence goes on along the minus strand of BSBK01005123.1, from coordinate 2,152,628 downwards.
AGATAAATCTCTTAACCAAGTGAGACTTAACAGTCTTTTGTATTTCAATATGACATTCAATGAAAGTTGATTGCTTTCTTGTTGACCCCATAGTGAATTCATGGTCAAAGGAGAACTATTAGTGACAAATCCTCCAACCAGGTCACACCTCACAGTGTATTTTGTAACCTTTAACAAAATTGGCTTCTAACCGAGCTCACTTCAAAGGAGTGAATTATTTTGGGTTACCGATCCCGGGTGGTTTTTCCCTTAACAGGGTTTCCACGTTAAAAATCTTTGTGTTATGTGTATGTGATATGTTGAATTATTATTTTACTTTACACATTTATATAACTAGTTAGATCGATGAACACCATATTAAATTTACTAGCAATCGGTAAATGAAGAGAAAGACATAGTTGATGTTTTACCGAGTTGATTATTTGATTGAAAAGTTTTAATATATACATCTGGGAGATTTGGGATTATAGGATAATTGGACTTAACTGATTCACCCCCCCTCTCAGTTATCTAACACTTTTCTAACCACTATTCAAATGAAATATGTTACCTTATTTTAATCCTATTGAAATCTCTATCCTCGAGTCAGTCAAGATCTTGCATTTTTTATTCTTGAAGTGCATGGCATAACCTTTATCCATCAACTTCCCAATACTAAGAAGATTATGTTTCAAAACTTCCACATATAATACATTATCTATATTAGTCTTATCATCTAGAGAAATAGAACCTCTACATTAGATCACACCACCTATATTAACTCCCCATTTTACAATATCACTATCATACTTTTCATATCTCACAAATTTTCTCCTGTCACTAGTCATATGATGAGAGCATCCATTGTATATTACCCATTTATCCTCTTTGACAACTTGAGCAGGAAGGGATTTCGCTTCAACAACATATCTAGAAGAACTAGTAGGCATAGGGTATTTAGGCTTAGTATCTTATTCCTTGATAATACTAGATATGAATTCATCACCACTCCTATCAACATCATCTGTAATTCCTTCATTAAAAAAGTAGCATTTCGTCACAGCATTAGGTTTTTTATTCTTAAATTTAGGATCCTTTTCAGGCATCTAGATGCAAAACTTCTTATCTGATTGCATAAAATACTCTTAAGGGACATCTTTCCTTTCTACTTACTAGAACCTTTAGGAAATCTTCTAGCAATTAGTTCTTCCAACTATTCAAGTTGTCTCTCTTATTATTTAAGCTCTATCATTTCTTTCTCATATCTTTACATTCTCCTTATGGATCCTTCTCCTAGATCAAATGTTTGCAGTAAGCTTACCGACTAACTTGTCTCTTGTCACATCTATCACTCTTTAAATTTCTTCAATTGTTGTAACTTTTTGTCTGTAGGTATATGATGAAATGATCTCATAACCTTTGCAAAAATATCCTCTTCTTCTATGGTACCTCCAACACATATGATAGAACACACCACCTCATTAACCCTAAGCATGAAAGATGAAGTATTTTCATTTGTACTCATCTTCAAGGCTCCATGCTTTCCCTTTAAGCTCATCAATTTGGCACTCATCCCATATCTCATTAGACATCTCCAATTCTATGAAATTGGTCATTTCAACATCGGTCAAGGTACTCAACAAAGCTTCCTTTTCCATAATGTTCTTTTTTTCATCCTTGATCTCATCTAGAGAAGTTGGGTTTGTAGGAGACAAATAACTTGACTTTGTAATCCTCCAATAATGTTCCTCAATGCATCTAAGATGAACTATCACATGTGACTCTTCTCTAAGGTATAATTAGATCCATCAAACCTTGGAATTTATTTCTTATAGGTTTCCATATTGGATCAATCTCAAGCAATTAAGCTTCATCCTTGAGGTACTTGGCTCAGATACCAATTGTAGGAAATATGGTAGCAAAAACTGAGAGGGGGCATCAATTGTATTAAAGATTCAAAACTTAAACCCTTGTTTTTTTATCTTAATTAATTAAACTTACATGCATGAATCAAAAACACAATTACAACACATGACACAATGATTTTTATCATGGAAACCCTGATAGGAGAGAAACCATGGTGGGGCTTGAACCTGCAATATGACTATACCTTGTTAGAAGTATAAGGGTATATGGCCCCCCATTGCACATAGTGCATACGCACTAAAGAGCGTGCGTGCTATAGCGCGTACGCCCTATGGGTTGGGTTGCCCAAGCCTTAGGCTTGGGCAATCAAAACAAAGTGCGTGCATGCTATAGCGTGCACACGCTTTGAAAAAAATGTTTTCCAAAGTGTGTGCATGCTTTGAAAAATCCAATATAAAACAACAAACGCAGGTTCAAGAAAGCAAAAAGCTCATTTTGCTTTCTCAAACCTGTTGTGAGTTTTTTTTACAACATCGCCCCATCCATGGGGACCCCCCTAATTTTTTTTCGACCCTTTCAGACTTGGACGTTTCGGCCTTGCCCAGTCCTCTTGATTTTGATTGCCTGGCAAGTTCAAGGGGTGCAGTGTAATGTGTTTGGAAATGCATTTGATTTTAGATCGAAATTTTAGTATTGGTTTAAACTTAAAGGTCTTGATGATGTGATGATTTTGAATTGAAATTTTTTAATGTTATCTTGAAATGAAAAAATGGGGTTGAGATTTATTTGGTTATTTGAAAATGATTTGTGGCCTTCAAAATTTTTGGCATTTTGGCAATTATAGTGAATTGGATTTCGATTCTATTTCTTTGAGGAGATTTGTTGATTTGAATTCAAAAGCCAAATCCTGATGACTTTCGAAATGATCTTGGGGCTTGCAAGTTCCAAATTTTCCTTGCAAATTTTGGTTTCATGATGAATGGATTGCAAATTTTGATTGGCCAATCTACTTTGAATTGCCGTTATAATGATTCTTAACACTATTGGTTGATCTAATGATAAATTCGAAATCCTTATTTAGATAACAATATTTCAAATTCTTAAAGTGTGAATGGCAATTCAATTTATTATTTGTTGTGGCCAATTTCAAATTTTGTTTGGACAATGAATGATATTTTTGAAATACAAGAAAATCTGGAACGAACTGTTGAATTTTCGAAATCCATGTGTTGCCATGAAATTTTGAAATTTTTTTAGATACTTGTTGATCATTTCAATATGCGTTGAATGTTGTGTCAAGGAAAAATAAAGAAAAAATCTAATGCTTGGACCTGTTTTTGGCCATGCCTTGTCATTTTCGAATTAATATTTAAATGTTTTCATGCTACAAAATCGAAAAATTGTATTGAAAGCTGCTAGGTCGGCCTCCATTTCGGCATTTTTAGAGGGCATTAAATGATTGCAATTTCAAAAGGTTGAGTTTAAATAAATTAAGGGCAGGTCGTCCCTTATTTTCCATTCGCATTTAATATTTCTTTCTTCTTTTGTTTTTGGTGTAGGGTCGGCCCTAGAATTGGGAGGCTCCAGGGTGGCTATATAAGAGAGGCTGCCTCCCTCCTCTCCTCACTCCACCATTCATTCCTCAAGCAGCGAAACAACAAGGCAGAGCAGGGTGCGAAATAATTAAGACAGGAAGCAGCGAATTTCCAAGTATAAGCAGCGAAATCCACCAGAGGAAGCAGTGAAACACATTATAGCAGGGCAGTCCGAACTCAAGATAGTACAGGCCCGAGTTTGGGAGCAGATAAAATAAAGAAAAGGTGTGAGCTGGAGCAGAGATAGGGCAGTCTCAGAGATCCCAGGCTCCCGAATTTGGTAGAAGGGCAGGCCCTGGCATGCGTGAATTTGTAGAAGAGAGATCTGAAATCAGTATGGCAGGTTTGTCTTGGGGCCGGCAGGCCTGATTTGTATTTGGGGGATGAATTTGATGTGTTTGTAGGCTTGGACATGTTTGTATATGAGCTAGTGTGTTGAGAGGGGTGGTTTTAAAGATAAATTTTGGGTGTGAGGCTTGTGAATTTGCATAGGGGATCTTAGATTTTAATTGAGAAATTGTGATTTAGTGGAGTCTTTTAGCCTTTTCTCCTTAATTGTGTTGTCTTTTGGTCACACGATTGTTTGGGTGACGGAGACAAGTTTTTGTTGAGAGATTGTAAGATTGGTTCATTAAGCAGATTTCTCGACTGTCGTGATTGGATTTTTCCCCTTTCTTGCTTGCTATGAATCACTCCATAGCGGATGCTAGTACAAGCAAGAATCCAATGGGGACTAATACCAAAATAGCTGACAAGGAAGATATGATGCCCAAGACCATCTTCTTCTCGAAACTTAAACGAGTCCGAGACACTAACATCGGTACCATTGACATGACGCAATTGAGGGATAGGTTGAGGAGAGGCCAATCCCCTATGGCAAGGAAGGTATACAAGTCTGGAATTGTGCAGGCCGCCGCTTTCTCTCCTACCTTGCCTTGTCCAGAACTAATCATGGAGTGTGCTTCCCGATTTGATATTACATCCAAGTCTATCGTCTTTGATGAAGGTAGGAGAATGTTGGCTAACATTGGGAATCAAGTGATTGAGGAGACATTCGGTATACCCCAACAGAAAGGAATGATAGTAGTTTTGATGAATCAAGCAAGCAGGTTCTTTCAGGATAGTCAAGATACCTACTTTGCTTTACTCAAGCAAAATTGGTTACATGAAGGAAAGAAGGGAGTTACCAAGGCATCAAAACTCACCAGGTCAGATTTTAAGTCAGAATATGGGGACCTCATCGTCCTCCTCAATCGGATCATGGGCTCTGCCCAGGGTGTACATTTTGAGACTTGGATGTACTATTTTATTGAAGGCATTGAGAAAGGAAAGGAAAGGTTTGATTGGGCAAAAATCATAAGTGAAAATTTGGAGTTGCAGCTCAGGACGGCGCAGATTCAGAAGCGGTTCCACATGGGATCCTACCTCTTTTATTTGATCGCAAGATTATATGAGCATCCTGGACTTAAGGCTAGAGGGATAGTTGGCAATGGACCCGGACAGTATTTGGTGCATGAGTGCTACCCACAGCTTCATTTTCACAACACCAAGGATTACAAGATATTTTATGATGCCTTCGCCATGAGGATGGTAAGGATACTGCAAGGGGCACCTGCCAGGAGGCTCTCACCAGAAGCAGAAGCAAAAGTCAAGAAGTTTGGGAGTTGGTTCATTCAGTTTCCTCAATTCACTTATATTCGGGTGGCTGGGTGTACAACTTGTCCCAAGAGGCTTCCACGGTACCCGCCCGATAGGATAGTTTTGTTGGAGTTGGCTAGGCAACTTGAGCAGTATGACAAAATGATGAAACAGAGGGGTGAGCCAGGGGTTACCTTCTCTCTCATGATAGGCAATGAGAGTTGTCCCAATTCTACCGCCTTTGCAGCTGCAGGAGAGGAATTAGAACAATATCACTTGGCTTGGTATAAGGCAAGACAAGGATTCGATCCCCAGGGTCTAATCAAGATAGCTCGAGGAGAAACATTCAGGCATATCCCTACTTTGGAGGATTTTTGGGCCAATGCACAGGATGACTTTCATGTGAGGAAGCTGGCTTTCTCGAGGTTATCAGTAGACATGATGAGGGCATGCAAATGGAAGAATTTCAATATTCCGGATCAGTTGGAAGAAGATGAAGATGTGCTAAGAGAAGATTATAATACAGTAGAAGGAGCAGAGTTGGACCCGGTAAATTGGAATGATCATCAAGATCCATCTTTAGAGGCAATTAACAGAACAGTTGAGCTACATACTGAGTGGTGGTATAACAAGAAGCTTGGGCAGTTACAAAGTCGGAAGGTACGCCTTACATATGAGAAGATGAAGCAACTGGAGGAGGCTCCTACAAGGTCAGTTGGACCTCCAGGTGGTAATAGTGGTCAGAAACCGCAGCAAGTGGTTAAGAATAAGAGGAGTTTGGAAGTTGAAAAGAATAAGAAACATCTTGAGCCTCAAACAAAGAAGCAAAGTACAGTGCGATCAAGAGAAAGTGTAGCCGGGGCTCGGGGCCAAGAGGTGGATATAGGAAATCAAGGTGCGGCAGTAGAGGTGAGCTCTAGTTCAGAGTCAAGTGGATATAGTTATAGTACGGAGTACTCTCCTCTTTCAGAGAATCAAGTTAATGAAGATATGGCAGCCACTAGTGAGGAGGGGGATAGGCCTATTGATATTGAAGCTCCGTCGGATGAGGATGGCAACCAGGTGCTCAAGGCCGTCGGTGAAGGTGTGTTACCTGAACCAAATCCCGATGTGGGGAAATGCATTGCTCCACGTTCGTTAAAACAGATGCTGATGCCAAGGGGTGAAGTTATGGCCATCCGGACAGTCGAGGATATTCAAGGGTTAGCGGAAAAGGAAGGTGATGTCAAACAGAGACAGATGGCAGGAACAGTGGCAAAAGTAATTAGAGACTGCAGCGATGGTCACCGAAGGGTTCAAATTGCAGTTCCAAAGGTTAACAAGACAATGGGTGAAATTGTAGCCCAGGATTATGAGATAGTGGAACACAACATCGGTAGAGTCACGGATGATATGGAGTGTGTGGAGGTTCAAGAGGGCCTTGCTTCGATAAGGGAGAGGTTGAGAATAGCAAATGAAAGAAATGCACAGTTGGAGTTTGAGAACAAGTATTGGAGAGACAGTCAGCCTATCCAACAGGTGCATCCGACCGCTCTTCCACAGTGCAGTGAGAACAGCCAAGAAGTAATATCCGTCCAGGAACAAGGAACTAGAAATTGGATCAGTCGTACAATTCAAGAAGGGCGAAGATTCATGCCTGCCTTTATCTCTACTTTCAGGTCATTGGTGTCACTCAGGGACAAATTCAGAACATTTGAAGGAATGTGGAGGGATTTCCTTCCAATTCGTGACTTGGCCATTCCTCGATTACATGCAGCTTTGGAGCTATCAGAGGGATCCTTGGTGAGGGCCAATGTGATTAACGAAGGAGGAAGGAGTATTATGGAGTCTTGGTATGTTACCATGACTAACAGATTGAGATTACTTGAGGAAATACAGGGTGAAATGGCACAACACAGTCCAAGCATCGATACTCTCATTTCAAGCATGTTGAGCGATGCGGAGATTGCACTTGATTTCAAAGACATCAAAGAGGAGGATTGTAATGAGACAGAATTTGGGTCAAGATTGGACGAGTTAGGGAAGGTTGTCATTAGAGAAAAACAATTGGACCTCCTTGCCTCTCTCAAGGCCTTGATCGAGTTCACCAAGGATGATGAAGAGGAGAATAAGAAGATACTGCAGGCAGCAGAGAACATGGTGAGCATAGCAGAGCGCAGGATGAGGCATACACCTTGCCCTCCCATAGAGGAAATCAACAACATGTTAGCTAAGTTCATTACTTATGCTAAAAAGATGAAAGAAAAGAATAGAATTGTATTAGAAGATCATTTGATGTAAGCCCAAGTGGCAAGTTTTCCTTTCTCTTTGGGTGGGGTAGGTGTCTGATTTTGATTGGCTACCATTTTGGTGCCTTCTTATTGGTTACCACTTTTCTTTTTTCTCATTGGTCCATTGATGAGGTGGCGTCTTCTCACTGGCCGGTGAGGTGGTAACCCTAATTAGGGTTTCTAGGATTCAATCTGGATCGTTGGTTTTGCCTCTTAATCTTGGCCATTCATTGTAATTTTGAGCCTCTATATAAGGCCATGTACTCTCATTTGTAAAGGGTTGAAGAAAATTGTTGCTAATATAATACCAAAATTGCTTCTCTTGTCATTGTTGTGTCTTGCATGGTGATTAAGAACACTTGGTGTTATTGCATGGTTTCTACTTCCAATTGTTAGAGATAGATTTCATTTCAATTGAGTTGCTAAAGTAGATTTTATTTTCAAGCAAGTGTTAAAGGAAGAATAGAAGTAGATGGCTAGTTGTATGGTGATATTGGTGAATGTTTGATAGGGATCTATATACTAGGCCACTAGCACCTTAGCGGCTTGTTGAGGAGCCTTGTGTGGTAATCTAGTTTTCTTTCCTTAGAATCATTGCACCTGTGGAGGTAACACCGCTGGTATGTCTTCATTAGGTTGATCCCGTCCATTTGCCAATCTTTCCATCCTTAGGAGTAGAGGTAATCAGTAACTTAGTAGTTGAAGTTGAGAATTAGAAGTTGGAAAGTAAAGTTTGAGAGTTTGGAAAGAGCAAAGTTGAAAGTGATATAAATTGAGACATCATTTGAAAAGGTTGTGAAAGTTAGAAGTCTTATCACCATCATAGTAGAAGTTGAGATATTTCCAGATAAACAACGTAAGCCCGCCGAAGTGATTACCAGCAAATCACATTTTATAACTGAGTTAGTATCCACAGGTGTAAGGAACCTTGGAGTATTCTTATATACTTTTCAAGAGAGGGTTGAGTGTTTGATACGCTGTATCAAGTATTTCAATTGCTATATGTTATGTAGTGGTACAAAACTCATATCAACATTATTTGGCGCTAGAAGGAGGGCAATTGATTGTGTTTATTTGGGAATTTGTTAATATTCAACCATGATGAAGAATGGGGCTTCCTCAGCGACGACAGCCTAAGGACAATTGGCAATCTCACCAAGACAACATTATCTTGACATTCCATTCCCTCGCTTGGAACCAAAGGGTAAACGGTCAGGAATACTTGCACATTGCTGACATCTTGGACCAAGAAGAAGAGAAAGCTCAAAGAATCGAAAGAGAGGTTCAAGAAAGATTGGAGCGTGAGAGGAGAGATTGAAGAGGGGTTGTTGATATTTAAACATGGTGAAAGATGGTGCTTCAGCCTAGAAACGTTGTGCCTGTCTTACAACCTAATCTTGGATTTGAAAACGATCAAGAGGATATTATTTCTGGATTGAATTCATTGGCTTGGAGAGTTAAGAGAAGTACCCCTGAGTATATGCGAGTGACTTTTGTATTGGAGGAAGAAGAACAAAAGGCGGAAAGAATTGAGAGAGAAGCTCAAAGGGAGTTGGAGCATCAAAGAGAACTTGAAAGGAAACATGAGGAAGAAAGAAGAGTATAGTAGTTACCTTTGAAAGGTGGTCAAGGTGGAAGTGCAAGTAGGCATTGAATTTCAAAGAAAACAACAAAGAATTGAGATTGAGATTCGACAAAGGTGAGAAAGAGAACGAGTAGAAAAGATCCAAAGAGAGGGAGAAGTTCATAGACTAGCTCAACTCATCCTTGAAGAAGGGCCAGCTTGGGAGGGTCAAATCTATTGAATTGTGATCAAGCTGGATAAGAGAATCGGGTCTTTCTCTCCCGAAAGGTTTGAGAAATTGCAATCGGATAAGAAGCAAAGGGTACTAAGGTCTACACCACACCAAGAGGAGGACTTGGTTGAATTGCAATTCCATAAGAAAGGAAGAAATCATTGGGTAGCTAATACTGCAAGTATAGCAAGTTCCTCAAGCAGTCCACCTCAAGTTCACAAAGCTTTAGGTACACCAACCCTAGTAGCTCAGCCAAACCAGGCTCAAGCTAGTCAAGTTGCGATGGCTCATCAACCACCACCACCACAACAACAGCCTCCATGGATTCAGCACAACGCCTCACCCATCTCGTTTCAACAGTACCATGACCTGCCCAAGAATCCTGCTGGATTTTGCTCCAAGTTCTTTGTCAATGACCCTAATCGTACAGCTGAAGAGCATATTAAAGTATTTGAAGATGCATTGTGCAACAGAAGGATTCAGCATGAAGATGTAGCATGCAGGCTTTTTCCTTACTCATTGACAGAAGAGCCCTACTATTGGTTTGTCAATTTGCCGGTGTCATCCATAACAGGGTGGATTCAACTCAGAGATGCCTTTATAGGAAAATTTGGCATGCCTACCACACCTTTGGAGTTGCATAGGTTGTTTGTGGATATCAGGAGACAAGACAAAGAATCAATTAGTTCCTTTAACAATCGTTTCCACAAAGCTTACACTAGACTACAAGCTCCTTACACAATTCCGGAGGCTGGTGCTTTGGAAGCTTACTACAGTGCTTTAGATAGTCAGACTGCTATGTTTACAAGGATGGCAAACCCTCGCCCTACAACACTGAATGAGGCCTATGCTAAAGCAATTGAAATAGGGAAGCAATTAGGTCAACAAGGATTGGAACCCCAAGGGGCTAGATATCCCAACAATCCCATCCCACAGCTTCCATATCAGACGCCCACAAATCAGCTCGTGGTGCATCCAGGACCACCATTGTCTCAAGCGCCACCATCAATGCCAGTTTATCTGCAGGGTGCAAGTTCATCTACAAGAACACAAGAGGAGAAGGATGAAATGAGGGAATTGATCGAGCAAGTTAAAAAGTTGTCTACTGAGGTCACTTATTTGAGAAATCAGAATAATCAACTCCAGTCCACCCAAAGAAACAATCAAGGAAATTACCAAGGGAACAATTATCAGAGTGGAAATCATCAAGGAGGGTATCCAAGAAATAACTATGATGGAGGATACCAGAGGAACTATCAAGACCGAGATTATCAAAGAAATAATCAAGGTGGTGGTTATCAAAGAAATAATCAAAACAACAACCATCAAGGTGGTAGTCAATCACAAGAACAAGGGTATAACAATCAATCTGGTCAGAAGAAGACATGGAACACTGGCCCAAATAATGGAAATGTGGTGTCGCCACTAGATAGTCAGGCCCCAACAGACAGTAGGCCAGTTGAAAGAATATTTTTGGCTGAGTCCGCCTTGTCCCAATATTGTAGATTCCATGAGACTGATCAACATTCAGAGTTAGGATGTGCTGAGTTCAAAAGGGCATCTAATCTATTCCAGAAAGTGGTGGACGAATCTATGAATCAAGAAGAGATTAAAGTCACGGGATATGAGATTGTTCCATCCCCAAGTTATCCAGAGTGCCTGACTTTTCAGGAGGTTGCATTTCCACCAGAATTTGAGGCTTATGAAGAACAACAAGGGAGATTCCCTCCCGAGTCAGCTAACGGACCAATAAGTGAAGTAATAGATGAAAATGGATATATTAGTGGAACAGACTTTTCTTTCCCACCATTGGGTGATTCTGTTTTAGTTCAAGGAACAGGCGGGAATCAAACATTTCAACAACCAGCAAGTAATGTAAGGTTTTATCAAAGGAATCATAACAACAAGAGGAATGATGGACCCTTCACATCCTCAGTGCCTCCGAACAATTTTAATACTCCTCCACATCCCAATGCGAGTAATGTACCAAATCCTCCAAGGGATGCTCCCGAATACAGACAAGGGAATCACAATCAGGGTAATGGACAACAGAATCCTCAGCAATATATACAACAAAATAATCAAAATGTTCAAGGGTCACAAGGAGGTGCTGTGACATCACAAGAAGTTAATAGAGGAAGGATGGTGAACAATTCAGTGAATAATGAGGAGTTGAAGAGACTTGGACAGAGTGTGACAGAGGAGATGAAGAAGATCAAAGTTAGTCTCCCTTTGTTCGAATTATTGAAGGTGACAGAGATTAGGGATACTTTTCTTAATAGCTTGAAGGATAACAAGTCACAAGGGCCTCACACTCCAAGCGCAGCATCACCTAGCCAAACAACTCATGCGGCAGGGAGGCCTCCTCCCAATCCAGTACATGTAATACAGGATGTTCCATGTGGGAACACAACAAATTCATCTCAAGGGATTTCACATGATGAAGTAAGGAATTCTATACAGGAGGTTACATATGGAGATATCAGTAATTTCAATAGACAGTCGGAGCCTCGACCGGTCCTTATAGCTCAGGGATTACCGCCAGTAACGCAACAAACTCAAGAGAGTCAGGATTCAGCAAAGAATAAAGAGACAGTACAGATAGAAGAAGCGGTTCAACCAACAGACTTTGGAACAAAACCTAAGCAAGTGCACAAAACACAAGTGGTATTTTATCAGGGGAAGGATGAGCCAGCTCCATTTTTACTATCAGTAAGAATATTTGGGAAGCTTCTCCATAATTGTTTGATAGATTCAGGAGCTTCAAGCAATGTCATGCCTTTGGCTATTTGTAGAAGATTAGGAATCACACCTTTGAATTCAAACAAGAAGGTTACTCAATTGGATAAAACTGAGGTCCCAGTAGTGGGTGAATTACATAACATACACATGCAGTTGGCATCTGATCCAAGGATGGAACATATGGTCGATATTTCAGTGGTGGATGTCGCTGATTCTTATGGTTTGATTCTAGGAAGGGATTGGTCCAGAAGACTAAATGGATACATGGCAACTGACTTTTCCCATATGTGGCTCCCATGGAGAGGGTTAGCCAACCAAATCAAGATCGAAAGTACCCCAAGATTGAGATTGACAGTTACTGAATATGGGGAACCTAATGAAGTGTTGTTTGCAGATGCAGGCATGGGCGTCTATAAGCCTAAGAAAGTAGAAGTGTTGACCTTGAATATCGTTAGTGAAGCAACGGAGTCAACGGAAATGCTGGTTGAGTCAGATCCTGACACCTCATCCGATGAGGGTGAGGGGATGTTTGAGAGTTTTAGAAATTTTGTGTTGAGAAATGTTCAACAGGGTGTAGAGTTGGGTAATAGGACATCAGTGAGAGACTTATTGCTACCCAACTGGTGTAGGATCCACAATGCCTATCATTCAGAACTATCCTGCTCTTTGTGTAGGGTTGCATTAGAGCAAGTGGAGATGAGAGTCCCAGGGGCTTTGAAGCAAGTTGAACAATGTGGAAAGCAAAGGATCGAGATTTCACAAGTTGAGGAAGCAGAAAGTAGTAAGATGGGTGAAGCAAGGAATCAGACCACACCACCTAACTCAGAAGTGGTGAAGAATGAAGAATTGAACAAGACTAAGAATTCACAAAAGCACCTACCAGAAAGTGATGGAGTATGGACGTTAAGATTTGATGGATCCAAAACTAAGCAAGGAGCTGGAGCCGGATTTGAGTTAGTCAGCCCAACAGGGGCAACATATTTGGCAGCACATAGATTACAATTTCCATGCACCAACAACATGGCAGAGTATGAAGCCTTAATTCTAGGCCTGTTATGTGCTATTAAAAAGGGTGCTAAGATACTCCATGTGCTTGGAGATTCGTATTTGGTGACTGAACAAGTGAAGCAAAAGTTTACTTGCCATGATAAGAGATTGAAAAGATATAGAAACAGAGTGTGGGACTTGACAGAAGACTTTGATGCCTTTAATATCAAGTTTAGCTACAGAGCAAATAATCAAGTGGCTAACGCACTCGCGCAAGCTGCAAGCTCACTAGCACCAATCAAGTTGGAAGGATTGAAGAAATTTAAAGTTGAGTTGGCCTCCGTCCCATCAGTACCGGACAATGTCAAGAACTTCCAAGTATTTGAAAATGATAAACACATTCTTAAGTTCTTGACCAATTCAGATGTCTTCACGGCGCAAATCATTGATGGGGAAATAGATGAAGAAGCAGAACTCAATCCGGAAGAAATTATGAACTTAAAGACAAATACCATCCCGAGGGGAATGATTGAACTGGAAAGAATATTTGACTTCGATCAGTTCAATAAGGTATCATATCAACCTACAGGGGGTGATGAGTGCGAAAAGGTGAATATTGGAACAGAGGATAGTCCTAGGATTGTCCATATTGGAAAAGTTTGTACACCCAAGGAGAAAGCTGATATACTGAGTTTGATGAGAGAATTCCCAGATGTGATTGCTTGGGGGTATGAAGATTTGAAGACATATGACCCTTCTATCATTACGCATACAATCCCATTGAAAGAAGGGAGTAAACCATTTAGACAGCGGCAGAGACCTGTCAATCGTTTGCTTGAACCATTAATTTTCCAGGAAGTGAAGAAGCTGTTAAATGCACGGATCATCTTCCTAGTGAGGCACTCAACGTGGGTCGCCAATCTTGTCCCTGTCAGAAAGAAAAGTGGGGAAATAAGGCTATGCGTTGATTTCAGAAATTTGAATAGAGCATCAGAGAAGGATAACTATCCACTGCCATCACTAGATGAAGTTTTGCAAGTGGTAAATGGAGCACAAATGATGACGTTTATGGATGGGTATTCAGGATACAACCAAGTGATAGTAGAAGAAGAAGATAGATTGAAGACGGCTTTCACCACGAAGTGGGGAACTTTTGCGTACAGGAGGATGCCTTTTGGCCTAATCAACGCTGGTGCAACATTTCAGAGGGCCATGGATTATGCCTTTAAGGATTTAAAAGATAAGTGCATCATCATCTACATGGATGACATCACAGTATTTTCGAAAAATAGGGAGGATCACATTTTGGATTTGAGAAAAGTTTTTACAAGATGCAGAAAGTTTGGGGTTTCTTTGAATCCAAAGAAGTGCATGTTTGGAGTAACAGAAGGAAAACTTTTAGGACATGTAATTTCAGAAAAGGGAATCACGATAGATCCAGAGAGAGTAGAGGCTATTTCCAAGCTTGGCCTTCCAGCCAGCAAGAAAGAACTGAAGTCCTTCTTTGGAAAGATCAACTTTGTGAGAAAGTTCATATCAGCATTTGCAGAGATTGTAAAACCAATGAACGATATGTTGAAGAAGGATGCAAGGATGGATTGGACTCCAGCAGCGAAGAAAGCCTTTGAAGAGATAAAACAAGCTATTGTTAATGCACCAGTCCTAGTGAGTCCAGATTATGAGAGGCCATTCAACATATATTCTTTTGCCTCCGATCATGCCTGTGCAGCCATATTGACCCAGAAAAATGAAGAAGGTGAAGAACATCCGATTGCTTTCATGAGTGCACCCTTTCGAGAAGTAGAATTGAATTATCCAAATGTGGAGAAACAGGCTTATGCCTTGGTGAAAGCGATGAAGAAGTTCAGGCACTATATCTTGAGAAGCAAAGTATATGCAATTGTGCCTGACATCGCAGTGAAGACCTTATTAATGCAAAGTGAACTTGGAGAAAGGAGAGGAAAGTGGGTCGCCACTATCCAAGAATATGATGTAGAAATTCAACCAATGAAATTGGTCAGAGGTCAACAGTTGGCACAAACAATGGCGTCAGAGGGACCAGGACTTGTTCAGCAAGTATTTGAGTTGGAGGATGTGCGTCCTGATGAATGGTATCAGGACATTGTTAATTATTTGTTAAATCACCGATGCCCATCACATTTGAATCCAGTACAAAAGCGGGCATTAAAGTTCAAGAGCAAGAGGTATATGTTACAAGGAGCAGTGTTGTATAAACAAAATCATGAGGGAATATACTTAAGGTGTGTTGGGAAAGAAGAAGCCAGAAATATTTTGGAGCACTTTCATGATAAGTGGGGAACCGGACACGGATCAGATTTGGCCACAGCACATTGGATACTAAGAGCGGGATATTATTGGCCAACCCTATTCAAAGATACTCATGAACATGTGAAGACTTGTCATATTTGCCAAATTTCGGCAAAGAGGGAGAGGAATCCTGCCATGCCTTTACAACCAGTCACCGAGGTGAGACCTTTCGCAATGTGGGGACTTGATTTCATTGGTCCCATCAACCCACCTTCCTCAGCACAACACAGGTATATTCTAACCGCGACTGACTACTGTACTCGGTGGTCAGAAGCTCGAGCTTTTAAGAATTGCACTGCTGAAATCGTCATAAAGTTTCTAGAAGAGAGAATCACTACAAGGTTTGGATGTCCTTCGGCTTTTGTATGTGATAATGGTTCTGCTTTCATTTCCTTGAAGTTTCACAATTGGGCTTTTGATCATGGGATTGTTTTAAAATTTTCATCAGGATACTATCCCCAGGGAAATGGCCTAGCTGAGTCTACAAACAAAAACCTTTTGACTGTGATTAGAAAACTTCTGAAGAGGAACCCAAGGGATTGGCACACTCAGCTGAGGTATGCTTTGTGGGCAGATAGAACGAGAGTTAAAGAGTCCATAGGAATTTCCCCCTACCATCTAGTTTATGGACAGGATCCTGTGTTCCCTATTCAACTAAAAATCCCAACCTTGAAGTTTATACAAGAGTACTATGATGAGAATGAAGATAGAGTCCAAATCAGGTTGACTCAATTGATGCAATTAGACGAGAAGAGGGATGAAGCCCTAGAAAAGTTTGCAAAACATCAAGGGGTAGTGAAACGTTGGTTCGATAGAAGATCGCAAAACAAGGCCTTCAGGATCTCTGATTTGGTCTTATATTGGGACAAAGCCCATGAAAAGAAAGGACAACATGACAAATTTGATAAACTATGGAAGGGTCCTTTCCAAATCGCTGAAATCATCGGGGATAATGCATTTAAGCTCAAGACACTCACTGGTGAGGATGTCCCGTTGCCTGTCAACGGGCAATTCCTCAAGCATTATTTCCAAGCTTAGGACTCCATCTGGAGCCCTTGTCTGTAAATAGTAGTTTAGTTCGCTTTCAGTTGTTAGTGTAGTTTGCTTTCTGTTCTTAGAGTAGAGTTTGTCTTGGACCATTTGGCCCAAGGGTTGGAGTAGTTTCCTTTCAGTTGTTTAGTTTAGGTGTTTGAGGGAGCTCAGTGCTTATGTTGCACCAAGTCAGTGGACTTGGGATCTTTGGCTTCCCTTTGTTTTGAGAGCAGTTTTGGTTTTGGAGCTTCGCAGTGCAAAGGTGGTCCAGGTTATCACTCGTGGGCGAGTTGTGAAATTTCACACTTTTGGTGACAAAACAGGAGTTCGTCTTGCTCATTTCTTGAATATATTTGACAAGGTTCGGAGATTTTAAGGGCGTGCTTAGTCGTTGGTCTATGGTAGGACTTGTACTAAATTTGGGTTAGACTCGATAGTGGTTCTTGAGTTGCTTCTGACATGATTACAACATTTTACACTCACACTTAATTGCTCTGAGTTCTTGGTGTTTCAAAGTGAAGTTGGACTTAGTGAAAATCATACACCTGCTTCAGCGCCACTGTGGTCTTCCAAACCCTCCGCAGACTTCATTGCCTGCAAGCCAAACAAAAGAATTGGTTGAAAAAGAAAAGAATTATCATGAAAAATGAAAAATATAAAAAAAATGAAAAGTAATATCAGAGTGAGAATAACAGATGAAAATTGGCTCTGAGGGCGTGCAATCATCTCTACCGGTGCTATAAAAATAATCACTAAAGGTAGAACCGTGATTGTGGTGCCACAGCGATAACTCCGTCGGGGCTATGGACGCCTGACCGGCAGCGGGGCTCTATCCAGGCTGCTTTTGGAGTAAGGATATTATAATAGCTAAGTCTAATGGATCCGAGAGATTATCAAGTTCTTGTTGAGCGGGGAATAAATCACTTGCACACACGTGAGTAACTTACGGTCACGGCGCTCAATTTCAACTTAAGAGCTCTTTCCCGGGTTGAGCGCTTGTCTTTAAGTAGATGTTCGAATGAGTTATCTTAAAATCTTCGTTCTAAGTTATTTCATTCTTGAAATGTTCAGGAACATTTCACCAGTGGAGTCGCCAGATGTTGTGAGTTTTTTTTACAACATCGCCCCGTCCATGGGGACCCCCCTAATTTTTTTTCGACCCTTTCAGACTTGGACGTTTCGGCCTTGCCCAGTCCTCTTGATTTTGATTGCCTGGCAAGTTCAAGGGGTGCAGTGTAATGTGTTTGGAAATGCATTTGATTTTAGATCGAAATTTTAGTATTGGTTTAAACTTAAAGGTCTTGATGATGTGATGATTTTGAATTGAAATTTTTTAATGTTATCTTGAAATGAAAAAATGGGGTTGAGATTTATTTGGTTATTTGAAAATGATTTGTGGCCTTCAAAATTTTTGGCATTTTGGCAATTATAGTGAATTGGATTTCGATTCTATTTCTTTGAGGAGATTTGTTGATTTGAATTCAAAAGCCAAATCCTGATGACTTTCGAAATGATCTTGGGGCTTGCAAGTTCCAAATTTTCCTTGCAAATTTTGGTTTCATGATGAATGGATTGCAAATTTTGATTGGCCAATCTACTTTGAATTGCCGTTATAATGATTCTTAACACTATTGGTTGATCTAATGATAAATTCGAAATCCTTATTTAGATAACAATATTTCAAATTCTTAAAGTGTGAATGGCAATTCAATTTATTATTTGTTGTGGCCAATTTCAAATTTTGTTTGGACAATGAATGATATTTTTGAAATACAAGAAAATCTGGAACGAACTGTTGAATTTTCGAAATCCATGTGTTGCCATGAAATTTTGAAATTTTTTTAGATACTTGTTGATCATTTCAATATGCGTTGAATGTTGTGTCAAGGAAAAATAAAGAAAAAATCTAATGCTTGGACCTGTTTTTGGCCATGCCTTGTCATTTTCGAATTAATATTTAAATGTTTTCATGCTACAAAATCGAAAAATTGTATTGAAAGCTGCTAGGTCGGCCTCCATTTCGGCATTTTTAGAGGGCATTAAATGATTGCAATTTCAAAAGGTTGAGTTTAAATAAATTAAGGGCAGGTCGTCCCTTATTTTCCATTCGCATTTAATATTTCTTTCTTCTTTTGTTTTTGGTGTAGGGTCGGCCCTAGAATTGGGAGGCTCCAGGGTGGCTATATAAGAGAGGCTGCCTCCCTCCTCTCCTCACTCCACCATTCATTCCTCAAGCAGCGAAACAACAAGGCAGAGCAGGGTGCGAAATACTTAAGACAAGAAGCAGCGAATTTCCAAGTATAAGCAGCGAAATCCACCAGAGGAAGCAGTGAAACACATTATAGCAGGGCAGTCCGAACTCAAGATAGTACAGGCCCGAGTTTGGGAGCAGATAAAATAAAGAAAAGGTGTGAGCTAGAGCAGAGATAGGGCAGTCTCAGAGATCCCAGGCTCCCGAATTTGGTAGAAGGGCAGGCCCTGGCATGCGTGAATTTGTAGAAGAGAGATCTGAAATCAGTATGGAAGGTTTGTCTTGGGGCCGGCAGGCCTGATTTGTATTTGGGGGATGAATTTGATGTGTTTGTAGGCTTGGCCATGTTTGTATATGAGCTAGTGTGTTGAGAGGGGTGGTTTTAAAGATAAATTTTGGGTGTGAGGCTTGTGAATTTGCATAGGGGATCTTAGATTTTAATTGAGAAATTGTGATTTAGTGGAGTCTTTTAGCCTTTTCTCCTTAATTGTGTTGTCTTTTGGTCACACGATTGTTTGGGTGACGGAGACAAGTTTTTGTTGAGAGATTGTAAGATTGGTTCATTAAGCAGATTTCTCGACTGTCGTGATTGGATTTTTCCCCTTTCTTGCTTGCTATGAATCACTCCATAGCGGATGCTAGTACAAGCAAGAATCCAATGGGGACTAATACCAAAATAGCTGACAAGGAAGATATGATGCCCAAGACCATCTTCTTCTCGAAACTTAAACGAGTCCGAGACACTAACATCGGTACCATTGACATGACGCAATTGAGGGATAGGTTGAGGAGAGGCCAATCCCCTATGGCAAGGAAGGTATACAAGTCTGGAATTGTGCAGGCCGCCGCTTTCTCTCCTACCTTGCCTTGTCCAGAACTAATCATGGAGTGTGCTTCCCGATTTGATATTACATCCAAGTCTATCGTCTTTGATGAAGGTAGGAGAATGTTGGCTAACATTGGGAATCAAGTGATTGAGGAGACATTCGGTATACCCCAACAGAAAGGAATGATAGTAGTTTTGATGAATCAAGCAAGCAGGTTCTTTCAGGATAGTCAAGATACCTACTTTGCTTTACTCAAGCAAAATTGGTTACATGAAGGAAAGAAGGGAGTTACCAAGGCATCAAAACTCACCAGGTCAGATTTTAAGTCAGAATATGGGGACCTCATCGTCCTCCTCAATCGGATCATGGGCTCTGCCCAGGGTGTACATTTTGAGACTTGGATGTACTATTTTATTGAAGGCATTGAGAAAGGAAAGGAAAGGTTTGATTGGGCAAAAATCATAAGTGAAAATTTGGAGTTGCAGCTCAGGACGGCGCAGATTCAGAAGCGGTTCCACATGGGATCCTACCTCTTTTATTTGATCGCAAGATTATATGAGCATCCTGGACTTAAGGCTAGAGGGATAGTTGGCAATGGACCCGGACAGTATTTGGTGCATGAGTGCTACCCACAGCTTCATTTGCACAACACCAAGGATTACAAGATATTTTATGATGCCTTCGCCATGAGGATGGTAAGGATACTGCAAGGGGCACCTGCCAGGAGGCTCTCACCAGAAGCAGAAGCAAAAGTCAAGAAGTTTGGGAGTTGGTTCATTCAGTTTCCTCAATTCACTTATATTCGGGTGGCTGGGTGTACAACTTGTCCCAAGAGGCTTCCACGGTACCCGCCCGATAGGATAGTTTTGTTGGAGTTGGCTAGGCAACTTGAGCAGTATGACAAAATGATGAAACAGAGGGGTGAGCCAGGGGTTACCTTCTCTCTCATGATAGGCAATGAGAGTTGTCCCAATTCTACCGCCTTTGCAGCTGCAGGAGAGGAATTAGAACAATATCACTTGGCTTGGTATAAGGCAAGACAAGGATTCGATCCCCAGGGTCTAATCAAGATAGCTCGAGGAGAAACATTCAGGCATATCCCTACTTTGGAGGATTTTTGGGCCAATGCACAGGATGACTTTCATGTGAGGAAGCTGGCTTTCTCGAGGTTATCAGTAGACATGATGAGGGCATGCAAATGGAAGAATTTCAATATTCCGGATCAGTTGGAAGAAGATGAAGATGTGCTAAGAGAAGATTATAATACAGTAGAAGGAGCAGAGTTGGACCCGGTAAATTGGAATGATCATCAAGATCCATCTTTAGAGGCAATTAACAGAACAGTTGAGCTACATACTGAGTGGTGGTATAACAAGAAGCTTGGGCAGTTACAAAGTCGGAAGGTACGCCTTACATATGAGAAGATGAAGCAACTGGAGGAGGCTCCTACAAGGTCAGTTGGACCTCCAGGTGGTAATAGTGGTCAGAAACCGCAGCAAGTGGTTAAGAATAAGAGGAGTTTGGAAGTTGAAAAGAATAAGAAACATCTTGAGCCTCAAACAAAGAAGCAAAGTACAGTGCGATCAAGAGAAAGTGTAGCCGGGGCTCGGGGCCAAGAGGTGGATATAGGAAATCAAGGTGCGGCAGTAGAGGTGAGCTCTAGTTCAGAGTCAAGTGGATATAGTTATAGTACGGAGTACTCTCCTCTTTCAGAGAATCAAGTTAATGAAGATATGGCAGCCACTAGTGAGGAGGGGGATAGGCCTATTGATATTGAAGCTCCGTCGGATGAGGATGGCAACCAGGTGCTCAAGGCCGTCGGTGAAGGTGTGTTACCTGAACCAAATCCCGATGTGGGGAAATGCATTGCTCCACGTTCGTTAAAACAGATGCTGATGCCAAGGGGTGAAGTTATGGCCATCCGGACAGTCGAGGATATTCAAGGGTTAGCGGAAAAGGAAGGTGATGTCAAACAGAGACAGATGGCAGGAACAGTGGCAAAAGTAATCAGAGACTGCAGCGATGGTCACCGAAGGGTTCAAATTGCAGTTCCAAAGGTTAACAAGACAATGGGTGAAATTGTAGCCCAGGATTATGAGATAGTGGAACACAACATCGGTAGAGTCACGGATGATATGGAGTGTGTGGAGGTTCAAGAGGGCCTTGCTTCGATAAGGGAGAGGTTGAGAATAGCAAATGAAAGAAATGCACAGTTGGAGTTTGAGAACAAGTATTGGAGAGACAGTCAGCCTATCCAACAGGTGCATCCGACCGCTCTTCCACAGTGCAGTGAGAACAGCCAAGAAGTAATATCCGTCCAGGAACAAGGAACTAGAAATTGGATCAGTCGTACAATTCAAGAAGGGCGAAGATTCATGCCTGCCTTTATCTCTACTTTCAGGTCATTGGTGTCACTCAGGGACAAATTCAGAACATTTGAAGGAATGTGGAGGGATTTCCTTCCAATTCGTGACTTGGCCATTCCTCGATTACATGCAGCTTTGGAGCTATCAGAGGGATCCTTGGTGAGGGCCAATGTGATTAACGAAGGAGGAAGGAGTATTATGGAGTCTTGGTATGTTACCATGACTAACAGATTGAGATTACTTGAGGAAATACAGGGTGAAATGGCACAACACAGTCCAAGCATCGATACTCTCATTTCAAGCATGTTGAGCGATGCGGAGATTGCACTTGATTTCAAAGACATCAAAGAGGAGGATTGTAATGAGACAGAATTTGGGTCAAGATTGGACGAGTTAGGGAAGGTTGTCATTAGAGAAAAACAATTGGACCTCCTTGCCTCTCTCAAGGCCTTGATCGAGTTCACCAAGGATGATGAAGAGGAGAATAAGAAGATACTGCAGGCAGCAGAGAACATGGTGAGCATAGCAGAGCGCAGGATGAGGCATACACCTTGCCCTCCCATAGAGGAAATCAACAACATGTTAGCTAAGTTCATTACTTATGCTAAAAAGATGAAAGAAAAGAATAGAATTGTATTAGAAGATCATTTGATGTAAGCCCAAGTGGCAAGTTTTCCTTTCTCTTTGGGTGGGGTAGGTGTCTGATTTTGATTGGCTACCATTTTGGTGCCTTCTTATTGGTTACCACTTTTCTTTTTTCTCATTGGTCCATTGATGAGGTGGCGTCTTCTCACTGGCCGGTGAGGTGGTAACCCTAATTAGGGTTTCTAGGATTCAATCTGGATCGTTGGTTTTGCCTCTTAATCTTGGCCATTCATTGTAATTTTGAGCCTCTATATAAGGCCATGTACTCTCATTTGTAAAGGGTTGAAGAAAATTGTTGCTAATATAATACCAAAATTGCTTCTCTTGTCATTGTTGTGTCTTGCATGGTGATTAAGAACACTTGGTGTTATTGCATGGTTTCTACTTCCAATTGTTAGAGATAGATTTCATTTCAATTGAGTTGCTAAAGTAGATTTTATTTTCAAGCAAGTGTTAAAGGAAGAATAGAAGTAGATGGCTAGTTGTATGGTGATATTGGTGAATGTTTGATAGGGATCTATATACTAGGCCACTAGCACCTTAGCGGCTTGTTGAGGAGCCTTGTGTGGTAATCTAGTTTTCTTTCCTTAGAATCATTGCACCTGTGGAGGTAACACCGCTGGTATGTCTTCATTAGGTTGATCCCGTCCATTTGCCAATCTTTCCATCCTTAGGAGTAGAGGTAATCAGTAACTTAGTAGTTGAAGTTGAGAATTAGAAGTTGGAAAGTAAAGTTTGAGAGTTTGGAAAGAGCAAAGTTGAAAGTGATATAAATTGAGACATCATTTGAAAAGGTTGTGAAAGTTAGAAGTCTTATCACCATCATAGTAGAAGTTGAGATATTTCCAGATAAACAACGTAAGCCGGCCGAAGTGATTACCAGCAAATCACATTTTATAACTGAGTTAGTATCCACAGGTGTAAGGAACCTTGGAGTATTCTTATATACTTTTCAAGAGAGGGTTGAGTGTTTGATACGCTGTATCAAGTATTTCAATTGCTATATGTTATGTAGTGGTACAAAACTCATATCAACATTATTTGGCGCTAGAAGGAGGGAAATTGATTGTGTTTATTTGGGAATTTGTTAATATTCAACCATGATGAAGAATGGGGCTTCCTCAGCGACGACAGCCTAAGGACAATTGGCAATCTCACCAAGACAACATTATCTTGACATTCCATTCCCTCGCTTGGAACCAAAGGGTAAACGGTCAGGAATACTTGCACATTGCTGACATCTTGGACCAAGAAGAAGAGAAAGCTCAAAGAATCGAAAGAGAGGTTCAAGAAAGATTGGAGCGTGAGAGGAGAGATTGAAGAGGGGTTGTTGATATTTAAACATGGTGAAAGATGGTGCTTCAGCCTAGAAACGTTGTGCCTGTCTTACAACCTAATCTTGGATTTGAAAACGATCAAGAGGATATTATTTCTGGATTGAATT
Source organism: Chamaecyparis obtusa (assembly GCA_027943335.1). Taxonomy (NCBI): domain Eukaryota; kingdom Viridiplantae; phylum Streptophyta; class Pinopsida; order Cupressales; family Cupressaceae; genus Chamaecyparis; species Chamaecyparis obtusa. The sequence goes on along the minus strand of BSBK01005123.1, from coordinate 2,128,862 downwards.
CATTGGCTTGGAGAGTTAAGAGAAGTACCCCTGAGTATATGCGAGTGACTTTTGTATTGGAGGAAGAAGAACAAAAGGCGGAAAGAATTGAGAGAGAAGCTCAAAGGGAGTTGGAGCATCAAAGAGAACTTGAAAGGAAACATGAGGAAGAAAGAAGAGTATAGTAGTTACCTTTGAAAGGTGGTCAAGGTGGAAGTGCAAGTAGGCATTGAATTTCAAAGAAAACAACAAAGAATTGAGATTGAGATTCGACAAAGGTGAGAAAGAGAACGAGTAGAAAAGATCCAAAGAGAGGGAGAAGTTCATAGACTAGCTCAACTCATCCTTGAAGAAGGGCCAGCTTGGGAGGGTCAAATCTATTGAATTGTGATCAAGCTGGATAAGAGAATCGGGTCTTTCTCTCCCGAAAGGTTTGAGAAATTGCAATCGGATAAGAAGCAAAGGGTACTAAGGTCTACACCACACCAAGAGGAGGACTTGGTTGAATTGCAATTCCATAAGAAAGGAAGAAATCATTGGGTAGCTAATACTGCAAGTATAGCAAGTTCCTCAAGCAGTCCACCTCAAGTTCACAAAGCTTTAGGTACACCAACCCTAGTAGCTCAGCCAAACCAGGCTCAAGCTAGTCAAGTTGCGATGGCTCATCAACCACCACCACCACAACAACAGCCTCCATGGATTCAGCACAACGCCTCACCCATCTCGTTTCAACAGTACCATGACCTGCCCAAGAATCCTGCTGGATTTTGCTCCAAGTTCTTTGTCAATGACCCTAATCGTACAGCTGAAGAGCATATTAAAGTATTTGAAGATGCATTGTGCAACAGAAGGATTCAGCATGAAGATGTAGCATGCAGGCTTTTTCCTTACTCATTGACAGAAGAGCCCTACTATTGGTTTGTCAATTTGCCGGTGTCATCCATAACAGGGTGGATTCAACTCAGAGATGCCTTTATAGGAAAATTTGGCATGCCTACCACACCTTTGGAGTTGCATAGGTTGTTTGTGGATATCAGGAGACAAGACAAAGAATCAATTAGTTCCTTTAACAATCGTTTCCACAAAGCTTACACTAGACTACAAGCTCCTTACACAATTCCGGAGGCTGGTGCTTTGGAAGCTTACTACAGTGCTTTAGATAGTCAGACTGCTATGTTTACAAGGATGGCAAACCCTCGCCCTACAACACTGAATGAGGCCTATGCTAAAGCAATTGAAATAGGGAAGCAGTTAGGTCAACAAGGATTGGAACCCCAAGGGGCTAGATATCCCAACAATCCCATCCCACAGCTTCCATATGAGACGCCCACAAATCAGCTCGTGGTGCATCCAGGACCACCATTGTCTCAAGCGCCACCATCAATGCCAGTTTATCTGCAGGGTGCAAGTTCATCTACAAGAACACAAGAGGAGAAGGATGAAATGAGGGAATTGATCGAGCAAGTTAAAAAGTTGTCTACTGAGGTCACTTATTTGAGAAATCAGAATAATCAACTCCAGTCCACCCAAAGAAACAATCAAGGAAATTACCAAGGGAACAATTATCAGAGTGGAAATCATCAAGGAGGGTATCCAAGAAATAACTATGATGGAGGATACCAGAGGAACTATCAAGACCGAGATTATCAAAGAAATAATCAAGGTGGTGGTTATCAAAGAAATAATCAAAACAACAACCATCAAGGTGGTAGTCAATCACAAGAACAAGGGTATAACAATCAATCTGGTCAGAAGAAGACATGGAACACTGGCCCAAATAATGGAAATGTGGTGTCGCCACTAGATAGTCAGGCCCCAACAGACAGTAGGCCAGTTGAAATAATATTTTTGGCTGAGTCCGCCTTGTCCCAATATTGTAGATTCCATGAGACTGATCAACATTCAGAGTTAGGATGTGCTGAGTTCAAAAGGGCATCTAATCTATTCCAGAAAGTGGTGGACGAATCTATGAATCAAGAAGAGATTAAAGTCACGGGATATGAGATTGTTCCATCCCCAAGTTATCCAGAGTGCCTGACTTTTCAGGAGGTTGCATTTCCACCAGAATTTGAGGCTTATGAAGAACAACAAGGGAGATTCCCTCCCGAGTCAGCTAACGGACCAATAAGTGAAGTAATAGATGAAAATGGATATATTAGTGGAACAGACTTTTCTTTCCCACCATTGGGTGATTCTGTTTTAGTTCAAGGAACAGGCGGGAATCAAACATTTCAACAACCAGCAAGTAATGTAAGGTTTTATCAAAGGAATCATAACAACAAGAGGAATGATGGACCCTTCACATCCTCAGTGCCTCCGAACAATTTTAATACTCCTCCACATCCCAATGCGAGTAATGTACCAAATCCTCCAAGGGATGCTCCCGAATACAGACAAGGGAATCACAATCAGGGTAATGGACAACAGAATCCTCAGCAAAATATACAACAAAATAATCAAAATGTTTAAGGGTCACAAGGAGGTGCTGTGACATCACAAGAAGTTAATAGAGGAAGGATGGTGAACAATTCAGTGAATAATGAGGAGTTGAAGAGACTTGGACAGAGTGTGACAGAGGAGATGAAGAAGATCAAAGTTAGTCTCCCTTTGTTCGAATTATTGAAGGTGACAGAGATTAGGGATACTTTTCTTAATAGCTTGAAGGATAACAAGTCACAAGGGCCTCACACTCCAAGCGCAGCATCACCTAGCCAAACAACTCATGCGGCAGGGAGGCCTCCTCCCAATCCAGTACATGTAATACAGGATGTTCCATGTGGGAACACAACAAATTCATCTCAAGGGATTTCACATGATGAAGTAAGGAATTCTATACAGGAGGTTACATATGGAGATATCAGTAATTTCAATAGACAGTCGGAGCCTCGACCGGTCCTTATAGCTCAGGGATTACCGCCAGTAACGCAACAAACTCAAGAGAGTCAGGATTCAGCAAAGAATAAAGAGACAGTACAGATAGAAGAAGCGGTTCAACCAACAGACTTTGGAACAAAACCTAAGCAAGTGCACAAAACACAAGTGGTATTTTATCAGGGGAAGGATGAGCCAGCTCCATTTTTACTATCAGTAAGAATATTTGGGAAGCTTCTCCATAATTGTTTGATAGATTCAGGAGCTTCAAGCAATGTCATGCCTTTGGCTATTTGTAGAAGATTAGGAATCACACCTTTGAATTCAAACAAGAAGGTTACTCAATTGGATAAAACTGAGGTCCCAGTAGTGGGTGAATTACATAACATACACATGCAGTTGGCATCTGATCCAAGGATGGAACATATGGTCGATATTTCAGTGGTGGATGTCGCTGATTCTTATGGTTTGATTCTAGGAAGGGATTGGTCCAGAAGACTAAATGGATACATGGCAACTGACTTTTCCCATATGTGGCTCCCATGGAGAGGGTTAGCCAACCAAATCAAGATCGAAAGTACCCCAAGATTGAGATTGACAGTTACTGAATATGGGGAACCTAATGAAGTGTTGTTTGCAGATGCAGGCATGGGCGTCTATAAGCCTAAGAAAGTAGAAGTGTTGACCTTGAATATCGTTAGTGAAGCAACGGAGTCAACGGAAATGCTGGTTGAGTCAGATCCTGACACCTCATCCGATGAGGGTGAGGGGATGTTTGAGAGTTTTAGAAATTTTGTGTTGAGAAATGTTCAACAGGGTGTAGAGTTGGGTAATAGGACATCAGTGAGAGACTTATTGCTACCCAACTGGTGTAGGATCCACAATGCCTATCATTCAGAACTATCCTGCTCTTTGTGTAGGGTTGCATTAGAGCAAGTGGAGATGAGAGTCCCAGGGGCTTTGAAGCAAGTTGAACAATGTGGAAAGCAAAGGATCGAGATTTCACAAGTTGAGGAAGCAGAAAGTAGTAAGATGGGTGAAGCAAGGAATCAGACCACACCACCTAACTCAGAAGTGGTGAAGAATGAAGAATTGAACAAGACTAAGAATTCACAAAAGCACCTACCAGAAAGTGATGGAGTATGGACGTTAAGATTTGATGGATCCAAAACTAAGCAAGGAGCTGGAGCCGGATTTGAGTTAGTCAGCCCAACAGGGGCAACATATTTGGCAGCACATAGATTACAATTTCCATGCACCAACAACATGGCAGAGTATGAAGCCTTAATTCTAGGCCTGTTATGTGCTATTAAAAAGGGTGCTAAGATACTCCATGTGCTTGGAGATTCGTATTTGGTGACTGAACAAGTGAAGCAAAAGTTTACTTGCCATGATAAGAGATTGAAAAGATATAGAAACAGAGTGTGGGACTTGACAGAAGACTTTGATGCCTTTAATATCAAGTTTAGCTACAGAGCAAATAATCAAGTGGCTAACGCACTCGCGCAAGCTGCAAGCTCACTAGCACCAATCAAGTTGGAAGGATTGAAGAAATTTAAAGTTGAGTTGGCCTCCGTCCCATCAGTACCGGACAATGTCAAGAACTTCCAAGTATTTGAAAATGATAAACACATTCTTAAGTTCTTGACCAATTCAGATGTCTTCACGGCGCAAATCATTGATGGGGAAATAGATGAAGAAGCAGAACTCAATCCGGAAGAAATTATGAACTTAAAGACAAATACCATCCCGAGGGGAATGATTGAACTGGAAAGAATATTTGACTTCGATCAGTTCAATAAGGTATCATATCAACCTACAGGGGGTGATGAGTGCGAAAAGGTGAATATTGGAACAGAGGATAGTCCTAGGATTGTCCATATTGGAAAAGTTTGTACACCCAAGGAGAAAGCTGATATACTGAGTTTGATGAGAGAATTCCCAGATGTGATTGCTTGGGGGTATGAAGATTTGAAGACATATGACCCTTCTATCATTACGCATACAATCCCATTGAAAGAAGGGAGTAAACCATTTAGACAGCGGCAGAGACCTGTCAATCGTTTGCTTGAACCATTAATTTTCCAGGAAGTGAAGAAGCTGTTAAATGCACGGATCATCTTCCTAGTGAGGCACTCAACGTGGGTCGCCAATCTTGTCCCTGTCAGAAAGAAAAGTGGGGAAATAAGGCTATGCGTTGATTTCAGAAATTTGAATAGAGCATCAGAGAAGGATAACTATCCACTGCCATCACTAGATGAAGTTTTGCAAGTGGTAAATGGAGCACAAATGATGACGTTTATGGATGGGTATTCAGGATACAACCAAGTGATAGTAGAAGAAGAAGATAGATTGAAGACGGCTTTCACCACGAAGTGGGGAACTTTTGCGTACAGGAGGATGCCTTTTGGCCTAATCAACGCTGGTGCAACATTTCAGAGGGCCATGGATTATGCCTTTAAGGATTTAAAAGATAAGTGCATCATCATCTACATGGATGACATCACAGTATTTTCGAAAAATAGGGAGGATCACATTTTGGATTTGAGAAAAGTTTTTACAAGATGCAGAAAGTTTGGGGTTTCTTTGAATCCAAAGAAGTGCATGTTTGGAGTAACAGAAGGAAAACTTTTAGGACATGTAATTTCAGAAAAGGGAATCACGATAGATCCAGAGAGAGTAGAGGCTATTTCCAAGCTTGGCCTTCCAGCCAGCAAGAAAGAACTGAAGTCCTTCTTTGGAAAGATCAACTTTGTGAGAAAGTTCATATCAGCATTTGCAGAGATTGTAAAACCAATGAACGATATGTTGAAGAAGGATGCAAGGATGGATTGGACTCCAGCAGCGAAGAAAGCCTTTGAAGAGATAAAACAAGCTATTGTTAATGCACCAGTCCTAGTGAGTCCAGATTATGAGAGGCCATTCAACATATATTCTTTTGCCTCCGATCATGCCTGTGCAGCCATATTGACCCAGAAAAATGAAGAAGGTGAAGAACATCCGATTGCTTTCATGAGTGCACCCTTTCGAGAAGTAGAATTGAATTATCCAAATGTGGAGAAACAGGCTTATGCCTTGGTGAAAGCGATGAAGAAGTTCAGGCACTATATCTTGAGAAGCAAAGTATATGCAATTGTGCCTGACATCGCAGTGAAGACCTTATTAATGCAAAGTGAACTTGGAGAAAGGAGAGGAAAGTGGGTCGCCACTATCCAAGAATATGATGTAGAAATTCAACCAATGAAATTGGTCAGAGGTCAACAGTTGGCACAAACAATGGCGTCAGAGGGACCAGGACTTGTTCAGCAAGTATTTGAGTTGGAGGATGTGCGTCCTGATGAATGGTATCAGGACATTGTTAATTATTTGTTAAATCACCGATGCCCATCACATTTGAATCCAGTACAAAAGCGGGCATTAAAGTTCAAGAGCAAGAGGTATATGTTACAAGGAGCAGTGTTGTATAAACAAAATCATGAGGGAATATACTTAAGGTGTGTTGGGAAAGAAGAAGCCAGAAATATTTTGGAGCACTTTCATGATAAGTGGGGAACCGGACACGGATCAGATTTGGCCACAGCACATTGGATACTAAGAGCGGGATATTATTGGCCAACCCTATTCAAAGATACTCATGAACATGTGAAGACTTGTCATATTTGCCAAATTTCGGCAAAGAGGGAGAGGAATCCTGCCATGCCTTTACAACCAGTCACCGAGGTGAGACCTTTCGCAATGTGGGGACTTGATTTCATTGGTCCCATCAACCCACCTTCCTCAGCACAACACAGGTATATTCTAACCGCGACTGACTACTGTACTCGGTGGTCAGAAGCTCGAGCTTTTAAGAATTGCACTGCTGAAATCGTCATAAAGTTTCTAGAAGAGAGAATCACTACAAGGTTTGGATGTCCTTCGGCTTTTGTATGTGATAATGGTTCTGCTTTCATTTCCTTGAAGTTTCACAATTGGGCTTTTGATCATGGGATTGTTTTAAAATTTTCATCAGGATACTATCCCCAGGGAAATGGCCTAGCTGAGTCTACAAACAAAAACCTTTTGACTGTGATTAGAAAACTTCTGAAGAGGAACCCAAGGGATTGGCACACTCAGCTGAGGTATGCTTTGTGGGCAGATAGAACGAGAGTTAAAGAGTCCATAGGAATTTCCCCCTACCATCTAGTTTATGGACAGGATCCTGTGTTCCCTATTCAACTAAAAATCCCAACCTTGAAGTTTATACAAGAGTACTATGATGAGAATGAAGATAGAGTCCAAATCAGGTTGACTCAATTGATGCAATTAGACGAGAAGAGGGATGAAGCCCTAGAAAAGTTTGCAAAACATCAAGGGGTAGTGAAACGTTGGTTCGATAGAAGATCGCAAAACAAGGCCTTCAGGATCTCTGATTTGGTCTTATATTGGGACAAAGCCCATGAAAAGAAAGGACAACATGACAAATTTGATAAACTATGGAAGGGTCCTTTCCAAATCGCTGAAATCATCGGGGATAATGCATTTAAGCTCAAGACACTCACTGGTGAGGATGTCCCGTTGCCTGTCAACGGGCAATTCCTCAAGCATTATTTCCAAGCTTAGGACTCCATCTGGAGCCCTTGTCTGTAAATAGTAGTTTAGTTCGCTTTCAGTTGTTAGTGTAGTTTGCTTTCTGTTCTTAGAGTAGAGTTTGTCTTGGACCATTTGGCCCAAGGGTTGGAGTAGTTTCCTTTCAGTTGTTTAGTTTAGGTGTTTGAGGGAGCTCAGTGCTTATGTTGCACCAAGTCAGTGGACTTGGGATCTTTGGCTTCCCTTTGTTTTGAGAGCAGTTTTGGTTTTGGAGCTTCGCAGTGCAAAGGTGGTCCAGGTTATCACTCGTGGGCGAGTTGTGAAATTTCACACTTTTGGTGACAAAACAGGAGTTCGTCTTGCTCATTTCTTGAATATATTTGACAAGGTTCGGAGATTTTAAGGGCGTGCTTAGTCGTTGGTCTATGGTAGGACTTGTACTAAATTTGGGTTAGACTTGATAGTGGTTCTTGAGTTGCTTCTGACATGATTACAACATTTTACACTCACACTTAATTGCTCATGTGGATGCTTGTGCACATATGGTACTGGCAAGAGAGAGGAAGATGATCCTGGATTTATGACCGATAGCTTTCTAAATACGACATTTGGCATTGACACACAGGTAAATATTTCCAAGTTCATTAAATTGCTTTGATCATATTTCATTTATAAAAGAATAACTATTTAATTTGTAGTATCTATTGTTTATGATGAAAATTCAGGGCAAGAGTGTCAGTGGCAGTGATGGTGGCAGTGGAAGTGGCAATGATCCTAATCCCCCTTTTACACTTCGCCACCACATACCGGAGGACGCGGTGGAACCTTCACAGAGGTGTCATTTACTCATTAGTAGGGTTGTAAAAAATATATGTAATCTTGATAAGTACATAATTTAATTTTTTTGTTTCATTTTCAGCTTTTGACATCAGAGACTCCTCCTTCTGTCCGTGATACTTTGGATCGTGGAGTAGCTGCAGCAGTAGCTAGTTCTGAAGCACTGACTGAGGTATGAAAGAGATCACTTAACTTTAATTGTTATTTTAATAGTTTGTATTGAATTTTATAATGATATCCATGTATGTATTTTAATTATTAGTTTGATCATTGTTGTAGGGACTTATGACTCCAGATCGCCAGCATGCGCCTTCGGTGGATGAACATAGTGAATATTTGCTAGCGGTAAGCCAATATTCAATTTTATGTCATTGTATAATTCAATTTTGATGTATATTAGTTATCTCTATCTAATTTATTTTTTTATCAGGTCGAGCTACAGAAGAGTCTAGACAGGAGGACGAGTGAGCGCACTCGGAAGACTACAACATCCATTGCATCTCCTTCGACGCGATGATGGAAGACAACTCAGGATTTGTTTTCTTCCCCTAGTGGGAAAGGACTAGATTAGGGATATGGATTGTATGCCTATATGGCATTAGTGGACATATTTTTTGTATATTGTATCAGTGATACTTTGTACATCCATTTGGCTTTGAGGAAGCCAGTTTTACTATATTGAATATATTCAATGTATGACATTATTGGACATATATATTTGACTTCATGCCCTACAAATATATATTTTTTATGTTTTAGGTATGCAATTCATGTGTTTGGTGTATTGATGTATACTGAATTATGTTTATGTTCATGTCTTTGCTTTGTAAATTTCCCATGCCTTATAGTTATGCTTGTATGTTTAACTTGCTAACTGTGCTACAAATGCCAGTCACTGTCCTCAATAACAGTCAATTCCTTAACTGTAATAATAACAAAAATAATGAAATGAATGCATAAATGTATAAATATAATATGTAAGAAGCCTAAGTGGCTCTTGTTCTTGCAATGATAATTTTTTAAAGAAATTCTGAAAAATCCGAATACTAATGCTTCAACAATTTGTTTATGGCTTGGTTGAAAATTTGATGCAAATAGGTAGGTTAGATTGGGGTTATTTTATAAATAAAGTTTTCTTGGTTTCCTCAAAGGTGTTCCTTACCCAAGTGGCCCCAAGTGCCAATATGCCACTAACCTATCAATCTGAATTCTCCCAACTATCTTACTATTATAGGGATTCAATATGGCTTAAAATATGAATCCAACAATGTTCAAGTGGTTCTTGAAGTCCTACTCCAAGATCTTACCCTCAATCCACACTCTAGGCTCTCTATCCTTGTAGCCTTAACCAGTGAGTTTTTCCCAAATAACTCTTAGTTTTCTCAAAACACTTCAAAAATAAATTACATATTCAAATACCTTTTATGGTTTTACAAAACATATCTCAGAATTAGGTAGGGTTAATTTGGAACATAACCCCAAAAAACTGCTGCTCCACTTTCCTTCCTAGATGTAATAGGTCACTTTTACAAAGGAACCCTATTAAAAACTTAACACCCAACCTTGCCACTTTTCACAGAGTGATAATATGGTCCCAATTAGAGAGATTTGAAGTCAATTGGATTCTATAGGCTTTCTATACCCAAAAGCCCCAAATTGCTCCCTCTAGGCCTTCAAAACTAGGGCCTTCTTAAAAACAACTCAAAATTCATTTCCAGAACTCCTCCTTGTGGATTCACCTTTTATTTGACATATACTTCTGCTATTTCAAATAAAATTATACCCTTGTTAAGGCGGATCCTTTGCTGCTACACTTGTGGCATCAATTTTGTGTCATTTTCCCACTCTTTGTCATGGTGTACACCCACTAAAACAACTTATCCTGCATCCAAATGGTTAGTAACATCATAAATATGTTACATAGGGTCCATTCAATGAAAAACATCAATTAAATTCATTGAATGGCCCATTATATCATCAAAAAGATCAAAATAGAGTTATTTCAATGCACCAAAATGACCACCTACAGCAACTTTCAAATCTGAAGCAAAACAGATTATATAATCATTCAATATAGATGAAAAATGATGTTATGATGTTTTTATATCACCCACAATTCTATTCCAAACCCAAAACAATCAACCAAACATTAAAAAAACAAAATTTTGCAAGGAAAAACTAAGTCCTTTGCCAGGACTTCTAGGACTTATAATATTTAAATTAAATTGTTTCTTAGATATTGCCATTATTGGCCTTAATATATCCCAATTCAATTTTAGGAATTCTTTAGATCCACTACCCCCACTTGGTTCCAAGGTGGACTTAGGTGTTTGGAGAGGTGCTCTTGCACCAAAATTCTTCATTTAAATTTCAAGACATTCGATAAATTCTTTGCCTGCTAACGAACCAATTTGGGAAATTAATGGGTCTATTTGTGGACCTCAAAGGAGTTGGTCACCTAAATGAGAACTAATGCAGAGGTTACAACAAGAAAGTGGAGTTCCCTTCTTTTAGCTCCCACAACTCACCAACCAGCTACAAAGGCTTAAGGGTGTTCCCAAGCTCTTACAATGTTGTAACACAACCAATAAAATGGATTTCTATCCCAACAAACTCCCTTTGCAAATTTATACACTCAATCAAACTTCAATGCCATTTTGGCTTTAGGGACACTAGGCCTAAACCTAGCCTTTAGTTAGAACTCTTCACCAGTGGACTCCCTGACCACTCCCAAGCATGTAAATAGTCCTCATATGACCTAAGGACTCTGAAACTACTCTTGGTTTGTTCCTTTTACAACCATACCATAGCAAACTAGACCTGCATGCTAATTTCCTTGTAGCCTTCTCAATCTCAATTTTCCACTCTAACTTCTTCACAACTTGGTATCTTGACACAATTAGGATATTTTTAGACACCCACTTGCAAGTTATTTAAGATTTCAAAGCCTTGTTTTCCAACTCCACTCCAGCACCACCTAACACTCACCTTGGACACAAACCTAATTGGCCTAGTTAGGCTTGGTTTACAAAGCAACTATGAGGTATAGGGTTCATAGAATTGATACAGGGCTTCAGGAGCTCTTCTCCAACTCCAAATAACTCAAATCCATCATTACTTCACTCAGTTATTTGTTCTATACACTTCTTTGCAAATTTCTACTAACTAGGTGAACCCTATGACCTAAGGTATCTTAGGCTTATAATATTGGCAAAAGATCCTTGATCATACATCAGGGTTTTCAAACCAAAATTAGGATGATCTATTGAGATCAATCCTATTTATTACAAACACAAATAAAGCAATTCAAATTCCTACTAGTGGAGGGTGCCCTGCACCAAGAACCTTGAGATGAAGCAGGAACTTCTCTACGAAAGAGATCAATACCTTGAGAAGCCCTCCACTTGTCAGTTGAATTAAAACCTTGGAACATAGATGGCTACCCTTTGTTGTAAAATGAGGAGTGAGACTGCCTTGCCAAAGGTGGCAACAAACTTACATTTCAAGGATAATGCCGAAGTCTCGTAAATGCAAGGTCATTGACGGATAGTCATTTCTAATAGAAATATTTGTGGTGCCAAAATGAAGTGCATCACCAAATTTTTTGCTTGCTAACAAACCAATTTGGGAAATTAATGGGTCTATTTGTGGACCTCGAAGGAGTTGGTTACCTAAACAAGAACTAATGAAGAGGTTACAACAAGAAAGTGGAGTTCCCTTCTTTTAGCTCCCACAACTCACCAACCAAATGCAAAGGATTAAGGGTGTTCCAAAGGTCTTACAATGGTGTAAAAAAACCAATAAAATGGATTTCTATCCCAACAAACTCCCTTTGCAAGTTTATAAACTCAATCAAACTTCAATGCCGTTTTGGCTTTAGGGACACTAGGCCTAAACCTAGCCTTTAGTTAGAACTCTTCACCAGTGGACTTCCTGACCACTCTGAAGCATGTAGATGGTCCTCATATGACCTAAGGACTCTGAAACAACTCTTAGTTTGTTCCCTTTACAACCATACCATAGCAAACTAGACCTGCACACCAATTTCCTAGGCCTAAACCTAGCCTTTAGTTAGAAATCTTCACCAGTGGACTTCCTAACCACTCCCAAGCATGTAGATGGTACTCATATGACCTAAGGAGTCTGAAACAAGTTTTGGTTTGTTCCTTTTACAACCATACCATAGAAAACTAGACCTGCACGCCAATTTTCTAAGCCTAAACCTAGCCTTTAGTTAGAAATCTTCACCAGTGCACTTCTTGACCACTCCGAAGCATGTAGATGGTCCACATATGACCTAAGGACTCTAAAACAACTCTTGGTTTGTTCCCTTTACAACCATACCATAGCAAACTAGACCTGCACGCCAATTTCCTAGGCCTAAAGCTAGTCTTTAGTTAAAACTCTTCGCCAGCCAACTTCCTAACTACTTCGAAGCATGGAGATGGTCCTCATATGACCTAAGGACTCTGAAACAACTCTTGGTTTTTTCTCTTTACAACCATACTATAGCAAACTAGACCTGCACGCCAATTTCCTAGGCCTAAATCTAGCCTTTAGTTAGAACTCTTCACTAGTGGACTTCCTGACCACTCCCAAGCATGCAGATGGTCCTCATATGACCTAAGAAATCTGAAACAACTCTTGGTTTGTTCCTTTTACAATCATACCATAGCAAACTAGACCTTCACGCCAATTTCGTAGGCCTAAACCTAGCCTTTAGTTAGAACTCTTCAACAGTAGACTTCCTGACCACTCCCAAGCATGTAGATGGTCCTTATATAACCTAAGGACTTTGAAATAAGTCATGGTTTGTTACCTTTACAACTATACCATAGCAAACTAGACCTGCACACCAATTTCCTAGGCCTAAACCTAGTCTTTAGTTAGAACTCTTCACCAGTGGACTTCCTGACCACTCCCAAGCATGTAGATGGTCCTCATATGACTTAAGGACTTTGAAATAAATCATGGTTTGTTACCTTTACAACCATACCATAGAAAACTAGACCTGCACGCCAATTTCCTAAGCCTAAACCTAGCCTTTAGTTAGAACTCTTCACCAGTAGAATTCCTGACCACTCCCAAGCATGTAGATGGTCCTCATATGACATAAGGACTCTGAAACAACTCTTGGTTTGTTCCTTTTACAACCATACCATAGCAAACTAGACTTGCACGCCAATTTCCTAGGCCTAAACTTAGCCTTTAGTTAGAAATCTTCACTAGTGCACTTCTTGACCACTCCAAAGCATGTAGATGGTCCACATATGACCTAAGGACTCTAAAAAAACTCTTAGTTTGTTCCCTTTACAACCATACCATAGAAAACTATACCTGCACGCCAATTTCCTAGGCCTAAAGCTAGCATTTAGTTAAAACTCTTCACCAGTCAATTTCCTAACCACTCCAAAGCATAGAGATGGTCCTCATATGACCTAAGGACTCTGAAACAACTCTTGGTTTGTTCCTTTTACAACCATACCATAGCAAACTAGACCTGCACGCCAATTTCCTAGGCCTAAATCTAGCCTTTAGTTAGAACTCTTCACCAATGGACTTCTTGACCACTCCAAAGCATGCATATGGTCCTCATATGACCTAAGGACTCTGAAAAAACTCTTAGATTTTTCCCTATACAATCATACCATAGCAAACTAGACCTGGACGCCAATTTCCTAGGCCTAAACCTAGCATTTAGTTAGAATTCTTCACTAGTGCACTTCCTGACCACTCCCAAGCATGCAGATGGTCCTCATATGACCTAAGGACTTTGAAAAAACTCTTGGTTTGTTCCCTTTACAACCATACCATAGAAAACTAGACCTACACGCCAATTTTCTAGGCCTAAACCTAGCCTTTAGTTAGAACTCTTCACCAGTAGACTTTCTGACCACTCCCAAGCATGTAGATGGTCCTCATATGACCTAAGGACTCTGAAATAACTCTTGGTTTGTTCCCTTTACAACCATACCATAGAAAACTAGACCTGCACACCAATTTTCTTGTAGCATTCTCAACTTCAATTTTCCACTCTAACTTCTTCACAACTTAGTATCTTGACACAATCAAGATATTTTTAGACACCCATTTGGAAAGTATTTAAGATCCCAAAGCCTTGTTTTCCAACTCCACTCTGGCACCACCTAACACTCACCTTGGACACAGACCTAATTTAATGCAGAGTTGACAGCCGAAAAGCAGTGTGCCCTTCACTTGACTCCCACAATTCACCAATCACCTGTAATGACTTAAGGGTATTCCCAATCTCTTAGGATGGTGTAACACAATTAATTAAGTGAGTTTCTATCCCAATAAACTCCCTTCGCAAAGTTAGACACTTAATCAAAGTTCAATGTCTTTTTGGCTTTAGGGAAACTAGGCCTAAAAGTGACTTATTAATGAAACTCTTCACCAGTGGACTTCCTGACCAATCCTAAGCATGTAAATGGTCCTTATTTGACCTAAGGCCTCTGAAATAATAACTGGTTCATTCCCATCAAGACCGTACCATAGTGAACTAGACCTGAATGCACTTTTCCTTGTAGCCTTCTCAACCTCAATTTTCCACTCTAACTTATTCACAACTTGGTATCTTGACACCATCAGGATATTTTTAGACACCCATTTGAAATTTATTTAACATCCCAAAGCCTTTTTTTCCAACTCCACTCCAGCACAACCTAACACTCACCTTGGACATAGACCTAATTTAATGTAGAGGTGACAGCCGAAAAGTAGTGTGCCCTTCACTTGACTCCCACAATTCACCAATCACCTGTAATGACTTAAGGGTATTCCCAATCTCTTAGGATGGTGTAACACAATCAGTTACATGAGTTTCTATCCCAATAAACTCCCTTTGCAAAGTTGGACACTTAATCAAAGTTCAATGTCTTTTTGACTTTAGGAAAACTAGGCCTAAAAGTGACTTATTGTTGAAACTCTTCACCAGTGGACTTCTTGACCACTCCCAAGCATGTAGATGGTCCTCATATGACCTAAGGACTTTGAAAAAAGTCATGGATTGTTACCTTTACAACCATACCATAGCAAACTAGACCTGCCCGCCAATTTCCTAGGCCTAAACCTAGCCTTTAGTTAGAACTTTTCACCAGTGGACTTCCTGACCACTCCCAAGCATGTAGATGGTCCTCATATGACTTGAGGACTTTGAAAAAACTATTGGTTTGTTCCTTTTACAACCATACCATAGCAAACTAGACCTGCACACCAATGTCCTAGGCCTAAACCTAGCCTTTAGTTAGAACTCTTCACCAGTGGACTTCCTGACCACTCCCAAGCATGTAGATGGTCCTCATATGATTTAAAGACTTTGAAACAACTCTTGGTTTGTTCCCTTTACAACCATACCATATAAAACTAAATCTGCATGCCAATTTCCTAGGCCTAAACCTAGCCTTTAATTAGAACTCTTCACCAATGGACTTCTTGACCACTCCCAAGCATGTAGATGGTCCTCATATGACCTAAGGCCTCTGAAACAACTCTCAGTTTATTCCCTTTACAACCATACCATAGAAAACTAGACCTGCATGCCAATTTCCTAAGCCTAAAGCTAGCCTTTAGTTAAAACTCTTCATCGGTCAAGTTCATAACCACTCTGAAGCATGCAGATGGTGCTCATATGACCTAAGGACTCTAAAAAAACTCTTGGTTTATTCCCTTTACAACAATACCATAGCAAACTAGACCTGCAAGCCAATTTCCTAGGCCTAAACCTAGCCTTTAGTTAGAACTCTTCACCAGTGGACTTCCTGACCACTCCCAAGCATGTAGATGGTCCTCATATGACCTAAGGACTCTGAAACAACTCTTGGTTCATTCCCTTTACAATCATACGATAGCAAACTAGACTTGCAAGCTAATTTCCAAGGGCTAAACCTAGCGTTTAGTTAGAACTCTTCACCAGTGCACTTCCTGACCACTCCCAAGAATGTAGATGGTCCTCATATGACTTAAGGACTCTAAAAAAACTCTTGGTTTGTTCCCTTTACAACCATACCATAGCAAACTAGACCTGCATGCCAATTTCCTAGGCCTAAACCTAGCGTTTGTTAGAACTCTTCACCAGTGGACTTCCTGACCACTCCCAAGCATGCATATGGTCCTCATATGATCTAAGGACTCTAAAAAAACTCTTGATTTGTTCCCTTTACAACCATACCATAGAAAACTAGACCTGCACACCAATTTTCTTGTAGCCTTCTCAACCTCGATTTTCCACTTTAATTTCTTCACAACTTGGTATCTTGACGCAATCAAGATATTTTTAGGTATCCATTTGGAAGTTATTTAAGATCCAAAAGCCTTGTTTTCCAAATCCACTCCAGCAACACCTAACACTCACCTTGGACACAAACCTAATTTATTACAGAGGTGACAGCCTGAAATTAGTGTGCCCTTCACTTGAATCCCACAATTCACCAATCACCTGTAATGACTTAATGGTATTCCCAATCTCTTAGGATGGTGTAACACAATCAATTAAGTGAGTTTCTATCCCAATAAACTCCCTTCACAAAGT
The DNA here is from genome assembly GCA_027943335.1 of Chamaecyparis obtusa. NCBI lineage: Eukaryota > Viridiplantae > Streptophyta > Pinopsida > Cupressales > Cupressaceae > Chamaecyparis > Chamaecyparis obtusa. The sequence goes on along the minus strand of BSBK01005123.1, from coordinate 2,112,061 downwards.
TAGACACTTAATCAAATTTCAATGTCTTTTTGGCTTTAGGAAAACTAGGCCTAAAAGTGACTTATTGCTGAAACTCTTCACCAGTGGACATCCTGACCAATCTCAAGCATGTAAATGGTCCTCATTTGACCTAAGTCTTTTGAAATAACAACTAGTTCCTTCCCATCAAGACCGTACCATAGTAAACTAGACCTGCATGCACTTTTCCTTGTAGCCTTCTCAACTTCGAGTTTCCACTCTAACTTATTCACAACTTGGTATGTTGACATAATCAAGATATTTTTAGACACCCATTTGGAAGTTATTTAACATCCCAAAGCCTTGTTTTCCAACTCCACACCAGCACCACCTAACACTCACCTTGGACACAGACCTAATTTAATGTAGAGCTGACAGCGGAAAAGTAGTGTGCCCTTCACTTGACTCCCACAATTCACCAATCACCTGTAATGACTTAAGGGTATTCCTAATCTCTTAGGATAGTGTAACACAATCAGTTAAGTGATTATCTATCCCAATAAACTCCCTTTGCAAAGTTAGACACTTAATCAAAGTTCAATGTCTTTTTGGCTTTAGGGAAACTAGGCCTAAAAATGACTTATTGTCGAAACTCTTCACCAGTGGATTTCCTGACCACTCCCAAGCATGTAGATGGTCCTCATATGACCTAAGGACTCTAAAAAATATCATAATTTTTTACCTTTACAACCATACCATAGAAAACTAGACCTGCACGCCAATTTCCTAGGCCTAAACCTAGCCTTTGGTTAGAAATCTTCACCAGTGGACTTCCTGACCACTCCCAAGCATGTAGATGGTCCTCATATGACTTAAGGACTCTAAAAAAACTCTTGGTTTGTTCCCTTTACAACCATACCATAGCAAGCTAGACCTGCACGCCGATTTCCTAGGCCTAAACCTAGCCTTTAGTTATAACTCTTCACCAGTGGACTTCTTGACCACTCCCAAGCATGTAGATAGTTCTCATATGACTTAAGGACTTTGAAACAACTCTTGGTCAGTTCCCTTTACAAACATAGCATAGAAAACTAGATCTGCACGCCAATTTCCTAGGCCTAAACCAAGCCTTTAGTTAGAACTCTTCACTAGTGGACTTCCTAACCACTCCCAAGCATGTAGATGGTCCTCATATGACCTAAGGCTTTTGAAACAACTCTTGGTTTTTTCCCTTTAAAATCATACCATAGCAAACTAGACCTGCACGCCAATTTCCTAAGCCTAAACCTAGCCTTTAGTTAGAACTCTTCAGCAGTCAACTTCCTGAACACTCCGAAGCATGGAGATGGTCCTCATATGACCTAAGGACTTTGAAACAAGTCATGGTTTGTTACCTTTACAACCATACCATAGCAAACTAGACCTGCACGCCAATTTCTTAGGCCTAAACCTAGCCTTTAGTTAGAACTCTTCACCAGTGGACTTCTTGACCACTCCCAAGCATGCAGATGGTCCTCATATGACCTAAGGACTCTAAAAAAAATCTTGGTTTGTTCCCTTTACAACCATACCATAGAAAACTAGACATGCACAGCAATTTCCTAGGCCTAAACCTAGCCTTTAGTTAGAACTCTTCACCAGTGGACTTCCTGACCACTCCCAAGCATGTAGATGGTCCTCATATGACCTAAGGACTCTAAAACAACTCTTGGTTTGTTCCCTTTACAACCATACCATAGCAAACTAGACCTGCACGCCAATTTTCTTGTAGCCTTTTCAATTTCAATTTTCCATTCTAACTTCTTCACAACTTGGTATCTTGACACAATCAAGATATTTTTAGACACCAATTTGGAAGTTATTTAAGATCCCAAAGATTTGTTTTCCAACTCCACTCCAACACCACCTAACACTCACTTTGGACACAAATCTAATTTATTACAGAGGTGACAACCTGAAAGTAGTGTGCCCTTCACTTGACTCCCACAATTCACCAATCACCTGTATTGACTTAAGGGTATTCCCAATCTCTTAGGATGGTGTAACACAATCAATTAAGTGAGTTTCTATCCCAATAAACTCCCTTCACAAAGTTAGACACTTAATCAAAGTTCAATATCTTTTTGGCTTTAGGGAAACTAGGCCTAAAAGTGACTTATTGCTGAAACTCTTCACCAGTGGACTTTCTGACCACTCCCAAGCATGTAAATGGTCCTCATTTGACCTAAGGCTTCTGAAATAACAACTGGTTCCTTCCCATCAAGACCGTACCATAGTGAACTAGACCTACATGCACTTTTTCTTGTAGCCTTCTCAACCTTGATTCTCCACTCTAACTTATTCACAACTTGGTATTTTGAGACAATCAAGATATTTTAGACACCCATTTGGAAGTTATTTAACATCCCAAAGCCTTGTTTTCCAACTCCACTCCAACACCACCTAACACTCACCTTGGACACAGACCTAATTTAATGTAGAGGTCCCAACTGAAAAGTAGTGTGCCCTTCACTTGACTCCCACAATTCACCAATCACCTGTAATGACTTAAGGGTATTCCCAATTTCTTAGGATAGTGTAACACAATCAATTAAGTAATTTTCTATCCCAATAAACTCCCTTTGCAAAGTTAGACACTTAATCAAAGTTCAATGTCTTTTTGTCTTTAGGGAAACTAGGCCTAAAAGTGACTTATTGTTGAAACTCTTCACCAGTGGACTTCCTAACCACTACCAAGCATGTAGATGGTCCTCATATAACCTCAAGACTCTAAAAAAAATTATGGTTTGTTACCTTTACAACCATACCATAGCAAACTAGACCTGCTCGCCAATTTCCTAGGCCTAAACCTAGCCTTTAGTTAGAACTCTTCACCAGTGGACTTCCTAACCACTCCCAAGCATGTAGATGGTTCTCATATGACCTGAGGAATCTGAAACAACTCTTGGTTTGTTCCCTTTACAACCATACCATAGCAAACTTGACCTGCACTCCAATTTCCTATGCCTAAACCTAGCCTTTAGTTAGAAATATTCACCAATGGACTTCCTGACTACTCCGAAGCATGTAGATGGTCCTCATATGACCTAAGGACTCTGGAACAACTCTTAGTTTGTTCGCTTTACAAACATACCATAACAAACTAGACCTGCACACCAATTTCCTAGGCCTAAACCTAGCCTTTAGTTAGAACTCTTCACCAGTGGACTTCTTGACCACTCTCGAGCATGTAGATGGTCCTCATATGACATAAGGACTCTGCAAAAACTCTTGGTTTGTTCTCTTTACAACCATACCATAGAAAACTAGACCCGCACGCTAATTTCCTAGGCCTAAACCTAGCCTTTAGTTAGAAATCTTCACCAGTGGACTTCCTGACCACTCCCAAGCATGTAGATGGTCCTCATATGACCTAAAGACTCTGAAACAACTCTTAGTTTTTTCCCTTTACAACCATACCATAGCAAACTAGACCTGCACGCCAATTTCCTAGGCCTAAACCTAGCCTTTAGTTAGAACTCTTCAACAGTAGACTTCCTGACCACTCCCAATCATGCAGATGGTCCTCATATGACCTAAGGACTTTGAAATAAGTCTTGGTTTGTTCCCTTTACAACCATACCATAGCAAACTAGACCTGCACACCAATTTCCTAGGCCTAAATCTAGCCCTTAGTTAGAACTCTTCACCAATGGACTTCTTGACCACTCCCAAGCATGCATATGGTCCTCATATGACCTAAGGACTCTGAAAAAACTCTTGGTTTTTTTCCTATACAATCATACCATAGCAAACTAGACCTGGACGCCAATTTCCTAAGCCTAAACCTAGCGTTTAGTTAAAATTATTCACTAGTGCACTTCCTGACCACTCCCAAGCATGCAGATGGTCCTCATATGACCTAAGGACTTTGAAAAAACTCTTAGTTTGTTCCCTTTACAACCATACCATAGCAAACTAGACTTGCATGCCAATTTTCTAAGCCTAAACCTAGCCTTTAGTTAGAACTCTTCACCAGTGGACTTCCTGACCACTCCCAAGCATGTAGATGGTCCTCATATGACCTAAGGACTCTGAAACAACTCTTGGTTTGTTCTCTTTACAACCATACCATAGAAAACTAGACCTGCACGCCAATTTCCTAGGCCTAAACCTAGCCTTTAGTTAGCACTCTTCACCAGTGCACTTCCTGACCACTCCCAAGCATGTAGATGGTCCTCATAGGACCTAACGACTTTGAAACAACTCTTGTTTTATTTCCTTTACAGCCATACCATAGCAAACTAGACCTGCGCGCCAATTTTCTTGTAGCCTTCTCAACCTCGATTTTCCTCTCTAACTTCTTCACAACTTGGTATCTTGACACAATCAAGATATTTTTAGACACCCATTTGGAATTTATTTAAGATCCCAAAGCTTTATTTTTCAACTCCACTCCAACAACACCTAACACTCACCTTGGACACAGACCTAATTTAATGCAGAGGTGACAGCCGGAAAGTAGTGTGCCCTTCACTTGACTCCCACAATTCACCAATCACCTGTAATGACTTAAGGGTATTCCCAATCTCTTAGGATGGTGTAACACAATCAATTAAGTGAGCTTCTATCCCAATAAACTACCTTCGCAAAGTTAGACAGTTAATCAAAGTTCAATGTCTTTTTGGCTTTAGGGAAACTAGGCCTAAAAGTGACTTATTGCTGAAAATATTCACCAGTGGACTTCCTGACCACTCCCAAGCATGTAAATGGTCATCATTTGACCTAAGACCTTTGAAATAACAACTGGTTTGTTCCCATCAAGACAGTACCATAGTGAACTAGACCTACACACACTTTTCCTTGTAGCCTTCTCAACTTTGATTATCCACTCTAACTTATTCACAACTTGGTATCTTGACACAATCAGGATATTTTTAGACATCCATTTGGAAGTTATTTAACATCCCAAAGCCTTGTTTTCCAACTCCACTCTAGCAGCACCTAACACTCACCTTGGACACAGACCTAATTTAATGCAGAGGTGACATTCAAAAAGTAGTGTGCCCTTCACTTGACTCCCACAATTCACTAATCACCTGTAATGACTTAAGGTTATTCCCAATCTCTTAGGATGGTGTAACACAATGAGTTAAGTGAGTTTCTATCCAATAAACTCCCTTTGCAAAGTTAGACACTTAATCAAAGTTCAATATCTTTTTGGCTTTAGGGAAACTAGGCCTAAAAGTGACTTATTGCTGAAACTCTTCACCAGTGGACTTCCTGACCACTCCCAAGCATGTAGATGGTCCTCATATGACCTAAGGACTCTGAAACAACTCTTGGTTTGTTCATTTTACAACCATACCATAGCAAACTATACTTGCATGCCAATTTCCTAGGCCAATTAACCTTTAAAACCTCACAAATCTAACCTAGCAATTTGTCACTATCTAGGTGAACCCTGTGACCTAAGGTATCTTAGGCTTATAACTTTGCCAAAATATCCTTGATCACACATCAAGATTCCAAACCAAAATTAGGATGATCTATATGGATCCATCCTATTTATTACAAGCACTAACAAAGCAACACAAATTTCTACTAGTGGAGGGTGCCCTGCGCCATAATTGGCCTAGTTAGGCTTGGTTTACAAAGAAAGTATGAGGTATAGGGTTCATAGAATTGATACAGGGCTTTAGGCACTCTTCTCCAACTCCAAATAACTCAAATCTATCATTACTTCACTCACTTCTTTGCAAATTTCTACTAACTAGGTGAACCCTATGACCTAAGGTATCTTAGGCTTATAATATTGGCAAAAGATCCTTGATCATACATCAGGGTTTTCAAACCAAAATTAGGATGATCTATTGAGATCAATCCTATTTATTACAAACACAAATAAAGCAATTCAAATTCCTACTAGTGGAGGGTGCCCTGCACCAAGAACCTTGAGATGAAGCAGGAACTTCTCTACGAAAGAGATTAGTACCTTGAGAAGCTCTTCACTTGTCAACTGAATTAAAACCTTGGACCATAGATGGCTTCCCTTTGTTGTAAAATGAGGAGTGAGACTGTCTTGCCAAAGGTGGCAACGAACTTACATTTCAAGGATAATGCCCAAGTCTCGTAAATGCAAGGCCATTGATGGATAGTCATTTCTAATAGAAATATTTGTGGTGCTAGAATGAAGTGCATGACGAAATTCTTTTCCTGCTAATGAACCAATTTGAGGCTTCATTTCAGATTGCTCTGTGGATAATTCCACAACACTTGTTACTTCTCTATCTAAATTTTTGCTGTCAGTGTACATGTGCACTGAAGAGATTTTGTCACTACTTGAGCTACTAGCAGATGGTGAGTAATCATCATCATCATCTGACATAGGCTCACGATTGAGCCTGTAGATCCACAAAAGGGTTGAAATATCATCTTTATAACAACTAAATTTGGATTCACTAGAAGCATTTTGTGACGTTTTGGGACAGTAAATCCAAGTTATTCTTGACTGTCCTGAATAGGGATTTTGCAAATAGCACTTTGTTTATTTTGAAAGTTTAATGAATGGACTGACTCCCCCATCCCCTGTGGTCAATGTGATTGGTGGGAGGAGTCATAACATGTATATAATCCTTGTATAGAATTTTAAATGCAGGGATGGGCAGGTATTGTGGAGGAGAGACCACAAACATGGAGAGTAAAGTGTTGATTGGGGGTTACTAGTGTTGGGACCAGTCATGGTCTGAGAGATTCGTTCATTGGAGGGCCATATTTCATGGCTTGGATGGTCATATTATGTTTTTTTAATGGTGTTTAAACCCTTATTTTGATTGGGAAGTGTGTGGAGGTGTTAGATTGGAGAAGCCACAGCTGTGAAGGCCTTAAATACAGGGTCTTGTAGTTGGGTGTTTAAAACTTGTTGTCTATTCTTGAAAAGTGGAAAATCCTTGGTTTAGGATCATAATAAAAAACTATTTTTGGTCATGTAACCCTGGAAGTAAGTGGGTGATAGGGTTTCTTTGTTAGGAGGGGCTAATTAGGCTTGGGAGAAGAGCACTTAAAAAAGGAAGTCTACACCAGTCAAAGATTTAAAGTCTAATATTGATATCAACTTAGGAACTTTGAAAAGGGTACTCAAAAATGTAAAAATATTGATAGGTTGTTTGGGAAGTTTGGGAGAAAAATGCTGGTTTCAGTTTTGGCAGGGCTACTAGGCAGGCCTGGAAGGCTATAGTGGAAAGATGGTGAAAGATGAGTGGATAGGAGTGAAAGGGGAGTTTGAAAATGTCTAATGTACCATGTTAAGATAATCCATAGCATTGGGATCAAGGTAAGAAATCTGGTTTGGTTTTTGGTGTGTTGGAGGCACTAGGTGCACTAAGTGGCCTAGGAGGGTACTGGTGCTTAGAGAGATTGGAACAAAGAAAAGTGATAGTGAACTCATGAGTGTGGTTGTGGAAGTGACTAAGTTAGAGAACTCCATTTGATCTTTTAATAGGACTGATTCCTTGAGTTGATTCCAAGTTACTTGTTGAATCCTCGAGTTGAGTTCGCCTATTTAAGGTGATAGTGGAGGGCTCTGCATCAAGATGGTATGAAAGGAGAGAATGAAGTAAAGGATGGTCATTAAATGTTACAAAATTCTCATTATAAATATGGGGTAATGCATGAGCAATTTACAATCAACCAAATTTATAGTGCTATATAAATTTGACATGTTACGATATTTTGTATCTCCATTTAGTCCAATGAACCAATTGGGTCTGCCCTACCCTTGATTGTCTCAAGTATTGCCTCGTGGTCTGACTCAAGAACCTTCCAAAGAGTTTTATTTTGCGGTCTTCCCCCATATCTAATTAAGTGGACATTTGATGCAACGACAAGGTTTGAATAATGAAGAATCTTTCTGTGTGTCTCCCAATACTCGAACAACCACAACCTAGGGTTCTTCATAGCATACCATCTAAGCCATGTACCAGTAACAACCACTGCTCCTATAGGGTATTCTAATTCTTCACCATCGATAATTGAGTGATCCAATTTCTTTTTTGCCTCTACACAATGACACAAATAATAATCTGTCCCTTCTTCATTGTCTTCAGGTGCAATAACAGCAAAAACATGGCCTGTAATGATATAAACATAATGAGGACATTAGTTTACTAAATATTTATGATAAAGTACTAAATTTGAGATTATTTGTATGTGGAAAATACCGACCTGGTTGTACTAGATCAGATAAGTGATCAAAGTCAATGGATGATTCCATTTTTGTCGGTTGTAGTGATTCATGGGGATGATAGGAGGCAAGTGGACTCAAAATATGTGTATACCATTTGTCAACCCATTCCTTTGACTCATACCCATCCCAATCTTCATCTACACATGATGAACAAAAGCACGCCATATGTCATGTGTGGATACTCCATGAACCTGCATTACAACTTCTAAAAGAGTGTAGCTCACTCGATCCTGTCAATGTACAACAATCCTCATATGGTGCAATGTTAGTTTCATCCATAAACCAAAAAAATCTACGAACCATAGACTCACCTTCATTACCTGGACCCATTGTAGCATTACACCATTGGACAATACATCCTGCATTTGACAATGTTGCTTTCTTTGTGTACTTTAATTCTTCACGTGGTAAATCTCTTTTAATACATGCACCTACGCCATTGTGCTCTCCCTTTCCATGACCGGCCTCTATGAAATTCCACATATATTGAATTCCAGTAATCTTATGCATCCTACACAACTAATAAAACATCCGCGAATTCTTGAATTGGGATGCACAATTATCTGACCAAATGATATGTCGATGATATTTTATGCCCCTATTTGCCAAATGACCATAAAATAGTTGAAAGCAACCATTTACAAACTCTGTAGAATGTGAGTGATCATCGCTGATATAAAAATGATACTCCCTCAATATCTTCTTGTTCTCCTCTATACTGTCTGGTGCATGCATGAATGCTATATGAACAAATATAGCAACCTATTGAGAGCTGTAGTACTTTGCTTGCACCTCATTCTATGGTTGTAGTGTGTAGTTCTCTACAAAGTCCACAACTGAAACAATGGTTTCAAGTGGGAATGTGTCCTTGCACAACTTGAATTGCATATCTAACCATCGTGCTCTATGTGTATGCCTTGCATGCTCATAAATAATTTTTTTACAAAAAATGTCCATGAACTGATACACTGGAATTTTTTCAATTACTAAATCACATCTTTTAGCCTCTTTTCCATCTTTTAGATTGTATGTCACGGTCTTATATTTTCCAAATTCCACTATTTCATTACCGATTGCATGTGTACTCTCCATATGTTGACAAATTGGCAAACGTCGCAAACCTCCGCAATCTATGCATGTACCATTCAAGCATGAGAGCTTGTAAAATTGTTGACCATCCACTCTTTCACATAAAATGGTAGATATTAATTCCCTTGAAGATCTAGGTGGGACATTTATGTTACAATCCTGCAAAACATTGTTAGAGTGCAAAGCTACACATATATTCCTATAAACTTCAAAATTGTTAGAAAATTCAATATGTACCCTACAACAATAAGTTGTGCATGTGTGATTTATCTTGACATAAAAAGGTTTACACATATCAAAATATCTCTGACTAATTTTAATTTGAGGATATGAAAGCATAAATTTTGCAAAGAATTGTGTCTGAGTTGAATCCAAAAAATGTTTTGGATGTGGAACACGAATTCGACTACCAATCCTCCTTCTTACAACATCTCTTTGATTAGGAGATACCCGTGTATTATTCTTCCAAAAATTTTCAATCAAGGATTTCAAAGCTTCAACAATTCCTTTATCTTTTCACGGTAGTCTACCGGAAAATGCCCATAACTCATTGCTATTTGGATCTTCCACTCTTTGACGCCTTCTCAGGGCTCTCATTAGAGACTTTCTACTTATTTTCAATGTTTTGCTTGTCTTTCTAATGAGTCGAGATTTCTTCATTTGATTGCTTACTATTGTTGATGTAAGTACACGTCGTGTGACATTATTATCTTTCATGCGTGATGTAGAACCCACACTCTCATATGCAGTCATTAGATTCTTTACAATAGATTTTTTGCTAGACTCATCCATCGTTCTTAGCCCAAGAATCTTCATGATGGGCCTAAATTTAAGATTTCTCATCATTTCAACAAATAGTTGACATATTCCTGTCATGTTTAAATTCTCAAAAAATGATCTCCAAATACGATTAGAATTTCTTTGACAAGTACACTTGGGAATCTTGTCAGGCATTGCTTGCAAAATTTTAGTATCAATATCAATCAAATATTTTGGCTTTCTATAAATAATTCTAGGAGCATCAGAAACATTATGTGTGAATTGCATACCATCTTGAGTGTCATCAACATGAGACGATGTGGTGGCTACACCTTCAGATGTAGATAATGGTGTGCCTTCAACATGATATAAGGGTGTGCCTTCAACATGACACATTGGTGTGACTCCACCTTTGGAAGTAGACGATGGTGTGCGTTCAACGTGATACATTGGTGTCCCTCCACCTTCAGAAGTAGACAATGGTGTGCCTTCAACATGATACATCGGTGTGCCTCCAACATTGGATGATGATGTCTCTTCAACTTGGGAACTCATAGATGATGTCCCTACATTTTCATAATTCAATTGTCTCATTGCACACAAGTTTCTCATTCGTTGTCTTTTTATTTCCAATTCCAATTTTCTTTTACATTGTATTGATGTTTCATGTTCCTCATCCAAAGACAAATCTTCTTGTATGGTTTCTAATTTTTTGTGTTCACGAAGTTGTCTCATTCTTTCCCTTTTCTTCTCTTTGTCTCTTTCATGCTCTTCCAATGTTAAATTCTTTGCTCGTTTCCTTGGCATGATGATGATTTCTACATATGAATTGATTACAATTTTAAAAATATAATATAAATGTAAAACAATAAGTCAAATTACAATTTAAACCTCTTACAATATGACAAATTATAATATAAATTTATTATAATTATATCAAATTATGCATTGAACAAGTATATATCATACCAATTATAAACCAAAACACTCTTTATTCACATTTGACATGTAAAAAACTAAAAAACTTACCTCAATCGATAATTTTTGCTGATAATGATTGACCTTCACAATTCGATGTTGATTTTTAAACAATAAAATAGTGCAAATTGACAAAATATGCTTTTTTGTCACTTAGCACCATGAAAACGTGAAAACTTGTCGGCTAAGATGTAGAAATCAGACAAAAACAGCAAAAGTGGGCCTCAATCACGAGTTCCATGGCCAATTTAACCGTTGTTTTTAGTTTTACATAGCGCAAGCGCGCTATGAAAAACTAAAAGTGTCTTGTTTTAGTTTACATAGGTAAAAACTAAAGACTAAAGTGATGGTCTTTACTTTTTCATAGTGCGTGCGTGCTATAGCGCGCACGCGCTATGTAAAACTAAAGACTAAAGTGATGGTCTTTACTTTTTCATAGTGCGTACTCGCTATATAAAACAAGAAAAAGGGAGAGAGGGAGAAGGTGATAAAAAAGGGAGAGGGAGAGAAGGAGAGAGGGAGAAGTTGAGAGAGAGAGAGAAGGGAGAGGGAGAGAGGGAGATCGAGAGAGAGAAGGGAGAGAGAGAGAGAGAGAGAGAGAGAGAGAGAGAGAGAGAGAGAGATAGATAGAGAGAAGGGGATACCAAGAGATATGTGTGGGATAGGGATTCCTACCCTATGGATGTGCAAGAGGGAGGTGAACATACAAGGACACCAGGTTGATGCATACCAGTTGGCTTAGTGCTTGAGGAGAGCAGTGGTAGTGGCACTATAGAGGAAGAGAAAGGAAGCATCACCTATGAGGGGGTACAAAGATAGGTAGAAACACTTTACCAAAGGGTGTTCAGGAAAAGAGTAGCTAGGTAAGATAGAGGGGGAGATGGAGGGGGAGATGGAGGAAGACCATGGGTATAGGTAACCTAGATAAATGGAAGAGATAGTGGGTAGGGATGTGTTACCATGATGGACATTGATCAGGGTGCACAAGCACAACCACAAGTACTAGGACAAGGACAAAGACAACATTGGTACCACAACCACCATCTAGTACATGGACCAATATGGAGGACTAGAGCATCCATGAAGGTACAAGGAGAGGGAACCTCATCCATAGGGGATCATGTGACAAAGGTGTTAGGCCCAAAAGGAGGTAAGTACAACTAAGAGTGGTGGGGTTAATCAATTGTTCACTCACAATTAAATCTTAAATCCACTTAAATGATTTAATGATATAAAAGATAAACAATAAAGCAATAACCATGACACATAATATAGAATGCCAAAATTGTATTCTTGAGGAAACCTTGTTAAGGGAAAAACCTCGATGGGGATGATACCCACTAAATAGATGTACTATGTTAAAAGTACTACCCAGTAAAGAGAAAATGAAAAAAACAAAAGTGGAATTTATCTGCATTCACAAGATCATTGTCTAGAGCTCACTTCTCACAATACAATGATCTAGACCTCAGTCGAGTTCACTAATCAAACTCTGATTACAATTCAAACAGGTGGACAATCTATTCAGATAAGTGAACCAACTTACAACATATGTTATACCAATACATTTCCAATGAAGTACGATTTCTACCTTAGTTGAAAAATACAAACATCCTCTTCTCTTCTCAACATACCCATACATCGCAATCACAAAATGATTTTCCATTTATACATATTACAATACAACAAGGTCATCTAAGACCTATATGTAAAGTATACAACATTATGCTCAAATCAAAAATAAATATAAATCAAGTAGGCCAAGACTTAGATAGGATCCAAAATATTATCCTCAAACATGCTACAGCTTTGCCAAATCAACTCCAAGAATCACAACATGTTACTTCATTGAGTCAGCTAGTACCTAAATGAATAAATACCAACATGCTAGTAAAACACCACACATGATTACCTCGACCAATGAAATCTAGAAATAAGGTCATAACACAATCCAATAATACCAACAAGTATCATGAATAACTTCTCAAACCTTCTCACCATCTCAAACTCAAAATTCAAACTCATCTATGCACTTAATACCAACAATACTGAATACCTGACTTTGTCACAACAAAAAGATAACTTGTTGAACTCTAAATCATGAAGAACACCAATTGAGGACACTACGGTGAGTCCCAAACATACCGTAATATTCACAACATTTGAATCAACCATACTTATTCTCATCAAAGAGATAAATCAACCTTTGTCACAAGAGGAACACTAAAATATTTTCACTTGATAAATAAATCATATCTTCCTTAAAATATCACCCAATCTTCTACGAACCTCTCTAGACCAACTAAAGACATATCTGAACCATACCTTACGATCACAACACAAGATCTTCAATGTAGCATCTAAATAACTTAAATCTTCTTCACTAGACATACTGAAAACACTATCAGCAACAATAATTTGTATGTTGACTATCAATGACAAACCATTAATGTCAACAAACACAAACACCAAACTCTAACATGCTTAACAGTCTTCCAACAACCTCCCCTGTTGGCATTGATGGAAACATAAGAAGTGAAAATTTGATCAATGCACAAAATCATCAATATATCCACCTAATCACTCTAAAATATATCTAGTTTCAAACCTCTCAACAAAATCTCTCCTTAGCATAATTTTGATTTTTCTCTATTTTTCCCACAATATCTCTCCCTTTGAAATTAATGGAAAAGTGCCAAAGACATAAAAAAGAATTGAACTTACTTCAAAAAGAACAATACATCACAAGACTTCTCCACCTAAGTAGAACTCCCCAAACTCATCATTATAGAGAATAATATTCTAATAAATTTCTAGGCTAACACCATCTCTAGAATCATTAGCTTTGATACCAATTGTTAGGCCCAAAAGGAGACAGGAACAACTAAGAGGGGAGGTGAATTAGTTGTGCACCAATAATAAAAACTTAAATCCACTTAAACCAATTAATGATCTAAAAGATAAACAATGAGGCAAGATCCACAACACATAACACAAAACACCAAATTTATGTTCTCAAGTAAACCCTGTTAAGGGAAAACCTTGGTGGGGATGATATCCACTAGATAGATGTACTCTATTAAAAGTACTACCTAATTTAGATCAAATGAAAAGAACAAAACATGGACTCCTATTAGACAAATATGGACTCCACAAGTAGAGATATGATCTAGCCAAGGAGTGGGATGGATTAATGAGGGATACATATGGACTAGTGACAAAGAGGGACTCCACAAGTAGAAAGATGATCTAGCCAGGAAGTAGGATGGATTAATGAGGGATATAGATGGACTAGTGACAAACACGGACCCCTTGAGGCACCAACAAGATCCACTCTAGTAGGAGATGGATGACCTAGTGAGAGAGAGGGATGAGACCATTTCCACCAGAGATGTTATAGAGCTATCTAGATAGCACACAGAGGAGAGAATGCACATATACTAGAGGTAGCAGGATGAGGTGCAGAGAGAAGGTGGAGGAGGGGCTAAATAATTGAGCATGGTGGTGGAGAGACATATACAAGAGATGAGAGAGCTCTCCCATAAGGATGGGTAGTATAGATATAGGTATGAGGTAGCAGTTCCTCTAGGTAAAAGAGAGTTATACATGGCCCCACCATGTATCACATAGATTATACTAGTAGGTCTAACTAGATAGAGAGTGAGGGTTTCAAGAAGAGCATAGGTGGATCATCCTAGGTTATAGTAGGATCTGCATGTAATACTAGGGGATCCTCGTGTATGTAGACATGTGATGCAATATTTTGTTATTTTTATGCATGTCTGAAACTTTATGTAATGCAAATGAAATGTATAGATGTCCTTATGTATGTAGTATTGAGAATTTCATAATATAACATGTATGCAAACTAGATAACTATGCAGATAGACTAGATAAGAATGAAAATGCTCTGATAGTTTACCTCCCCAAGACATAATCAAGGATGGGGGTAAAAGGCTTAGGGTTATGTGCATATTCTCAATCACTACTAATTAGGAAAAGCAACTAGGTTAGGATGAATGATGGGTGAATAAAAATGCAAGCAAAATAATGATGTAAAATGATCATGGATCTTGAGTACCCTTGCAAATGGCTTGTCATGTAGTGAGCACTTATTTTGATTTAGCAACATTAGTGAATAGCCAAGGTTGTGGCATAAATAGTGCATAGGACATGACACAACAAATAGAAAATGTTAGACTGACATCACACAAGATCCATAAAGGACTTTGGTAGAAATGATGTTGGAAGAACACAAGCAAGAGATATGACCTAGTGCACCATGTGACTATTGGAATCAC
Source organism: Chamaecyparis obtusa (assembly GCA_027943335.1). Taxonomy (NCBI): domain Eukaryota; kingdom Viridiplantae; phylum Streptophyta; class Pinopsida; order Cupressales; family Cupressaceae; genus Chamaecyparis; species Chamaecyparis obtusa. Next base: position 2,096,752 of record BSBK01005123.1, on the reverse strand, counting down.
ATGTGGAAGTGCAAGGAACAAATTTAGACCACACACAAAAGAAAATAAAACCATAAACGAGTCCCAAGTTTCATCATTCATGACACACCATGATATACAGGATCATGGTAGCCTTGAGGAGACTTAACAAGAGAACACCAAGAAAGATATAAAAAAATCCAAAAGAACTAATGTCAACATGAATGTAACAAATATCTTTTGCCAAAATTAGATGATTGAAGCAAAATATTAGATTTGACGTGTTTGACATAAGGATGGATGCATCCTACATAGACTGATGGTGGGATGATGAGTGACTAACTGAGGATAAAATACACTCATGTATGTTATGATACCTAATGGCAACAAACAACCAAGACAGACCAAATGTACCCAATTTATATCTAAATGTACCCAAATGTATATCTAACCCAATGTTTAAGAGCTATGTATGTTATGATACCTAATGGAAATAGACAACCAAGACAAACCAAACCAATTCTAGAGGCCCTGCAATGCTCAAAAGAGTAGGGCAATGGCATATCTACAACATTGGAAAATCATGTTAAGCATGATAATATCCATGGAGATTTGTGTCAGTTTTAGACAAAAAAATTAGTTTGAATAGATTATATATTGCACATGCTTATAGAAGCATGCAATATGCAATATTTTCTTACTTGCAGATGTAATTTTAGAAATCCTTGACAATCTATAGAGAGAGAGAGAGAGAGAGAGAGAATTGTGTAGTGGACTAGAGTATCTCTAACATCACTGGTAGTAGAGAACTAGTGTAAGTCTCCTGGGTCAAACCATTGGTGTGAGAATATCCTGAAAAATGAGACATACTAATGGAAGTTGATTACTTCTTACCTCTACACCAATTTACATTTTTTAATCTACTTTCATCAAGAGAAGATTGGTTCATCTATATATCAGACATCCATTTCATTCTCAGATAGGAGAAAAAATTCTCATTTGAGAACAAAATTTTAGGATTTTACTCTCTAAATGATTTTAGACTGTAACATTTGTACTTCCTCTTCACAAATATTTCTTCCCTCATCTTGTTGCCTATTGTTACCAACAAAGTGAAGATCTAGGCATTTCTACCATGTAATGTGAGAAAAATGGTTTCCTAATTCATATGACATGTCTAAATAATACATGCAAGAACCTTTTCTTTGATATTGCTCACTAACCCTTTACAACATAAAATGTTTACAAAAACTGGCATGTACTTGCATGAGGACATTATATATTACAAAAATCCTACATAGAAGCAGCTAGCAAGCCACTCAAAAAGTAGTAATTGATAGCAAGTGGGATAATGCAGATGCTTTAATAAACCACTATCTTCTTTACTCAAGCAACATCTGGTTCATCTGCTCGACTGGGGCATGTTTGGGATCAAACAGTCTCCATTTAAACTCAAGTCTCTAGAAGCAGTTATATTTGTTAGTGGAGGAGATACACCTATTGGATCTGCAATAACTTTATGCTCACTGGAATTTCCATTTCTCTTCAAGTGGGATACTCTTTCAAAAATTGCATCTACCCTTTTACCAATTTCAGAAATTGAATGGGTCTATTTGAGGACCTCCAAGGAGTTGGTCACCTAAATGAGAACCTTGAGATGAATCGGGAACTTCTCTACGAAAGAGATCAGTACCTTGATAATCTCTCCACTTGTCAACTGAATTAAAACCTTGGACCATAGATGGCTGCCGTTTGTTGTAAAATGAGTCCAGTGAGACTACCTTTCCAAAGGTGCCAATGAACTTACATAATTTGATGGATATTGCCCAACATGAGTAACCGGTTTTCCCAAGTCCCGTAAATGTAAGGCCATTGACGAATAGGCATTTCTAATAGAAATATTTTTGGTGCTAGAATGAAGTGCATGAAAAAATTCTTTGCCTACTAATGAACCAATTTTCAAGGCTTCATTTCATATTGCTCTATGGATAATTCCACAACACTTGTTACTTCTCTATCTAAAATTTTTGTGTCAGTGTACATGTCCACTGAAGAGCTTCTGTCACTACTTGAGCTACTAGAAAATGGTGAGTACTCATCATGATCATCTCACATAGGCTTACATGCATATCTTACTTTTTTCCTTTGCCGCTTTCCCCTTCCTAACTCTTCCTTCTTATCTGTAACTTCTATCATGGCTCCAAGAAGCTCTTCCCACTCTTTCCAAAATTGCATCTACCCTTTTACCAATTTGGGATATTGAATGGGTCTATTTGAGGACCTCCAAGGAGTTTCTCACCTAAATGAGAACCTTGAGATGAATTGGGAACTTCTCTACGAAAGAGATCAGTACCTTGAGAAGCTCTCCATTTGTTAGTTGAATTATAACCTTGGACCATAGATGACTGCCCTTTGTTATAAAATGAGGAGTGAGACTGCCTTTCCAAAGGTGCCAATGAACTTACATAATTTGAGGGATATTGCCCAACATGAGTAACTAGGTTTCCCAAGTCTTGTAAATGTAAGACCATTGATGAATAGGCATTTCTAATAGAAATATTTGTGGTGCTAGAATGAAGTGCATGGCCAAATTATTTGCCTACTAATGAACCAATTTGAGGCTTCATTTCACATTGCTCTATGATAATTCCATAGCACTTGTTACTTCTCTATCTAAAATTTTTGTGTTCTAGTGTACATGTGCACTGAAGAGCTTCTATCACTACTTGAGCTACTAGAAAATGGTGAGTACTCATGTCATCATCATCATCTAAAATAGCCTCACACGCATATCTTACTTCTTTCTTTTTCTGCTTTTCCCTTCCTAGCTCTTCTTCCTTATCTATAACTTCTATCATGACATGGGTCCAAGAAGCTCTTCCCACTCTTTTCCATTAATTGTGGGCTTTTACTCTTCGTCCTAAGTAATTGGCATACCTTCGATGGCACCAAAAATCACCATTAGATTCTAAAATGTCCCTTTCTCTCACATTAATCTCTCTATTAAGAAGATTTTCTATATCTTCTTCTGTATATTGAATAGATGTAACTGCAATCCCATGTTCATCAAGAATATTCCTTGCACCATTGAGTGATATATCATGCAATTCCTTAATAGTTTCATTCTTAACAAAATTCATAACTAGATTTTCCATAGCCAATTTTCTTCTTCATCATTGCAATATTTTCTCCTCAATTGCACATTTTGTAATCAGCTGATATAAAGTCACAGTTTTCTCTTGGCCAATTCTATGGGCTCGTGATTGAACCTGTAAATCCATAAAAGGGTTGAAATCTGGATCTGATTTGATGCACCTTCGCTATTTGATCTATCCCTTCCCTTTCATTTCACTTGCTTTGCTCATTTTGCACATCATAGGCTAGGATTTGACAGTGGATATGACCTTGGTGCTATCGGCGTTAATGGTAAATTTTACCTTTTAGCTATTATTTTTTGTCATTTTTATTGTATGATGCTTTTGTATATGAATTGTGGATATTCTTTAGGAAATATTTCATTCTTCCTGTAGGATGCCTTTGTATACAAATTTTAGAGAATCTATGTTATGGAGAGAGAGAGAGGAAGAGGGAGTGCTCTCTATCTCTCTCTCTTCCTCTCAATTCAAAATAGCGCGCACATGCTATAGCGTGTGCGCGCTATTGAAAACTATGGCTTTCATAGCGCACGCGCACTATGAAAGCCATAGTTTTCAATAGTGCGCTCGTGCTATAGAGCGTGTGCCCTATAGGGCGCACGCACTTTTCAAGGCATTAGAATTTACCAATCCTAAGGTTTGGATTTGCCTTGGAGATCCAACCCAAAGACTTGGATGATTCAAATAGGCCTGAGATGTGTTTTCCAGCAAACATACAAAAAAATAACATCTTTTTTTGTGTGCTCCTCGTCAAGTTTACTCATGGTTCAAGAACGTAAAAATCAAACAACGTGATATTGTAGATCTCTCTGTTAGCTATCTAAGCATATAATTTATTTTGAATTTTGATTATGTTAAGTTTTTCAACTCTAATTTCTTTTGTGTGTATGTCTATTTTTTGTAAAAAACCAACGTTTAGTATTTTGGGCATAGATTTTGGCTCGTTCATCAAATTTTGCAACAAGTTACAATTTTAGAAACTAGACTCCATTCTACACACTTTAAAAAAAATAAAATTGATTTTTGATTAGTTTTAAATGATTTCTAGGGGGAGCACACAACAATTTCATGTTTTTAGGATGTGTGCACTTCATAAATTCATCAAAAATTATACATTCATCAAAAAATTACCAAAACATTCTGGGATAAACTACGTGGTGTTAGCTAACTTCTCACTAGAGTGATTAAAAAAATTCAAAAAAAAGTTAACATTTTAGGGGGAGCACACCAGACGCTATGTTATGTTTTTTCACAAAAAATAGGACCACTTTTTGTGCTCCCCCTTTTTGAGGGCCTTAATCTGCACCATTTTCAAAATAAGTTAGTAGTTTATGAACTAGATTTAGAGTATTACAACTCTTGTTTTTGTCGCATCTTAAAATTTTGAGTCTAACTATCTTCAATTTCTTGTTGAAGTTCAGAGTTTGTTGATTTCAAGAAAAAACTGGCATCTTATACCCCCTTTTTGGTCCCCCATCTTTGTGCACTTACCCATAAATTATTACAAATAGGGAATGCACATGTATTGAGGCACACTTCCTACCATTTATTTCTCAAATACAAAAGGATATAACCCAAAGAAAGTCTCACTACCTCACAAGACCACTACAATGGTCAATTCAAACTTCAATATGATATTTATGAACTATCTAATGGAATCCCTTATACCTAGTTAAATTCCACTGAAGTACAACATAGATCTTTGATAAAAAACTTCTTTAAATCCTTTATAAAAACACTTTGATCACCAAAAGATCTATCACTCTTTCTCCACAAATATTCAGGCATCCGCAATACCAAATATTTATCTAATCCTCAAATAATTCATCAAACAATGTTATCAAAATACCCAATTCAAACTTGCAAATATATGCACCAACAATAACAATTCAAATTCATGTGTGATAGCCAAAACATAGAATGGATCAATATCATCAATCTTAAGCACATAGCATGACAACAAATCATACCTTGAACATCCACAAAAATTATTTATAGATCAAGTTGGGTGAGAACATAAGAAAAACACCATTGGCTGAGAAATATTCCAATCATCATCATCATAATTGATGTGGACTTCCAAATCAATAGGAACGCAACCTAAGAACATCCATATGCATCATGAAGAACATACAAAGCACTTGAAGAAACCTAGATATTTAGATTCACTAGCATCTCTCATGCCAAACCTCAAGAACGCTATCATCATCCATTGATACACTTGAAAAATTACTTGGAGATCCCTTGACTATGAGTCTTTTTAATTGAGAACACATTAGAATGTCCCAAACATACTCCTAGATGCACAAACAAAAATATCAACTAGAAGTAAACACTAAACCAATTACAATCACCCTATCAACACTAGTAGACTAGGAAGGAACCAATCACCATAATTGACCTCATAACTTATCCAAATTATCATGTGTACCTCTGTAACTTGACATAGACTAATTACAAACTCTTTGTGTTAGGAATAACAATCCACCAATACAACTGAGAGTGGGGGTGAGTCAGTTGTATGACAAATTATTAAACTTTAAACTTTGAATAGCAGCAATACAAAATCAAATGAATACAATGAATGCCAACACAATAACACAATATTTTTTGTTGATGAAACCCTATTAAATGTAAAACCCCAGTCAGAATTAACACCCACTAATGATGTACTGAGAGTATAGTATCCATGTTAAAAGATCTAGCCCTATTAGGAGTTGATTAAAACATTACAATACACAATCCTTGTTAGAGGACATACCCTGTTAGGAGTCAAAGAAAAGAGTAGGCCCACTACCTAGGCTCACTTCCCAAAGAAGGTTAAGTCCACCTTTAGAACTCACTATTCGCAACACATGTGTATGTAAGAAAATACACAATCCTTGTGAACTGTTGATAGTAATTGTCTTTACTTGATCAGTTCTAATGAAGTATATGTATCAACCTCTGCTCTACATCTAGTAGATACCAGCTCATAGCTTTAACAATCCTTTTTCACATTCCAACCATGTCACATCTCTTTTCAAAAGAAAAGATCTTACATATATACCTTATTACATTATCATGTCAGCTAGTTAGGCTTTCCTAATATACAAATAATTACATAAATCCTTGCTAAGATACACATGGTATCTAAAAAAAGTATACAAAAATTATATTACATCAATTAAGGACTGACATATGTAATCCATGTTCACCATTCATAACACATGCTACATCTCTGAAGTCTGCTTCCAAATAGGTCTTCTCCAGAACACAAGCCACAATTGGCATCATCCTACTTTTCATACCTTGCTAAGATCAGTGAACATTCTTCAATACACTAACTATAATTCCTTAATCTCTCATACACTAAATCTTCATCACCTATAAGATATATACAAAACAAAAAGACTTACTCTGTCAAATTTCACTGTCACGGTCCAAAAAACTAGTCTTCACTAAATCTTCTGTAACTCGGCCAATATAAAATATTACATTATGTGATCTTAGATATAAGATCAAAACACCTTCTTGTACACACAACTAACTTCACACATTCTGAAATATCCGTAGAGTATACGTACATTGTAATAACTAGTCTATTTTATTCATAGGAACATATGTTGACATTAGTGACAAAACATGAATGACAACAGTATTGATAATGTAGTGATTAAACATATTAAATGCATTAGCAATATCCAATAATCTCCCCCTTTGGCATTGATGCCAACATATGGGAAAATCCATCAACCCAAAATCCTTTAACCAAAAATACTCTCATAGTATCTCTCCCCATACTGTAAGGATTTTCTCATAGACTCTCTCCCCCTTTGACAACAATGGAAAAGAGTGCCATAAGATATCAACTTTTCTTCTACTTTGTCTTCATCAACTAGGTGTTGAATCACCCATATGTATTTTGTAAGCTTCCAATGATCACTCCCCCTAAGGAGTAGATCCATACATCAAGTCCAGATCATGATAGAGCTCTGCACACTTCTAGACTGATGCATCCCTGCATCATTTAATTCTCATAAGGAGGGGCCTGCACCCCAAGCATACTTCTGAGATACTCAAAGGAATCTTTTGGAAATAGATGTGTAAAGATGTCTACTATATGTTCTTTTGTGCTAATATATTCCAATCTTATTTCTTTCTATGTCACCTTGTCTCTCAAAAAGTGATACTCAATAGAAATATGCTTATTTTTAGAATGAATCACATGATTTTTTGCCATATTTACTATACTTGTGTTATCACAATGGATAACCATTGGTTCAACAAAATTTATCCCAATATCTTTCAACATTTGTTTCATCCAAACAATTTGAGTGCAGTTCATAGCAGAAGGAACATACTCTGATTCAGTAGTAGATTGAGCTATACAATCTTGATTTTTACTTAACCATGGAACCAACCTTTTCCCAAGGAAGAATGCACCTCCACTAGTACTTTTTTTGTTATCAATGTTCCCTGACCAATCGACATCAATATAAGCATGTAGTTCAAAGATCATTTTTATCATACCACAAGCCATATTCCATTGTTCCTTTCAGATATCTGAATATCCTTTTTACTACAACCACGTGTGTCTCTATAGGATCTACCTAATATCTAGCCATAATTCCAATAGCATTAACAATATCTGGTCTAGAGTGAGTCAGATATTGTAACCCTCCAATAATTGATCTATACTTGGTCTGGAAAACACTCTTGGTCTCATCAATATTTATTAGTTTATGACCAGTCACCATGGGTGTACCAATGGGCTTACAATCTTCCATTCCAAACTTTTTCAACATCTCTTTAAGATACTTAATTTGAGAAATGAAAATTCCATTCTTACTCTGATTTATTTTTAGTCCAAGAAAGAATTTCATTTCACCTATCATGGATATCTCAAATTCATTCTCCATTTCTTTAGAAAACTTCTTACACATCTCATAATTTCCTCAAAAAATAATATCATCAACAAAAACTTCTATTATCAAAATTCCATCTTGACTAGTTCTTAAATATAAGTTACTATCAACATTACCTTTTCTAAATCCAAGGCAAAGTAAGTACTTGTCTAACCTTGCATACTAAGCCCTTGGTGCTTGCTTCAGTCCATACAATGCCTTCTTCAACTTGTATACCATGTCCTCATCTTCTGTTAGAGGAAATCCATCAGGTTGTTCCATGTATACCTTCTCTTCAAGATCTCCATTCAGAAATGTAGATTTTACATCCATCTGATATACTTTGAAGTCTTTATGTGCATCATAAGCTAAGAATAGTCTCACGGCCTCTATCCTAGCAACAAGAGAAAATGTCTCTTCAAAATCTATGCCTTCTTGTTGTGAATAGCCTTTGCATACCAATCTTTCCTTGTTCCTTACAATAATTCCTTCTTCATTAATTTTTTTTTCTAAAAACCCACTTAGTTCCTATCACATTTTTGTCTTTAGGTCTATGAACCAATTCCCAAGTGTTATTTTTCTTTATCTGGTCTAATTCTTCTTGCATGAATTTGATCCAAGATTCATCTTTAGAAGCTTCATTAGTGGTTTTTTGTTCAAGTTGAGAAAACAAACAAATTTCTTCTCTTGTCTTTGATCTAGTCATTATTCCTTCACTTGCATTACCAATAATTTTATTTTCAGGATGATCTTTCTTAACATATATCAAAGTCTTAGGAATCTTAATAAGCTCATTTGTGACATCATCACAAATCTCATTTTCACATTCAGTTTCAATATGTTCTTCTTCTTCTGTGGTAGAAGCTTCCCTGACTTCTGTATTATGATTACAATCATACATTCTCTCATGTATTTGAAACTTTTCATCTATCCTCACATTGTTACTTTCAATCATTTTTCTCAATCTCAAATTAAAACATTTATAAGCCTTTCTTTTAGTGGAATAACCAAGAAAGATTCCTTCATCACTTCTAGCATCAAATTTTCCTCTTTCATCATCTCTTTTGATATAGCATAAACTACCAAATATTCTAAAATATTTCACAGTAGGAGCATGATTAAACCATAGTTCATAGGGAGTTTTATTTGTACCTTCCCTAATTTGAATTCTATTCAATGTGTACACTATTGTCCCAACATATTTCCTCCAATACACATGGGATACATTTCCTTCAAGTAACATTGTCCTAGTAGCATCCAATATTGTTCTATTTCTTCTCTCTGCTATCCCATTTTGCTGTGGAGTTCTAGGAGTAGATGTCTGTCTGTATATTCCATGCTCTTCACAATATAAATTGAATAGATATGAAGTAAACTCTCCATCTCTATCTAATCTTAAACATTTTATCTTTAACCCTAATTTATTCTCTACTTTTTCTTTGAATATCTTGAATTTGTCAAATGCTTCAGATTTCTCTTTCAAGTAAGTGATCCACATCATTCTAGAAAATTCATCAAAAAAAAGCATAAAATACCTTTCACCATAGTATGATCTTGTCCTTCTAGGTCCAAACAGGTCTATATGTATCAGATTCAATCTTCCTTCTTTTTTTATATGATTTAATTTTGTAAATGCTTCTAGTATGCTTTCCCATAAAACATTCTCTACACATAGTGTTAGATGGTTTTATAATTTTTGGTAGGTCTCTTACTACATTAGTCAAGCTTTCCTTCACAATATTATCAAAATTGACATTAAAAAACCTTCTATGCCATAACCAACTATCATCTATCTTTGCAACAAAACAAGAAGCTCCAAATGTATTTAACTCAAATACATTACCTATAGATTTAGTACCAATTGCAATAAGTTTTCCTATTTTACTTCTGATAAAACACTTCCCATCAATGAATTTCAATTGATACTCTTTGTCCATTAGTTTTTGAACACTCAACAAGTTATGCTTAAGTCCATCAACAAGTAGTACAATGTCAGTATTAGTTTTTTATCCAAAGAAATAGATTGTACTCCTATGATAGGCTTAGGAACATTGTCTCTAAATCTTACAACACCACCATCATACTTAATTAGTTTAACAAAAAAAAAAATTCTCCAGTCATATGAGGTGAGCAACCACTGTCTATAACCCATTCAGATTTCTTATCAACATGTGATACTAAAGCCTTTTCCTCATGTACTAGAATTTCATCTTTAATAGCAATAAATCCAATCTCCTCATAATCATAATCATCATCATCAAAAATACCTTCACTAGCATAATAACATCTTTTTCTTTTGAATACTTAGGCTTGAAAAACTTAGGTTTGTGCTTAGGAACTCTTGTAGGACATCTAGATGCAAAGTGACCTATCTTATTGCATGAAAAACATTTCAAAGGTAACTTTCTTTCAAATTTACCCTTACCTCTCTTTTCTCTTCTAGTGAGAAGTGCAAAAAGTTCATCTATCTATCTTTCTTCTTCTTGTATATGTTCTCATTCATTAGCATACTCACCAAGCTCTTCTTTTATGTTCTCACTACTAGTGCTCAAAATTGTAGATATTATCTTTCTATGTGTGGATGCCTTAAATGTTGTCTCAAATTTAGGTACAAAATCTCCCAGTTATGTAGCTTCAAAGGTAATTAGATTTACAATCAGCATTTCTCTGCTAAAATTTGGAGTCAAAGGTATAATCTCTTCTATAGCCTGAACCTTGGTCTTGTAAATAGGTGTCAATGATCTAAGGATATTATTAATGACTTCTTCCTCTTCATAAGTGCCTCTGGAATTTTTTATTCCAATCACAACCTATGTAACTCAGTGTACATAAGCCCTAATGTTTTCATCATCCTTCATTTGTAACTTCTTCATCCTTGTTTTCTAGTTCTGTAACTTTTCTTGCTTGGTAAACTTGTATCCTTCATAAAATGCTTCTAATCTTGTCCAAATCTTGTGTGTTGAATCCAGATCTTTCACCTCAATAAATTCTCTTTCAAAGAGTGTGCTAATTAGTGCTTCCCTTGTGACCATGTTATATGAAAATGTCTTCTTTTCTTCATCAGAAGCCTTGTCCAATTCATCCTCGGCTTTCATGGTTACATCATTCTTTGTAATAATCTAGTAGTCAATGCCCAAACATGGCAAATGAGTTCTCATCTTGTTCTTCCAACTGTCAAAGTTTTCAGGATCAAATTTTGGACTATCTTTCCTATAGAATACCATCTCCAAGATCACCTCAAGTTGTTAAGATTTCTCTCTAAGGACCAGAAGCTCTGATACCAATTGTTAGGAATAACAGTCCATCAATACAATTGAGAGGGGGCGTGAATCAGTTGTTTGATAGATTATTAAACTTTAAACTTTGAATAGAAGCAATACAAAATCAAATGAAACAATGAATTCCAACACAATAACACAATATTTGTTTTTGAGGAAAATCTATTAAAGGTAAAACCCCAGTGGGAATTAACACCCACTAATGATGTACTAAGAGTATAGTATCCCTATTAAAAGATCTAGCTTTGTTAGGAGCTAATTAAAACATTATAGTACATAGTCCTTGTTAGAGGACAGATCCTATTAGGAGTCAAAGAAAAGAGCAGCCCACTACCTAGGCTCACTACCCAAAGAAGGTTAAGTTCACCTTCAGAACTCATTGTTTGCAACAAAGTGTATGTAAGGAAATACACAATCCTTGTGAATTGTTGAGAGAAATTGTCTTTGCTTGATCATTTCCAATGAAGTATATGTATCAACCTCTACTCTACATCCAGCAGATACCAACTCACAACTTGCACAATCCTCTTTCACATTCCAACCATGTCACATCTCTTTTCAAAATAAAAGACCTTACATATTTACCTTATTACATGACCAGGTTGGCTAGTTAGGCTTTCCTAATATATAAATAATTACATAACTCCTTACTAAGATACACATGGTATCTAAAACAAGTATATAACAGTTATATTACATCAATTTCATGAACTACAACTGATTGAGAACCTAATTGATGAAATTCAAGTGATTAGAGATCACCGAGCATTGAGTTGTTATGTAAGATAATTGAATCAATTTTATGTTGTCATTGATGTCAACTAGTTTTGAAATTACTTATCATGTTAGTTGCAAATATCTACACATCTGTAAAGAGGAGAGAAAAGATGTAGAACTAATATATCTACATAGAGGAAGATGGATATGATAGATAAGGATAAGGGATACTCTTGGTAACTTATTGATGTGTCTATGACTTCATATTGTTGACTTGATTATGTTGCATTAATATATTATGAAGTTGGAAGAAAATTGTTACAAAGAAATGTGGTCAGTTAAAGAAGCAATCCAGTATACACCAAGCCAGTGTAGTGTATACCAAGTGACAATATCAACTAAGCTTGTGTTCACCAACATATTTCTTTGTTAACCGAGAATGGACAAAAGAACTAAATGATCAGTTTAGCTGACAGAAATTGATGAGCTGGAAAGTACCTCGAAATCAGGGTGGAAGATAAAGTTTGTTACAAGATCAATGGCTAACAAAATTTGAAGAAGATCTAATGGATGGAATCAAAATGTGTTATTGACACAACTATCGAGGAAGGTTTAAGCTACAAAATCAATGAAGGAGATTAAGTAGAAAAATCTGATGGATAAAAGAAAATAGTTTACTTGTCTATTTAAGAGACTAGGGTTTCATTGTGAAACTTATGCTGGAAGAAGGAGACTACAGAGATATCACATGAACATTGCTTCATGCTTGCCTGATCATACTGGTTGAAGGAGAACCAAACTGCAGAACAGTACTGAGTGTCAGAGAGCTTTACCAAGGGACAGTAAGTTATTGGATGTTGATGAACTAAATAGAAATATTGATCAGAGGATTTGTATGGACTTAAGAATAGATTTGAACATCTACAAATCAAGTTGTATTGTATTCAGATCACCTACTATTACAATTTAACCATTGTAAATAGATAAAATCTCTTAACCGAGTAGACTTTAAAGTCTTATATGTCATTCATAGAATGTACATTATTATCCTATCAACCCCATAGTGAATGCTAGTTGGACGATAACTGTTAGTGTTAAATCCTCTAACAAGGTCACACCTTACAGTGTGTTTTGTAACCTTTAACAAGGTTGGCTCTTCACTGAGCTCACTTCAGAAGAGTGAATATATTTGGGTTACCGATCCCAGGTGGTTTTTCCCTTTACAGGGTTTCCACGTTAAATCTCTTGTGTTATGTGTTTATGTTGTGATTGTTTTGATATCATACTTTACATGTTTCATATTTGATTTGGTCAGTAACCACTATGAGAAATTAACTGGTAATCGGTAATATCATAGACAATTTAGTATTTATTGTTTACCAAGTTACAGAATTTATCTAAATTTGTTTTAAGTGGTACATTTTGTATTTGGGACTGTGGATAATTGATTCACCCCCCTCTCAGTTATTCTAATAATTTGTATCAGAGCATATTGGTTGCTTGGAATAGATTTTTAAGGACTTCAGCATAAAGATCACAAATTGTGTAAGAGGGATGTGCCAAAGATGAACAAGGACAACTTCATAGTATGGAAAAGCCAAATGAAACTACATATATCTGGAATTGGGAATTATGCCCTCACTCTATTAGAGAATGGCTACATTGCACCACCTACTAGACCTTTGACTCTTGATCAACTAAGAGATAGACATGAGCATAATATTACTATGATGCAGATTGTTGCTGCTCTATCAGATGCTGAATTTGATGATATCAAAGATTTCCTTACTACTAAGGATATGTGGGATAAACTTTCTCAAGTTTATAGTGGTGATGCACATGTCAAGAGAACCAGAGCTGAAAGTTTAAGAGGAAGATTTGATTATATGAAAATGAAAGAAGGAGAAAATATAGTGCAGTATACAAACTGAATAAAGGAGGTAGTTAATGCTATCAAAAGATCTGATGGTGTCATTGATGAAGATACTATGGTAAGAAAAATTATAAGGACTTTATTGCCTGTTTATGCAATCAGAATTTTTGCAATACATGAAATGAGGTAAGCACCTAACAATACACTTACACTTGATAATCTAATTGGTAAGCTAACAAATTTTGAACTGAACAACTTTGATAATAGTGTTGTACCATTTGTAGAATCTTCTTTTATGTCTTCTCTAAAGATCGGCAAGTCTAGCAGTAGAAATAATAAGGATGATAGTGATAGCAATATTGATGATGAGCTTGATGATCTTGAAGCTCTTATGGCTAGGAGATTACCTAAAGGGAAAGGTAGATATAGAGGTAAATTACCTTTAGCATGTTTTAACTGCAAAGAAGTTGGTCATATTGCTACTAGATGTCCAAACAGGAAAGAAGATGATAGAAACAAAGATTGATCTAGTGAAGGAAGCTTTGGGAGAAGAGGCAATAGAAGTTACTAACACTAAAATAGATATAATTGAGACAACAATGATAAGGTAAAAAAGGTAAGCTAAATTGATGAAGAGAATGAATTTGAATCTGATTATGATACAGATGATGATGTTGAAGTAGTATTTGTTGTGATGAAGGATGAATCTGAGGAAGAAGAAAGGTATGTAGAGATAGTACTCATTTCTAAGGTTAATAAAAATGATACATGGATCATTGACAGTGGCTGTACACATCACATGACTAGTGATGAAGAAAAATTTGATTATCTAGAGTAATATAATGGAGGATCTGTAAAAATGGGTAATGATACACCATGTATGGTTAGAGGAAAATGATCTTTACTAATAAATGATAAAATAAGATGTGATAATGCTTATTGGGTAGAAGGACTAAATTATAACTTGCTAAGTGTTGCAGAGCTTAACAACTCAGGTCATCAAGTAGCTTTTGAGAGCAAGAAGGTAAAGATATTTGATGATGGTGGAAAACTTGTTGGAACAAGAGCACAAATGAAAGGTAACTTGTTTTATCTTGACAGTATTGAGTCTACATGTTTAATGATGAAAGATGAGGATGTATGGTTATGGCATAAAAGGTCATGTCATGTAAACTTTGATAACATGATCAAGATAAGTAAGAAGAAAAAGGTTAGAGGTCTACCTAGCCTAGGAAAGCTGGATCATGTAATGTGTCATCAATGTTAGAAAGGTAAGATGAAAAAATCTAGTCTTAAGAGTAAAGATTATTCAACAAAGAAAATTTTGGAGCTAGTTCACACTGACCTATGTGGTCCCATGAGAACATAGAACTACTATGGAGATAGATATTTCATTTTTTTTGTTGATGATTACACTATATTGATGACTGTAATGTTCTTAAAAGAGAAATCAGAAGCATTTAAGATGTTTAAATGGTATAAAGCAAAAGTTGAGAAATAAACTGGGAAGGAACTAAAATGCTTGAGATCTAATAGAGGAGGTGAATTTATTTATGATGAATTTACTAACTATTGTAATGAGCATGGTATTAAAATATAGGTTTCCACACCGAGAACACCTTAGCAAAATGGGATTGCTGAAAGGAGGAATAGATCAATTGTTGATTGTGCAAGGACACTGATCATAGAAAAGAATGTGGCTTAGACATATTGGAGAGAAGTAGTTAGCAAGCGGTTTATGTTCTGAACCAAGTACAATTGAAGGATACAAATAAAACACCCTATGAGTTGTGGTTTGGTCAAAAACCTACTATAAGTTACTTCAGAATTTTGGGTAGCAAATGTTTTATTCCACTAAAAGTAAAGCATACAAGTGTCTAAATAAGGTTACTAATAAAATGATTGAAAGTACTAATGTCAGGGTTGATGAATTTGACACTAAGAATGGTGAAGAAATCACTAAGGAACTGAAAGACTATGGTAGATTCACTTACATTGAACATCCAGAGTGCTGCATGACCTAGACAAGAATGCCATGCCTCAAGTGTAGCAGCTCATAGTAGAGAAGATCTTGGAATCAAGAGTGAAGAATTCAACAAGGCACCAAGTTTATAGGGAACACTTGGTGAAATGGGTAGGTCAACCTAAGTCTGAAGCCACTTGGGTTGAGGAGAGCAAGTTCAAGAAGCTAGGTATTGATCTAGCCCTTATCACTCCCAAAGTACCCTAAAGTTGTGCCGAGGGGGAGTATGGTGGAGGAGAACCCTTCTAAGGGCTCCCACCAATAAATCTTTTTTTGTGCTTTTCTTCAGTATGAAGCCATGTAAATAAAATAAGATCTATGAGCTTAGTGTGGTTGGTTAGGTCCAAGGATGGGTCCTAAGTTCATAGTCTTGGTTGGTCTTTGTAAATGCTTAGGGACTCAATGGATGATGTCATCCTGATGTCACCTAGCCTTATCTTTATTATAGGTCTAAAGGTGTGGGTCTGTGGTGATTTTGCACATGTATGTTTTGATTTTGGCCTATGTGTGGCCTAGAAGTGTGGAGAGAGCAAAAAGTGCTCAAGCAACAAAAGTTGCTCAAAATATTGCTAGAGTTGCTTAGCAACTTTTCTTGTTAAGGGTTAGAACCTTAACCTAGTGGCTAGAAGCCCTAATAAAAACCATACCCCAATGAGGAGATCATAAATTCTTGGAAAAACCTTAATCTAAGGGTTGGATGTCAGACTATACGGCTTTGAGGAAGAATTTTTAGACTAAGCCTATTTTTTTAATGCCAAAGAGCACAAATGGCATGAATCTTAAAAGTTAATGAATTAAACTTGATAGTTTGAGTGTTGAAAATATTCATTTGTGTATAAGCTTTCATCTTGGTGTGATTAGATTAGTTCTTTGCAGGTTTTGAGTGTGTGTTTGTTAATAGTTTGAAGTTAGCTGTTCACTATCCAGTTTGGAGGGACATGTAAATATGGGCCTGTAGCTCCTATCCCCACCATGGAAACACCATGGAACCATGGGATATGGAAGTAAAAACCTTTTACTACATATATTATCAATCAAGGCCCTCAGAAGAGAGTGCAACCATTTTTTAGACCAAGGCCTAGGTGACCCTAGACTATGCCCAGCTAGGTAAGGTCAGCGTTGTGAAGGCTCTAGAAAGCAAGGCTGAAGATTGCAGAAGAAATCCTTTGGAGGAATTCAAGAAAGGTTAAAGAAGCTTAATTAGTGAGAAGGAGAGGCTTCCACTAATCTAGATAAGATGGTTAAACAAACAAGCTAGTCTAGTGACTCTATCAAGCTCAAAAAGGCCTAGAAATCCTCATTTCTGGTTAGGGCACTGTACAGACACTTGGGGTCCTAAAACCTTGAAAATCCTTGAGAGTTAGGGATTTGAATAGGAGTCTCTTTGGAAGATTAGCCATGATTTGGTGAAGGTTTCAGGTGAAATTCCTACAAATCTAGAAAGGAGGTCGAATTGGGGCTCTTTCCTTGTAGCCCTATTTTAGGAGAAAATGATGAGATCGGGTAACAAGATAGATTACTTAAGCCCTTAGAGTCACATGTATGGTTGTAAAAAGAACTTAGGACATATTTCCAGCATTGCTAGTGTTAGGAATAAGGTGTCTCAACCTTGGATAATTCCTATTCTTAATTATTTGTTTTATTAAAAGTATTTTTTTTCAAATAATGTAATTAAGCATGAGTGTACATGTCTTGTTGGCATGTTGATGTGTCACTCCACTTGATGTGTTGACATCTTGTATTATGTGTAAGGAAATCATGGTAGAAATGGTTATGACAGATTCCTATGATGCATAAGAGCTATTTAAGGAATGTGCTATGACAGGTGTAAGAGCATCTTATGACTTGGGCCTATTTGGGCACCCAAGAAGGAGTGGTTGGTGTGTGTAAGAGAATATGCCAAAAATAGGTTGGTATGAAAGATTCTCTTACACTTCTCTTATGACTGTTATTTTTGGCAGATTCTATGACAAGCTGTAATAGTCTATTCTAGGGATGGATGCCTATTCTTGGGATTGCATGTAACAACTGTGTACATGTGTCTTTGTGCATGGGACTTAGTGGTTGTGCCTATTTTTGGGTCTTGAGGAGTCTATATATATGATGTTGCTTCTATGGGAGAGATATAATAGTTTTACATGAGAACTTGTCTCTCATTTCCTGAAAGAACTTGCATTGCAAGTGTCTTGTAATCTTTGTGTTGAAGATAATACATTGTGCAGGTTTTGGAGGGGTGGGGTTGTTTTACCAAAAGGTTTTTCCCCACCGGCATATCTTTGTGTTTATGTGTTTCAATCTTCTCTATCTATTTTCTATATGTATGGTATATGCTGCAATATTATTGTAAAGTAGCTTAACGAATCTGAAATTGTAAGGATTTAAAAAGAATTTGCACAATACTTTCCTTAAGAGATTAGTGTAGGAAGTTGTTTCTACACCTGAGTTTCCTTACAAGTGGTATCAGAGCTTGATCAAATTTTTCTTCCTAGTTGTTGGGTAGGGTTTTTTGAGCTAATCTCAAGTTGAGTGGGAGTTTTGTGCAGAGCATTCTGAATCTTATTTGCATATTGAAATGGCAAGTTCATCATATGGAAGAATGGAGGTGGAGAAATTTAATGGCACTAATTTCAAGTTGTGGAAACTCAAGATGGAAGCTATGTTGGAAGATCATGACCTATGGAAAGTGACTTCAAGTGCTACAAGACCAGCAACTATAGCTCAAGTAGATTGGGATATCAAAGACCATAAAGCTAAGGGTCTCATAAGACTCTATCTAACCAATGCAGTTCTTCAGAATGTTCTAGATGAGAAAATCACAAATAGTTTATGGGAAAGACTTGCGGCCATGTATCAGGCCAAATCTCTAGTGAACAAGTTGTTCCTAAGGAAGAAGTTGTACTCTTTGTGAATGGAGGAAGGTGGATCCTTAACAGATCATTTAAATGCATTTAATCTACTGGCTGCATAGTTGACATCAGTTGGTGTCGAGTTAGAGGAGGAGGATCGTTGCTACACACTTTTGTCTTCTTTACCAGATTCATGGGACCATCTTGTGATGGCTCTCAGAAGCATGTTAGTCACCTAAAAAATGGATGATGTGGTGTCTTCACTGCTATCAGAGGAGATGCAGAGAAAGTCTTCCATTTTAGAAAAAGAAGCCCTTGCTGTTCATGGGAGATCCACTAAAAGAGGGAAGAAAAATGATAACAAGTCTGACAATAAGGGTAGATCCAAATCCCATGGGAAGTCAAAGACTTCCAATAAGTCCAAGGAAAAATTTTGGAACTATGATAAATCTGGGCACTTCCGTAAAGACTGCAAAGAGCTGAAGAAGAAGAAGAAGGGTTCAGATTCAGCTTTAGAAAGATCTCAAGAAGATGGTGATGCATTCATCATAGCCTTGGCCGCCCATGCATCTAATGATGTGTGGTTGATAGACTCAAGTGCTTCTTTTCACATGACCTCTCATCGAAACTAGTTCTCAAAGTATGAGAAGTTCAATGGTGGAAAGGTGTATCTGGGTGATGATTCTCACCTAAAGATAGTTGGATGTAGAACGGTCACTATTAGATTTCCTGATAGATGATTTAAGGGAATCAACAAAGTTATGCACATTTCAGGTTTGGCACAAAATCTATTATTTGTAATTATGCTAAACGATGTAGGTGTGCAGGTTGTTTTTTCAAAAGAAGGATGCAAGATGATGAGAGGATCGATGGTGCTTGCGAAGGGTACTAGGAGAGGTAACTTATTTAAGCTAGATGCATGTATTCCTCTATGTAATATTTCTTCATCCTCACCATCTGAATAAGAAATGAAGAAGTCTGTGGCTATTGGTTCCGATGGTAGTGCAAACACTTTGGAAGGTAAGCTTCTTGCAGAAAAGACAATGTTGTGGCATATGAGATTTGGCCACATTGGTGAAAAGGGTCTCAGAACCTTGAAAAATAAAAACCTCATTGAGGGGTTAAATGATTGCAATCTAGAGTTCAACTTTTGTGAACACTGCGTCTATGGTAAACAAAATTGTGTTCAATTTTACTCTAGTTCTCACAAATCTTTTGATGTTTTGGATCTTATTCATTCTGATGTATTTGGTCCTGTAAAAGTTCCTTCAATCTCCAAGTCTGCATTTTTTGTATCTTTCATAGATTATTATAGTAGAAGGACATGGATTTATTTCCTTAAAAGTAAGACACAAGTCTTTAGTGGGATCAAAGAATTTAAAGCTCTTGTAGAGAATCAGACTAGTAAGAAGATTAAGTGTGTGAGAACTAACAATGGTGGTGAGTTTTGCTCAATAGAATTTGAATAGTTCTGTAAAGAATGAGGTATCGAGAGGTATAAGACAACTCCTTATACCCCACAACAAAATGGAGTTACAGAGAGAATGAATAGGACACTGATGGAGAAGGCTAGGAGTATGCTTAGTGGAGCTAGTTTACAACAAAGGTTTTTGGCCGAAGTTGTGGCCACTGCTTGCTATCTGGTTAATAGATCTCCTACATCAGCTCTTATTGGTAAGACACCCATGGAGATGTGTTCTGGTAAGAAGCCTTCAATTAGACATCTTCATGTTTTTAGTTGTGAAGCCTATGCACATGTTCCAAAGGAGAAAAGATCGAAGCTGGAAAACAAAGCTATCAAATGTATTTTCATCGGATATAGTTTTGGTGTGAAAGGATACAAGCTTTGGGATCCTGTGACTAGTAAGGTGTTGTCTAGTAGAAATGTTATTTTCAAAGAGCTAACATCTTCTCCTATTGTGCTACAACTAGATGAAAAAGAAAAAGAAAAAGATGTTGTTCAGTTGCCTCCTACCCTTGAGAAGACTGAATAAAGAGACCATGTTGGGTCTAATGATGAGGAGAGCTCTAGCAGCTCTGATAGTTCGGAAGAAGAGGAAGAACAACCTCTACCTCAGCCCTTGAGGAGATCCATGAGAGAAAGAAATAAACTAGAAAGGTTTGGTTATTCTATGTTAGATTCCAGTTGTTCCTTTGCTTTGATTACTAACACTGATGAGCCTAGATCTGTGAAAGAGGCTTTGGGCATGGAAGATGCAGGTTCCTGGATTGAGGCTATGGATGATGAGATGGCTTCATTGGAGAAAAAAAAAACTTGGGACCTTGTACCTTTGCATAAAGGGAGAAATTTTTTTCGCTGTAAATGGGTGTTCAAGAAGAAATTCTATGTAGATGGCAGTGTTGAAAGGTACAAAGATAGATTGGTTGCAAAGGGGTATTCATAGGTAGAGGGAATAGATTATGGTGAAATATTCTCTCTTGTTGCAAAGTTGACATCCATTAGATTTCTATTATCTCTTGCTACATCATATGATTTAGAGATAGAATGGATGGATGTGAAGACAGCTTTCCTTCATGGTGATTTGGAGGAAGAGATTTATATCTCACAGCCTGAGCACTACATTGTTAAAGGTAAAGAATCCTTAGTTTGCAGATTAAAGAAATCTCTATATGGTTTGAAGCAATCTCCTAGGATGTGGTACCTTAAGTTTGATGACTTTGTGTTGTCAATTGGATTTGTAAGATCAAAATTAGATCATTGTGTTTATTTCAGAGTTGAAAATGATCACCTTCTTATTGTTGCATTATATGTTGATGATATGTTGCTGTTTGGGAAGGGTAAGGGTATGATTTCTGATTTTAAATCTCAATTTTCAGTACAGTTTGAGATGAAAGATCTTGGGGTAGAAAGGTACATCTTGGGTATGGAAATCAGTAGAGATAGATCTAACAGAAAACTTTGGTTGAGTCAGAGTAAGTATGTGAAGTCTGTGTTGGACAGGTTTAGCATGGCAGATTGTAGACTACTATGTGTTCCTATTTTTGTTGGAACAAAGTTATTTGTAGATGATTGTCCAAAATCTCCTAGTGAGGTGGAGGACATGAGTAGAGTACCTTATGCTAGTGCAGTTGGTAGTCTTATGTATGCTATGGTCTGTACTAGACTAGCCATTGCCCAAGCAGTGGGAGTCCTGAGTTGGTTTATGGCTAACCCTGGATGGGTACATTGGGATGCAATTAAGTGAGTATTCAGATATTTGAGGGGTACATCAGATTACTCCATATGTTATCATGGTAACTCTCCTAGATCTCTGCATTCAGTTTGTATTCATGGGTTTGTGGATTCAGATTGGGTAGGTGATATTGACAGCAGGAGATCCACCAGTGCTTATGTGTTCACTATGTTTGGTGGTGCCATTAGTTAGATGAGTAAGTGACAACCTATGGTTTCTTTGTCCACTACAAAAGCTAAGTACATGGCTACTACTCATGCTTGTAAGGAAGCCATTTGGCTTAGGAGATTGTGTTCTGATGTTGGTGTTGATTTATAACAGATTACTATTTGGTGTGACAGTCAAAGCACTATTTTCCTTGCGAAGAATCCAACTTTCCATGCTAGAACGAAGCACATTGATGTGCAGTTTCACTTTGTGAGAGATATGGTGGAAGATGGAAAGGTAAATTTGGAGAAGGTAGATACTATGAAGAATGTTGTACATGCATTAACAAAACTAGTGGGCACTAAGAAGTTCAAATGGTGTTTAGAGTCTATGGGCCTTTTGGCCTATAGAGGTTAGTTCATGTTTCTCTTACAAGGTGTTCGACAAGTGCGAGAATGTTAGAAATAAGGTGTCTCAATCTTGGATAATTCCTATTCTTAATTATTTGTTTTATTAAAAGTATTTTTTTTCAAATAATGTAATTAAGTGTGAGTGTACATGTCTTGTTGGCATGTTGATGTGTGTTGACATCTTGTATTATATGTAAGGAAATCATGGCTGAAATGATTATGACAGATTCCTATGATGTGTAAGAGCTATTTAAGGAATGTGTTATGATAGGTGTAAGAGCATCTTATGACTTGGGCCTATTTGGGTGCCCAAGAAGGAGTGGTTGGTGTGTGTAAGAGAATATGCCAAAAATAGGTTGGTATGATAGATTCTCTTACACTTCTCTTGTGACCATTATTTTTGGCGGATTCTATGACAAGCTGTCATAGTCTATTATAGGGATGGATGCCTATTCTTGGGATTGCATGTAACAACTATGTATATGTGTCTTTGTGCATGGGTCTTGGTGGTTGTGCCCATTTTTGGGTCTTGAGGAGTCTATATATATGATGCTGCTTCTATGGGAGAGATACAGTAGTTTTACATGAGAACTTGTCTCTCATTTCCTGAAAGAACTTGCATTGCAAGTGTCTTGTAATCTTTGTGTTGAATATAATACATTGTGCAGGTTTTGGAGGGGCGGGTTTGTTTTACCAAAAGGTTTTTCCCCACTAGCATATCTTTTTTTTTATGTGTTTCAATCTTCTCTATCTATTTTCTATATGTATGGTATATGCTGCAATATTATTGTTAAGTAGCTTAACGAATCTGAAATTGTAAGGATTTAAAAAGAATTTGCACAATACTTTCCTTAAGAGATTAGTGTAGGAAGCTATTTCTACACCTAAGTTTCCTTACAGCTAGAGCCTGAGAAAGTATGGAAGCAGTGAAGCCCTTATAAGCCTATGTAAGGGTTTGAAGCCACATAGTGTGAATGAGAGCTTAGGAGAAGGAGTGATGGTTATTGGTGGTTAGATTGGGTTGGGTCAGGGGATTCTATTGACAAGAGGGATACTAGAGACCACAGGGTGTGGGTAGAACACACTAGAGATCCAAGAAGGGATCAAGGAGCATAGACTAGGCTAGTCTATCCTAATCTCCCCATCATAAATCAATGATCAGGAAGGAGCTATCAAGAAAGAAAATGAACCTAAACAGGATGAACAACAAAGAAGATATCAAGTGCTGGCAAGATTTTTTAGAAGACATCATCTTGAGAACCAAATCACTGGAGATAAGAAAGCTGGCATGCTGACAAGAGGTAAGTTAAGACAAGGTACATTCTTAGTTTGTGAGTTTGAACCAAAAAATGTTAAAGTTGCATTGGAGAATGAAGAATGGGTAAATGAAATGAATGAATAGATAGAACAGATAGAGAAAAACAAGACATGGACTCTAGTACCTAGACCTAAGGATAAGAATGTTATTGGTACTAAATGGATTTTCAGGAACAAGTTGAATGAAAATGGAGAGGTTACAAGGAATAAAGCCAGACTAGTTTGCAAGGGGTATGCACATGAAGAAGGAATAGATTATGGTGAAACCTTTTCACCTGTTTCTATACTAGAAGGAGTTTTCATGTTACTGACCTATGCAGCAAATAAGAAATTTAAAGTTTATCAAATGGATGTTAAGTCTACATTTTTTAATGGGATACTAGAAGAGGAGGTCTACATCGAACAAATAGAAGGGTTTGTTGATCTAGACAAGAAAGACATGGTATGTAGACTACATAAAATTTATATGGTTTAAAGAAAGAACTAAGAGCCTGGTATGAAAGGCTACATACTTATTTGTTAAGTATTGGTTTTGTTAGAACTAGTGAAAACAACAATTTGTATATGAAAGGTGAGTCTGATGACACTATTTTGATTACTGAAATATTTGTGGATGATATTATTTTTTAAGGATAAGATCATATCTATAAATCATTTGCTGATGAGATGAGAAAAGAATTCAAAATGTCTATGTTTGGAGAGATTAAGTTCTTTCTAGGCTTGCAGGTTATTCAGTAGAATGATGGAATTTTCATCACATAATCCAAGTATATCAAGGAAGTACTAAGAACATTTGGCATGGAAGATTTTAAACTAGTTGGAACACTAATGGTCATAGGCTACAAACTGACTAAGGAAGATGAAACTATAGAGGTGAACCAAACACTGTACTAATCAATGATTGGTAAGTTCATGTATGTAGTACATAGTAGACCAGACATTGCACATGCTATGGGGATAGTTGCTATATTTTTGGCAAATCCTAGGGAGTCACACATGGTTTCTACAAAAATTTTGTTAAGATACCTGAAGAAAACTAAGGACTATGGATTACAGTATCCTAAGGAAGGGAATTTTGAGCTAAGAGTCTATACCGACACTGATTGGGCTAGAAATATAGATGATAGAAAGAGTACTACCAGAGGAGCATTCTTCTTTGGTGAAAGACTTGTTACTTGGACAAGTAAGAAACAACCTTGTATTTCCCAGTCTGTTGCCAAAGCAGAGTATGTTGCTGCTGCTACGAACTGTTCAAACATTGCCTACATAAAGCAAGTGTTGGAAGGTATGAATGAGGCAATCACTAAACTAGTGATTATATATTGTGATAAAATAAGTGCAATAAACATTTCTAAGAATCATGTAATGCACTCAAAGACCAAGCACATTTCTATTAAGTATCACCACTTAAGAGAACAAGTACAAGAGAAGAAATTAAAATTGGAATATGTTACATCTAAAGAGAAACTTGCTGACATGTTTACCAAGCCTCTACCAAAGGAAACATCTGAATACTTGAGGACTAGACTTGGGGTTTTTCCCCTATCTACCAGTCACTAATGTGATATGGAGGTTGCATCAGCCTAATATTATCAGAAGATCACTCATATTGATGCAACATAGCTCACACTTTGGATTTTGTCTAAGGTTGTGAAAGATTTCAAGAAAAAAGATTTGCACATCGATATACAGAGATACAGTGTATGCACCGGCTAACAGAGAGTTACTTGGCTATTACAGAGCTGTATATTTATTTTTGGCATTGTTTTCAAAGGGAGAGAAGTTAATGAAATATCTAGAAGGAAGAGAAGTTAATGCAAGGGAGTTGAAAGATCAAATCTACCAAAGGAAAGTCTGCACCTATAATGTTGTCATGTAATGTAGTAATTAAACATATTAAGCTAGGGAGAGCTTACTGAGTTACAACATTTCTTACATAGTTATAGAATACATATTTGGTATGTGTATGGTATATTTCATATGTTTGAGTTGCCATCAATGCCAAAGGGAGAGATTGATGAACTACAACTGATTGAGAACTTGATTGATGAACTTCAAGTTATTAGAGATCATCGAGCACTGAATTGTTATGTAAGATAATTGAATCAATTTTATGTTGTCATTGATGTCAACAAGTTTTAACATTACTTATCATGTTAGTTGCAAATATCTACACATCTATAAAGAGGACAGAAAAGATGCAGAACCAAGATATCTACCTAGAGAAAGATGGATATGACATATAAGGATAAGGAATACTCTTGGTAACTTATTAATGATTCTATGACTTCATATTGTTGACTTGATTATGTTGCATTAATCTATTATGAAGTTAGAAGAAAATTGTTACAAAGAAGTGTGGTTGGTTAAAGAAGCATTCTAGTATACACCGAGCCAGTGTAGTGTATACCGAGCGATAGTATCAACCAAGCTTGTGTTCACCAACACATTTCTTTGTTAATTGAGAATGGACAAAAGAACTAAATGATCAGTTTAGCCAAAAGAAATTGATGAGCTAGAAAGTACCTCAAAATTAGCGTGGAAGATAAATTTTGTTACAAGATCAACGACTAACTAAATTTGAAGAAGATCTAATGGATGGAATCAAAACGTGTTACTGACATAACTATCAAGGAAGGTTTAAGTGGCAAAATCAACGAAGGAGATTAAGCAGCAAAATCTGATGGATAACAAAAAATGGTTTACTTGTCTATTTAAGAGACTAGGTTTTCATTGTGAAACTTATGCCGAAAGGAGACTATAGAGATATCGTGTGAACATTGCTTCATGCTTGCTTGATCATACTGGTTGAAGGAGAATCGAATTGCAGAATAGTTTCGAGCGTCAAAGAGCTTTATCGAGGGACAATAAGTTATTGAATGTTGATGAACTGAATAGAAATATTGATCAGAGGATTTGTATGGACTTAAGAATAGATCTAAACATTTGCAAATCAAGTTGTACTGTATTTAGCTTAGCTGTTGTTATAGTTTAACCATTATAAATAGATAAAATCTCTTAACTGAGTAGACTTGAAAGTCTTATATATGTCATTCATAGAATGTACATTGTTATCCTATCAACCCCATAGTGAATGCTAGTTGGATGATAACTGTTAGTGTTAAATCCTCTAACAAGGTCACACCTTATAGTGTATTTTGTAACCTTTAACAGGGTTGGCTCTTTGCCGAGCTCACTTCAGAAGAGTGAAAATATTTGGGTTATTGGTTCCAGGTGGTTTTTCCCTTTACAGGGTTTCCATGTTAAATCTCTTGTGTTATGTGTTTATGTTGTGATTGTTTGGATATCATACTTTACATGTTTCATATTTGATTTGGTCGGTAATCACTATGAGAAATTAACTAGTAATCAGTAATATCAAGACAGTTTAGTATTTATTGTTTATCGAGCTGTAGAATTTAACTGAATTTGTTTTAAGTGGTACATTTTGTACTTGGGACTATGGATAACTGATTCACCCCCCTCTTAGTTATTCTAACATCAATTAAGGACTGAAATCCATAATCCATGTTCGTCATTCATAACACACACTACATCTCTAAAGTCAGCTTCCAAATAGGTATTCTCTAGAACACACACCACAACTGACATCATCCTACTTTTTGTACCTTTCTAATATCATCAAACATTATTCAATACACTAATTATCATTCCTTAAGCTCGCATACACTAAATCTTTATTGCCTATAAGATATACACAAAACACAGAGACTTACTCTATCAACTTTCACTGTCACAGTCTAGAAACCAGTCTTCACTAAATCTTCTGTAACTCAACCAATATGGAATATAACATCATGTGATCTTAGATATAAGGTCACAATGGCTTCCTATACACACAACTAACTTTTCACATTCTGAAACATTCGTATAGTATCTGTACACTATAATAACTAGTTTGTTTCCTTCATAGGAACGTATGTTGACATCAGTGACAAAACACAAATGACAACAGTATTGATAATGTAGTGATTAAACATATTAAATGCATTAGAAATATCCAACACTTTACAATATCTCATGATGTACGCAAGCACTTCCCTTTACTCACCAAACCTCACTAAACCTATGAGCATATTGCACCACTGAAAAAGAGATATATTGACATTAGTGACAACACATCCAACTTTCCAATAGTGCAAGGGAAAAAAATTAAAAGTATAAGATAAAGACAAAGGAAAATAAAGACCAAAAATAAAAGGCACACAACAAAGTATTTAATACTATAAATAAATGCTCTAAATCAACTAGTTGAAGATACCTCAATGAACAAAATGTCTCAAATACTAGTATCACACTCAAAATTATATTGCAAGAGCATAAGTGGTCACACGGAAAGAGAAAGAGCACACATAAAAGATGAGACACTACTCCATGGTACAACCAACTAGAAAAATATTTTATGCTAATGAGATCATGAGAGAGAGAGAGAGAGAAACAAGGGGGGAGGGAGACCATGAATTACATAGGATAGCAACTTATTTTATGATAGGTGATCAATGAGAGATCACTATTTCTATTGGATAAAAAGTTGTATTATGTTGTGTGATCCATTAGAAAAAATAAGAGGAAGAGTAAAAAATAGTCTATCAAGTTGTGTTATCCTACTTTCACTCATCCTAGCAAAGAGTTTCATACAAAAATGGGCTTGAATAATCTAAAAAGTTATGTTTGTTAGAATAGAAATTTCCTACTCAACTAAGAGAGAGGATTTGAATCACTTGATGCCAATATTGAATACTTTAACTTCAACTCCATTCTTATTATTGAAAACAAAATACTGAACTAAAAAGTAAATGCAAGAATAACACACATACACATGAGCACCAAGATTTGTTCTCCAGGAAAACCCTGTTAAGGGGAAAGCCCTAGTGGGGATGGTACCCACCAATATATGCACTATGAGTATAATAACCCTATTAAGAGTTTTGACCCTATTAGGAGCTGAGTATTACAATAGGAAGGTCATGGTTAAAGGACAAACCCTGTTAGGAGCCTTGTACAATGTGATCCCTATTAAGGAATTGACTTTTCTAAGAGTTGAGCCTCGCTAGAGGTAATAACCCTATTAGCGGTGTATAATAGGTCAACTTGATCAAGATATTTAAGAGTTAAGGACACCCTCAAGTTCTCCAAACCTCACAACTTCAAGACAAACAATTCTAATCTAAAACAGCTTCCAACATTCAACCACTGCCAAACAAGCTCCACCTTGTGCCCAAATGCACAACTACTATTCTCCAAACAATAACCAATGTAGCCTCAAACTTGCAATCACCTCTGCAATTTGCATATGCAATTCCTCGCATATTTTCCAAAGATTTCAATCCTTATATACAAGTTACAAAAATTAAATCTGGGTCAGCCTACATAGGATAAATCCTATTTATAAAATACAAATGGATTGGCCATGCGAAGATGCACATGACACCTCTTACAATGTTACAACATAATAATTACATCAATTAATAATCTTGATCCATAAATCAATCTCGCTCATCAAATTTCTTGAAACATGTTCCAATTTGTCCTCCAAATAGGTCTTCACCAATACACATGCCATATCTAACATCACCTATACAATCAGAGCTCTATATGATCACAATAAGATCTCTAGCCAGTTTCCAAAGCGACCCGATGTTTTCTCATCTTGACTTAAACAACCATGGATTCTATTCACAAAATTCTACAATCAACTCTATGAACATCATAGTTTCTGCCTCCATAAAAAGATTCGTTAGTAAATCAACCATAACTCTGTTAGATCAATTCATAAGCATGTGTGATCACAACTAGTGACCCAAGACATTATGTAGATTCTCCATCTAATTTTGTAGGTGATAATTCATTGTACGATGTCTATACAATTTTCTATAACCTTCCTAAAAGCTTTTGAATAACCAGTCAGTAACATATGTTGACACCAATGAAACACTTTTTCATGAATGCAACATACAATAAATGTAACATGTCTCCAACACTACTAGGAAAATCCCCCATAGGAATACCATCAACATTTATGCTAACAATCTCCCCCTTTGGCATTGATGGCAACATAGATGAAAAATGTCTAAGTTCCATAAATACCAAACATATCTATGATGCATCTTCTCTTCCACCATGCATAAAGAAGGTTTTAACATCTTTTCAAATCATATTTATCAATCATCAACTCCTCTTCATCAATAAATATGAATCTTTTGAGCATTTATCCCCTAAAGAATGATCTTATCATACTCTTCTCTACCATTGATATTAATCCATACATATCAAAGAATGTTTTGTTATGTTATTCTCTTTCCCATTCACATCAATGTCAAAGATATCATTATTTATGTCCATCACCAATATGTAAATACCAAGAGTCTCTAGTGACTCAACTCAAAAATAGATTCTCCCCCATAGGAGAAGCATCACACATTCAATCCATATAATGAAATAGTTCTCTGA
Organism: Chamaecyparis obtusa; assembly: GCA_027943335.1. NCBI lineage: Eukaryota > Viridiplantae > Streptophyta > Pinopsida > Cupressales > Cupressaceae > Chamaecyparis > Chamaecyparis obtusa. Next base: position 2,066,477 of record BSBK01005123.1, on the reverse strand, counting down.
TATTTCTAGACTAATGCAATTTCTGTATCAATTATTCAAGAGTAGGCTGGGGCATAACCCCTAGCATACCTCGCAAATACTCAAATGTACCCTTTGGAAAAGGTTTTGTAAAAATTTCTACTATCTTCTCATTTGTATTCACATATTCTAACTTCACTTCTTTCTCTGCTACCTTATTTCTCAAGAAATGATACTTTATTTCTATATGTTTTTTTTTTTAATGCATAACAGGATTCTTTGACATAGTTATTGTGCTTGTATTGTCACAATGGATAGTAACTGAATCTGCAAGACATACTCCAATGTCCTTCAACATTTTCTTCATCCATATAATCTATGTACAATTGATTTCTACTACAAGATACTCTGATTCTACTATAGACTGAGCGATGTAGTCCTGCTTCTTGCTAAGCCAAGAAATCAACCTTTTGCCAAGGAAGAATGCTCCTCCACTTGTACTCTTTCTATCATCTACATTCCATACCCAATCAACATCAGTGAAAGTATGAAATCTAAAATCCTTTGATCTATCATACCATAGAACAAATTTGACTGTACCCTTTAGATATCTAGATATCCTGTTTACTTCCATAAAGTGAGACTCTTTAGGAACTTCTTGAAATATTGTAGCAATTCCAACTACATTAGCAATATCGGGTTTAATATGTGTTAGACATTGAAGACCTCCAATCATTGATCTATACCTTGTCAATGGTACATTCTTTGCTTCATCCTCTAAAGATAACTTAGTCCCAGTTACCATAGGAGTTCTAATAGGTTTTATGTCATCCATGCCAAACTTTTTCAACAATTCTTTAAGATATTTGGTCTAAGTGAATATCCCTTTCTTACTTTGAATAATCTATAATCTAAGGAATAATTTCATCTCCCCAATCATAAACATTTTAAATTCACTTTTCATGTCATCTACAAACTTATTACTTATTTCATCGTTTCCTCCAAAGATAATATCATCAACAAAAACTTCAACAATTAAGATAGCTTCTTCATTGAATTTGAAGTATAAATTGATGTCAACATTACCTTTCTTGAATCCCAAATGAACTATATACTTATCCACTCTTGCATACCATGCTCTTGGTGCTTTTTTTCAAGACATACATAGTTTTCTTCATTCTGCAAACTAGATCTTTATCTCCTAGTAAAAGAAATCCATCAAGTTGCTCAATGTATACTTCCTCTTCCAAGTCTGATATACTTTGAAATTCTTATAAGAAGAATAAGCTAAGAATAACCTTAATACCTCAATCATATCAATAGGTACAAAGGTTTCTTCAAAATAAATTCCTTCTTGTTGTAAATACTCTTTACATACAAATCTGGCTTTGTTTCTAACAAAAACTCCATTCATTTTTTTTGTTTGAATAACTATTTAGTACCAATCACATTTTTTTCTTTAGGCCTTGGAACCAACCCCCAAGTGTTGTTCTTCTAAACTTTCTCTAGTTATTCCTTCATGTATTTGATCCATGATTTGTCTTTGCATGCCTCATCTATGGATTGTGGTTCTACTTGCGAAATCAAGAAAATGGCATTTGTAGTTTGCAACCTCTCCTCTTTGTTTTGTCATCTTGTTCTAGTTCCCTTACTATTGTCACCAATGATCTGATCTTTAGGATGACTTCTTAGAACATATTTGGGTGTGGTCTTCTCCTTTAACTATGCACTTATGCTATTGTCAATCATCAAGACATCTTGAGATGCTTCATTCCCTTCATTTTCATTATCATTCTATGTTGTCTGAATATTGTCTTGATTTGCATTCAGATTTTCAAATGTAATCTCATAGGGGTTAAAGTTACAATACCTTTCTCTAACTTGAAACTTTTCATCCACTCTCACATTAGCACTTTCAATCAGCTTCATAGTTCTTAGATTGTAACATCTATAAGGTTTACTTCTAGTAGAGTAGCCAAGGAATATGCCTTCTAAGCTTTACTTCTAGTAGAGTAGCCAAGGAATATACCTTAATCAATTCTAGCATCAAATTTTCCTATGCATTCATCTCTCTTAATGTAGCATTTACTTCCAAATATTCTAAAATAACTAACAATAGGTTTCTTATCATACCATAGCTCAAATGGTGTCTTGCATGTACCTTCTCTAATTTGTACTCTATTTAAATTATGTATATTGTTGTATTGACTACTTCTCTTCAATGAATATGTGGAGCTTTTCCTTCTATCAACATGGTTCTTGCCACATCAAGAACTGTTCTATTTCTTCTTTCAACAACTTCATTTCGTTGTGGTTTCCTAGGTGCATACGTCTACCTCATAATACCATGCTTCTCACAAAAGGTGTTGAATTCATGTCAAGTGAAATCTCCACATTTTTCTAATCTCAAACACTTTATCTTCAATCTCATCTCATTCTCAACTTTTTCCTTATAAAAATTAAAAGTCTCAAATGCTTCTAATTTTTCTCTAAGAAATCCAACCCACATCATTCTAGAGTAATCATCAGTGAATATGATAAACTACCTGTCTCCAAAGTATGACTTGGTCTGAGTAGGTCTGTAAAGATCTATACAAATAAACTCCAACTTTCCATTTGTTGAATATCTTTTTCTTGCAAAATGGATTCGTGTCTTCTTTCCCAAAACACATTCTCTACATGTAGTGTTAGTAGGTTTCAAAATCTTAGGTAGATCTCTGATAGCATTATTGTTATATGCCTTTACCATGTTATCAAAATTGATATGACAAAACCATCTATGCCATAACCATCTGCCATCAATCTTTGTAACAAAACAACTATCCTCAGTAGAATTCAACTAAAATATATTACCTTTGGTCTTAGTACCAGATGTGATCAATTCTCCATTAGCTCCTCTAATAGATCAATGAGCACCCTTGAATTCCAAATGATAACCCTTATCCACAAGCTATCCAACACTCAAGAAGTTATGTTTTAAACCATCCACAAATAGTACATCATCAGTGGAGGGATTTCCATCTAATGTAATTGATCCTTTACTAACAATCATTCTAGGAGCATTATCACCAAACCTTACAATTCCACCATCAAAATTATTTAGCTGAATAAATCCATCCTTGTCACCAATCATATGATGTGAACATCCACTATCAATTATCCAATCAATTTTCCTATCAACAAGAGAAACTAAGGCTTTTTCTTCATGGATAGGATCCTCTTCTTTGATAGAAATAAAACCCAAAACATAATTGGATTCGTCATCTAAATCTTCAGATACATCACTAGCATAATAGCATTCCTTATCATTCTTGCACATCCCATATTTAAGATTACACTTAAGTACTCTAGTTGGACATCTAGATGAAAAATGACCAACCTTATTGTAGTTAAAGCATTTCAAAGGTAATTTTCTTTCAAACTTAGCTATATCTTTCATTCCTCTCCTAGCGATCAAGGCCATCATTTTTTCATCCACTTGGTTGAATAGCCTTTGAATCTCTTCCCATTCTTCAACATATTCTCCAAGATCTTCACTGTTCTTGTTCACCTTACTAGATCTAGCACTGATAGATCCAATTCTCTGAATAGTAGCCTTAAATGATTTATCCACCATAGGTAGTGCATCCTTTACCTCTGTGGTCTTAAATGTAGTCATCTTAGCCACTAACATTTCTCTGGTGAAATCCTTGTATTGTGGTATAGTCTCCTCTAAAGAAAGAACTTTGGGTCTTCTGTATAAGTACCTCCACTGTTTCTGATTCCAATCACACATTTAGATACTCTATGAACATACATCCTTATTGTTTCATCATCCTTCATCTGTATTGTCTCCATCTATTGTTATAAGTAGTAGTTGTTGTTGCACCAAAAGATTGACTTGTTAATGCATGATACAACCACTAGACTTATAGAAGACACAGGAGGTGGTTAAGCCATGTCATGAATCCCGAGGGGAGTGCTTCCCATTTTTCCAAAAATCTCCCCCTTAGCATTACCTGAGGGGATTCAAACCTGTGACCAAGCTCTGATACAACTTGTTACAAGCAGTAGTTTCTATTACACCAAATTAAAATATCGACCTGTTAATGCTCAATACAACCACTAGACTTATAGAAGACACAAGAGGTAGTTAAGCCATGTCATGAATCCTGAGGGGAGCACTGACCATTTTTCCAACATCTATGTCCTCCAATACTACAATTTTGATCACTTAGTGTATTCATCTCCTTCATAAAGTACAATTAGTCTTTTCCAGATCTCACTTGACTTTGTCATATCTCTGATCTTTTTGATCTAACCATCAAATAATGCATTAACTAAAGCTTCCTTTACAACAACATTACATACAAACCTTTTTCTTTCTTCTTAAGTAGTAGTAAGTGTCTCAAGGTCTTCCTCCTTTATGATAGACACATATTTCTAGATAATGAGCCAATATTCAAATCCCATGCACATCAGATGATTCTTCATCTTCTCCTTCCATGTGTCAAAATTATCTGCATCAAAATTAGGACTCTCCTTTTTGAATATGGCCATCCTGATCATTACCTCAAGCTGTTATGCTTCGTAACTAAGGACCAAAAGATCTTATACCAATTGTTAGAATAAAAATGTCCTAATAAAATGTGAGGGGGGGGGGGGTTGAATCACTTGATGCCAATATTGAATTATTTAACTTCAACTCCATTCTTATTGCTGAAAACAAAATATTGAACTAAAAAGTAAATGAAATAATAACACTCATACACGAGCACCAAGATTTGTTCTCGATAAAAACCATATTAAGGGAAACAAACTAGTAGGGATGCTACTCACAAATATCTAAACTATGAGTATAATAACCTTTTTAATAGTTATAACCCTATTAGGAGTTGAGTATTATAGTAGGTAGGTCCTGGTTAAAGGACAAACCTTGCTAGGATCCTTTTACAATGTGATCATTGTTAAGGAATCAACCCTATTGAGAGTCCAACCCTGCTAGATGCAATAAAACTATTAGGGGTGTACAATAGATCAACTTGATCAAGAGATTTGAGAGTTAAAGCCACCCTTAGGTTATCCAAACTTCACAACTTAAAGACTAAGACAATTCTGATATGAAAATGCTTCCAGCATTCAACCACTACCAAGTAAGCTTCACTGTGTACCCAAATGAACAACTACAGTTCTCCAAATAGTAACCAATGCAGCCTCAAGCTCATATTCACCTCTACAATTTGTGCATATGCAGTTCTTCACATATTTTCCAAGGATTTCAATCCTTATGTACAAGTTACAACAATGAAATTTGGTTCAGCCTACATAAGATAAATCCTATTTATAAAATACAAATAGACCCATGTGAAGATGCACATGATAGCTCTTAAAATGCTTCAACATAAAAATTACATCAATTAATAATCCAAATATATAAATCAAGCTCGCTCATCAAATTACTTGAAACACATTCCAAGTCATCCTCCAAATAGGTCTTGACCAATACACATGCCATAGTTGACAGCATGTGTACAATCAGAGCTCCATATGATTACAATAAGCTCTCCATCTAGCGTCCAATATGGCCCTATGTTCTCTCATCATGACTTAAATAACCATGAATGCTATTCACAAAGTTCTACAATCAACTCTGTGAACATCATAGTTTTTGCCTCAAAAAAATAGTCATCAATAAATCAACCATAACTTTGTCAGATCAATTCATAAGCATGTACAGTCACAACCAATTACCCAAGACATTATATAGATTCTCCATCTAATTTTGTACGTGCTAATTCATTGTATGGTGTACGTACAATTCTCTCCAACCTGCCTGCAAGCTTCTGAATAACCAATCAGTAAAATATGTTGACATCAATGAAAAAATGCATAATGAATGCAGCACACAATCACTATAATGATAAACTATAACTGATTGAATACCTTGAAGGAAATTTTGAAAATGGAATGGATAGTTGAAAGATAGAAATTTATGATCACCGATCTACTAAAGTGTATGTAAGACAATTAAATAAGTTAATGTATTATCATTAATGTCAACTAGTTTTGACTGTACTTATCATGATGGATACAAACATCTTAAGAAAGGAAATGGTAAATGGAATGAGAAATCTACATAAAGATGAGATGGATGAGTAAGAGATGGATATGGTACACATTGGGTAACTTATTGATGAGTCTATGGCATTATGTTCATGACTTGACTATATTACATGATTCCATTTTGTATTGAAGATCAGGACTGAACAAGTTTATGTGGTCGATAATTGAACATTTTTGTATACACTGAGCAAGTGTAGTGTATATTGAGTATAGTATTAACTGAGCTAGTTATCACCAACGCATTATCGTATTGACCAAGTGAGAGAAATAAATGGAGTTTGTTAAAGAGGACTAAAGATGATGAGCTAGACAATTTTTTATGATTCTGAAGTAAAAGATAATGTTTGTTGTGATGATCTAATGAATGACAATATTCAAGGAAGATCAGATGAAGGAGAATAAAATGTGTTACTAACACAACTACCGAGGAAGGATAAAGTGGCAAAATGAATGGTGAAGATTAAGAGGCAAAATCTATGGATGAAATTAAAATAGTTTATGATTTTATATAAGGAAACATGAGATTCATTATTGAGTCTGGGAATCATGATGCTGAAGGGAGAATTTCATGTGAAAAGGATTGTTTTCATGCAACACTGATCAAACTGTTTGAAGATAAAACTAAGAAAAACTACAGACAATGTTGAGCGATAGAGAAAGTAATCACCGAGTAAAATAGAGTTGGAGGAAATGAATATGTTGAATTGATTATTGATCAGAGGTATTTTTGAGCCTAGCATGGATCTAAAAATCTATAAATCAAGTTGTAATTGAATCAGATCATTATTGTATCAGTTTAACGATTGTTACAGATAAATCTCTTAACTGAGTGGGACTTAACAGTCTTTATATTTCAATATGACATTCAATGAATGTTGATTATTTTCTTGTTGACCCCATAGTGAATATTTGGTAAAGGAAGAACTATTAGTGATAAATCCTCTAACCAGGTCACACCTTACAGTGTGTTTTGTAATCTTTAATAGGGTTGGCTCCTAGCTGAGCTCACTTTAGAAGAGTGAATTATTTTGGGTTATCAGTCCCAGGTGGTTTTTCCCCTAACAGGGTCTCCACATTAAAAATCTATGTATTTGTATCATCTTAAAATGGAAACACTTCTATCTTGATAGTTTTAGCACCCTCTTTTAGTACATTTATCATGATAGACTTGCATTTAGGATGCATTCTGCACTTGATTCCTTCATTCTAGGTGAAATTAGGGTTAGGATCCTGAAGATTCTCCATAATTTCCCTCTTCTATGACTCTATTTTCTAGGTGGGACTTAGAAATAGGTCCTCCTAGACTTCATCATAATCATCATAGGATTATGTGCCTCTCCCTAGCACTCTGCCCTATTCTGACATCATTTCTAGGTCTCCTGACATCCCTGGGACCTCCTGTTTTTGATTCTGGTAGGATCTGGACCCTGGGTCAAGGATCAGGTCATCCCTAACCTAGGTCAAGGTCTAGGTCATCCCTCACCTAGGTCAGAGATGAGGTTGTCTTTGACCTGCTTTGATTCCCCTTTTCAAATTTGGCCCCAGAGGGCCCTGAAATTAATGTCAGGCCTTCAGATTCGAGTGCAGAAGGGTTTTTAATTTGAAATTCATTTAATTATTTTCCCTCCTTAGTTGGTTATTATGATTGGACCATAATTTGAGGTGAAATTTGAATTACCCTCACATTACTCTAGGATCCTCACCTTGAAACCTCTATATAAAGACTCTCATTTGCCTTCATTTACACACAACAAGGACATCAAGAAAGCAAGTGATGGTGAAAAGAAGATGCAAGATTGCAAGAGGATGATATAGAAGATCAAGCCATTGTTGATATCAAGTATTTTTGTGAGCACACCATTGTGAACATCTATTTGGAGCAAGAGAGATCCTTTCTTCCTTGATCCACCATTATCAACATTCAAGCGTTCAAAGATATAATCATGGGGTAGAAATTATGGATTATGAATTTGGTAGGAGTACTTTAGCCTTGGGGTCTTGGTATTCTTTCTTATCTTATTCAAATCTATGCATTTCTTTCTCATACATATTCATGCTAGGGTTTTAATCTAGAGGATTAGATCTTGGCATTACACTTCCAATACACACACACACACATTCTATTACAACTGGCTATTCATGGAGGTGGAGATCACCAAAATAGGAGTTTGACTAAGGGAAAACCCTATACAGCCACCCCAAAACACCATTTTAAGATATCTGCAGTCGTTGTTTCAAGAATTCAAGTGCAGATATGAATACCCTTTTTAGTGAACTTTCGAGATCCACGAACAGATTTTTCATCGGAGCTATTTTGGGTCAAGGATGACCTGTAGTGGGGGGTAGGATCCTACCCTAGGGTAAGACCTTTCCCCGCTATCTGGGTCAAGGACAACCTACTTCCAGAAAGACAAATTTTTTTTGGGTTTTCTCTGTTGCAATTTTTTGGTCTCAGATCTGGTTGCAGGATCTTTCGAGACTGTGCATAGGCTTTAGAAAATATGTATTTCTAGATTTGTTCCAATATGAGGTATGTATCTTATCTTGACTGATTTTTAAGCATTTCTAGATTTACATTACTTATCCAATTCCAATTCAAAATATTACAAATGAATAGTGAGGAATGTTAGATGTAATGTTAAAGTTTCCATTTTCCCCTTATTCATTTTGGTGAACCCGTTTACAACAACTGTTTCTTTTTTGGTGTTAGATTTGAATCTTGCATGCTTATAAGATTAGATTTATTGCATTTATACTTTAGTTTTATACTTTAGTTGCATTTATATTTCAAAAGTACAAAAAAATATTGCAAAATCTCTTTAAAATATAAAAACATTTACATTGTCATGCTTTTAGTATTTCTTTCTATTCAACATGTATGATTCTTGTTTTGAGTTCTTTGATGAGGCTTTTATTGTAAAAAAGGATAGAATCCCTAATGAGGTACATGGTAGTGAGGATTAAAATGGTTCAGATAAGATCTCCATGGATCCTATTCCTATTTCACTCTCCTCCACAACCTCTCCAATTGACCTTTACCATAGGCTATGTGCATGGTTACCTTCATGTCCCACTATTTGTAACATTGATAAACCTAAAATGATATATCCTATACGTTTGATGATGATAAAAGGATATCCTCGCATAACGATTAAGGGTAAACCTAGAGATCCTTTGGATTTCTTTGATAACACTGATTTTGTTTCACATGCTTATCGCACATTAAATAACCCTCAACCTACTATTCTAGTTTCTTTACTGCCTTCTCAACCTATGCTTCCTCAAGCACCTCGATTTCCATCTACCTTTATGGAGTATAACTTAGTTGACCAATTACATGCTACTCTTGCTAAGATATCCTTATGGGAATTTCTTCAAACTTCCTTGACATATCATGAGGCATTGCAAAAAGCTTTATCTACTCTTCTTGCTTCGCCTCCTAATCAAGAGAACATTCATTCTATTTTAGATTGCATGCATACTATGCCTTTTGTACCTCCTATTGTGTTTTCTAATAATGATTTACCTTCTGCTGAGGTGCAGAATCAATATGATGCTCTTATGGTTGTTGTCTCTATTAACCAAAGTATCATTCAAAGAACTTTAATTGATAATGGATCTGGGCTTAATGTTTGTAGCATGGATATTCTTTAGGAAATTAAGGTTGATCTCACCACTATTCAACCTGATAATGTTCCTATACGTGGATTTGACAATATTGTGAAGAGAACTTTGGGCATTATTACCTTACCTATTAAAGTTGGTCTAGTTATTCTAAATACTCCTATTCATGTTATGTTTGGACCTCTCAATTATAACCTTCTTTTAGGAAGACCATGGTTACATACTATACATTTAGTTCCTTCTACTCTTCATCGCAAGGTTAGGTTCATCTATAACAACTTAATGTATACATTAATTGTGGATGATGCACTAAATCCTTGCTTAAATGCAGAATATGCCAAAATCTCTAAGCCTCTTCAACCTAGTAAAGAGATTGAAAAACAACTAGAGATACAACAATCTGAGATAAAAAAACCTAAGATTCAACAATCAGATGCTCCATCTTCTTCTTTAATTGATGATGATTGGGGGACATTGGATTTTAATCCTACTTTTATCGGAGAATATAAGGTCTCTGATTTGGAATTCATGAAGCAACAAATGGAATTTGAGAAAATTTTTTTTGCTCCTTCTCTACTTTCTGAGGAACTAAAAAGTAATTTTTTTTCCGCTTCGATTAATGAAACAATTGAAACTATAAAGCTTGATTGTTATGATATTGTGAGATATGTCACTCCTTGGACTCCTTCTTATATGATTGATCGATATGGTCCTGTTATCATTTTCTTAAGAAATTGGGATTTAATGGGAAAGGATGTGGTAAATATGAACAAGGTATACAAGTACCTTTGGATAATGAAGTTTATGATCATACATATGGATTAGGATTCAATATTATAGACAACCATCAGCTTTTCCTCTTAAAGTTAATCATATTTGTGGTAGACAGTTGAATTTGGTTAACCCACTTCTCATTGACCTTAATCAAGCACCTACTTTGGATATTTTTCTTGAAGATGAAGCCTTAATTGAATTTTTAGGGGTTTATGAAGACTTACCTAAGTTTCATCACAAACAATGGAAGCCTTATTGTTTAAGTACCGATGCTTATTTTGGGGAACATGATAAATAGGATACTCCCCCTTTATCGATGGATCCTTTGATATGAAATGATTTGTTAATAACTGAAACTATTGATATTCAAATGGATGAGAACAACACTAAGAGGATGATAAAGATTGGGAAATGTTTTAATTAGGATGAACGTGATCAGTTGGTTTCCCTTTTGCTTGAATTTAAGGACATCTTTTCTTGGGCATATTCAGATATGTCAGGTATTGACTCTAAGATTTTTGCTCATAACATTGTTTTAAAACCAAATATGAAACCTGTGAAATAGAAAATTTGAAAGATGAATCCATGAATTGCTTTATTAGTGAAAGGTGAAATTGAAAAATTATTGGATTTTGGATGTATCCATTCTATTGATTACTTAGATTGGATTTCAAATATTGTGCCCATTTCAAAAGGAGAAAATAAGATAAGGATGTGTACTGATTTCAAAGATTTAAATAAGAAATCCTTAAAGATGATTTCCCATTACCTAACATCGATATGATTGTGGATTCAATAGCGGGCCATGCCTTGTTATCTTTTATGGATGGTTTTTTGGGATATAATCAAATCTTTATCCCTTCTCAAGATCTATTTAAGACCGCACTTATAACACCTTGGGGAACCTTTTGTTGGGTCATGATGCCTTTTGGATTAAAGAATGCAAGAGAAACTTATCAACAAGCTATGACTTTGATTTTTCATGATTACATTCATAAGATCCTCGAAGATTGTGGATGATATCTTAGAAAAATCTATACAAAGAGAAGATCACATTACTATTTTATGACAAATATTTGAAAGGATTAGAAGTTACAACACGAGATTGAATCCTAAGAAATGTGACTTTGGAGTTGATTCAGGTAAATTATTAGGATTTATAATCTCTAAGTGAGGCATTTAAGTAGATACTGAAAAGATTGAAGCTATTGTTAATATGCCTCCTCCTAAGAATATTTCTCAATTACGGAGCTTACAAGGAAAAATACAAGCTATTCATTGCTTTATTTCTAATTTAGTGGATCGAACTATCCCTTTTACTTCATTTCTTAGAAAGGATACCACTTTCTCTTGGAATGATGAGTGTAAACAAGCTTTTGAGCAATTTAAGGAGTATCTTGAAAACCCTCCTATCTTGCAGCGAACTAAATTTGATAAACCATTCCATTTGTATACTTCAGTGACTCCAAAAGTCATGAGTGCATTGTTAGCTCAAAATGATGATGATGGTAAGGAAAGACCTGTGTATTACATTAGTCAAACTTTTCTTGATTACGAAACAATATATAGTTTTGGAAAGACAATGTCTAGCTATAGTTTATGCATGTCTTGATTACGAAACAATATATAGATTTGGAAAGACAATGTCTAGCTATAGTTTATGCATGTTAGAAACTTAGGCATTATCCTATAAATGTTGAAGTTAAGGTGATTGTGAAATTTGATCCTTTGAAACATCTTTTCTCACAAACTGATCTCTCTGGCCGGTTGGCAAAGTGGGTGATGTTACTTATAGAATTTGATCTTAATTTCATTTCTCAAAAGTCTATTAAGGGACAAGCTTTGACATATTATTTAGTTGAAGCTCCTTGTCCTCATCTGGATACATGTTCTACTTCAATAGAATTCCTTGATGATAATATTCTAGCTATTCAACAGGATGATATTTGGGAATTATATTTTGATGGGTCTAAATGTAAGATAGGTTCTAGTGTGGGTATTATCTTGATACCTCATACAAAAAAATCCATCCCTTTATCATACAAATTAACCTTTCCTTGTACTAATAGCATTGCAGAGTATGAAGCTCTTAGAGCTGGCCTACGAGTAGCTTCATCCCTTAATATCAAACATTTACAAATATATGGAGATTCACAACTAATTGTTGAATAGATTAAAGGAGGATATTAGAACAAGAATGATAAAATGACACAATACAGAGATAGCTCTTGATGTGCTTTCACAATTCTCCTCTTATGTGATTCAAACCTTGCCTAGGAAAGATAACCAACATGCAAATGCCATGGCAAGCGCAACTTCTTTGGTTTGTCTTGAGAATAATGTTGAAAACTTTCAATTTTCTATACAAACTTGTGAAATCCCTACAATTTCTAAAAAGATTACCTTTGATTGTTTCAATTTACATTCGGATGAATGGTATTCACATATTTTTCATTTTTTGAAAGATGGTACTTTTCCTGAATCGGCAACAAGGAACACGCGTAATCATATTAGGAAGCTTGCAGCACATTACATAATTTTAGGAGATATGCTTTACAAACACTCTTATAAAGGATTATTATTAAGATGTCTCAATAGAACTAAAATACCTGTAGCTTTGGCCGAAGCTCATTCTAGTTATTTTGGGGGACATTTTGGTGGAAAATCCCTAGTTAATAAATTGCTTAGAATGGGATATTATTGGCAAATGATGGAGCAAGATTCTTTCATGTTTGTTAAGAAATGTCCTCAATATCAACAACATAGTACTTTGATTCATGCTCCTACTCACAAGCTTCGTAATCAAGTTTCTCCATGGCCTTTTAGTATTTGGGGTTTTGAACTTATTGGAAAAATCTCACCAACTTCTTCTCAAGGGCATACTTACATTCTGACTGCTATAGATTACTTCACGAAGTGGGTTGAAGTTGTCCCTCTTCATTCAACAATGACAAATGTTATTTATGATTTTATCCTTAATAATATCATAACAAGATTTGGTATTCCGTTGACGACAGTTTTGGATAATGGTACCTCTTTTAAAAACAAATAAGTCACAAATTTTTTGGAGAAATATCAAATTCAACATAGATTTTCAACTCCTTATTCTAATGGACAAGTTGAAGCATCAAATAAAATTATTGAACAAATTTTGAGAAAAAAAGTTAGTAAGCATGCGAAAGATTGGCATACTCAACTAACCTATGCTTTATGGGCTTATAGGACTAGTGTTTGTACTACCACGGGTATGTCTCCTTAGAATCTTGTCTATGGTACTGATGCTATTATGCCTCTGGAATTAGAAATACCTTCTCTATGTGTTTCATTTCATGGGATAATTGATAAGGATACTTTTCATGAACAATGCTTACAAGAGCTAGAAATGTTGGATGAACAATGAATACATGCATTAGAACATATAAAAGCTTATCATAAATCTCTTCAGAAGCAATACAATCATAAGGTAATTGAACAAACATTTGTGGTTGGTGATTTAGTCCTTTATGAGAATCAATGAAATGTGAATGCTTTACTGGGTGAAAAAGGAAAATTTAGCTGTAATTGGCTTGGACCTTTTGTTGTTATTGAAGACTTTGGTTTGGGTTCTTATAAACTTGCTGATATGGATCATGTTTCTTTTAAGGAACCCATTAATATTATGCATCTCAAATGTTATTATCCTTAATATCATTCTTTCCTTGTGCATTTATGTATTCCTTAAAAAGTTTGTTTTATAGGTTATGTAGTTCTAACAAAATTACATATTGAATATATTTATGCACTTTTTCTTTCTTTCTTTCTATTAAGTTTTATATTGATGAAAGCATAGTAATCAAACATAGAACTAATTAGTAGAGAAAGTTTTTCATTCATCAAAGAGCTTTTCAAGTTTTGATACATAGGTGGCCAATGGCCCTATTTATCACTACGCTCTAAAGGCCGATGGCTCCCAAATCTCTCTACCCTATGATAGGAAGAGGTAGATTTGTGTGTCCATGTGTGGCTCCTAGATATACTCATACCATGTGAACATCCTTGACCACTCTGTAGCTCAGCTATTAGCTTCTCCTCCCTTTCTCTTCATAATCTCATATCTCTTTGGATGCATGCAAAGATGTCAACATGCCTTCCTAGATCTTTGTGACCAATGAAAGAATCTCTCTTGTCGACTGGTAGTCGATAGGATATAATTGTACTCTTGAGAACCTCAGATACAAAGCTCCTCTACTCTGCTACACTAGCTATAGAATGAAAATACATGTATTAATCTAGTGCCTTTCTTTTATCTTAAATTATGTTTCATATTTAATCAAATCTCATATTTCATACCTGGGTCTCCCTCTTGGATGTCACTAAAATGCCTAGATGGTGGGGGCATGGAGTGACTTCTCTCTCCATGCTCACTATGTCTAGGCCTTGGTGGTGGTGTCTCTATGTGGGGATGTGGAGGTTGTCATGATCTCAGTGGTGATGCATGAAATATGTGTACATCTACACTAGTATCACCACCTGGGGGGATCTCCTCTACTCTCTCCTCCTCCATGGGATCCCCCTCAGAGATGTGCTCCTCCTCATCCTCCTTTTTTGTACCACTATCCTAGTGTGTCCTCTATGAAATACCTGGATCACCTATAGGATAATCCTTAGGGAAGATGGGGCGGGTCCCCTACAAACTCCAGTACCTGATGTAATCTTGACTTATGCCCAAATAGGTCACATTTGATGGTACCTCTCTATCCTCTATTTCATCTGCATCACTATCCTCTATGTCTTCTATTAATGGTCGGCGCATGGCATCGGATCTTTGATAATACCTTTTCAGATGTGCATAGAAAGGTACTAGTCCAGGGACTCCCTGTAATAGGCCAAACTACCTCATCACCCGATCATAATAGTATGGCATCACTATATGATTTTGATGATCCTCTAGTAGCTTCTACCACTATGAATATATCATATGGAGTCATGTATCAGGCCACTCTATCCTCTGGCAGTAGGGTCTACATATCACATCGATGCCCAAAATGTGGTCTAGACGTACCCTCCAATAGAGGATATCTCCAAACTACTAGGAATCTCTAAAAGGATATGCAAAGACTCTCAGTGTACTCACACCTACCATCACTAGAACACCCAAGGATGTGTACATGCAAAATGCTCAAATAGTGAAATCTGCAAGAGCATGCATATTGATAGATTCTCCCTCTAATATCTCACTAGCTAACCTAGCTCATGGTATAGCTGGGATAACATGTTGCAACCCCATGAGAACATGCTCCTCTCCCTCTCCATCCTTAGATGTGTAAGAGGTGTACAAAATATGGTACCCTTTGCATTGGGTAACACAACCAAGGATAATATGCAAAGCATCACCCTCCATACTAAAGGTGTAGGGCCTAACAATATGGATGAAAATAGGACCTGATCTAACCAGGTCTGCATCTGTGGAACCTATCATGTGCAATACTTATTATCTACATTGATCTCCTTAGAAAATTGTTGCACTCTAGGTCTAATAGTCTCACCTCAGACTAGAAGTTGCAAGATCCTGTAGACATCCTCTAATGTCACTATGATCTCTCTAGAGGGAATATGGAAGGAATATGTATCCTCATCCCACCTCTTTATCAGAGCTGATAGCATGGATCAATGTTGCCTGATCTATGGTAGGACTGATACCTAGTATAGTCCCACATCTCTTAGTAACTGCATCTCATCATCATCAAGCTCAGATAGCCTATCTCTGACCATGCCTAGCAACTCTCCAAAGGGATGCTCTCAGAGATGGACCAAGTCCCGCAAGCACAAACAAACATCATATCAGCCATTTACATCATCAAATTTGTAAATCTAACTTGACTAGGTCAAGGTTAACCTTAGTTAGGTTAGGGATGACCTTACTGGGTCAAGGTCAACTTTACTAGGTCAAGGACGACCTTGTTGGGTCAAGGTTGACCTCATCTCAGAACAGGTGGAAACCTTCTAGTCAATGTCAACTTTCTTGGCTCAAAGTCAACATAGATGGGTCAGGGTCAACCTATAAGGGATAAGGTCAACCTTACCTATGAAAAATAAGAATTTGGAAAGTAAAAAAGCATACAACAACAAACTCACCTCAGGAAGTGACCGTCCAGTAGCCAAACTGTGTCTGAGAAGCTCCATGCACATCACTTGAAGTTCTTCTCTCCTTGGTGGCTTGCTTCATCTTTTCAAATTGGAAAATGGTAAGAATGAGTAAGTATATCTTCCTTTTCCTTATTTATAGTTCAAATTAGGGTTTTATTAGGGTTTACTCATGCTAAACTCAGATTTCCCTTCTTATGCATTTAGATAGACATCCACTCTTTTCATCATAACTTGAGTTCGGTAATTTCATTTTTAGTGTCATCAGTGGTGTTGGAATTGTGATTTAGATACCTAACTCCTTGATTTAGTTTAGGAAGGTTAGGAATCCTTATAACTAGTTTAGGAAAGGACTTTTCAACAAACTGCATATCTAGTGAATAGAGTTATCCTTATCACCCTGTTTCACCCTTCAGAAGTAGAAAGCTGAAATAGGGGTGGTATAAGGGGATTTATGCACTTCTTAATTATCATATAGTAAGCTCTAGGTGATTTATGGATTTTCATTAACCTTGTGTGTTGCAAATTCTAACAGTTTTCTGTAGGATCTCTACATCAAGGACTTGGCTATATCCTTTGTATTTACTATGATGTTTTCTTACTTTAGCTTGCATATTCATGTAGTGTCATATCTAAGCTAAAGTGGGGGCTAAATGTATCATCTTAAAATGGAAGAACTTCCATCTTGATAGGTTTAGCACCCTCTTTTAGTACATTTATCATGATAGACTTGCATTTAGGATGTATTCTGCACTTGATTCCTTCATTCTAGGTGAAATTAGGGTTAGGATCCCGATGATTCTCCTTAATTTCCCTCTTCTATGACTCTATTTTCTAGGTAGGACTTAGAAATAGGTCCTCCTATAATTCATCATAATCAACATAGGATTTTGTGCCTCTCTCTAGCACTATTCCCTATTCTGACATCATTTCTAGGTCTCTAGGCATCCCCGGGATGTCCTGTTTCCGATTCTAGCAGGATCTGGACCCCTGGGTCAAGGAAGAGGTCATCCCTGACCTAGGTCAAGGTCTAGGTCATTCTTGACCTAGATCAAAGATGAGGTCATCTTTGACCTCCTTTGAGATTTGATTCCCCTTTTCAAATTTGGCCCCAAAATCAATGTTAGGCCTTCAAATCTGAGTGCAGAAGGGTTTTAATTTGAAATTAATTTAATTAATTTAATTATTTTCCCTCCTTAGTTGGTTATTGTGATTGGACCATAATTGGAGGTGAAATTTGAATTATGGGTCCTCACATTACTCTAGGAGCCTCACCTTGAAACCTCTATATAAAGACTCTCATTTGCCTTCATTTACATACAACAAGGACATCAAGCAAGCAAGTGATGGTGAAATGAAGATGAAAGATTGCAAGAGGATGATATAGAAGATCAATCCATTGTTGATATCAAGCATTTTTTTGAGCACACCATTGTGAACATCTATTTGGAGCAAGAGAGATCCTTTCTTCCCTGATCCATCATTATCAACATTCAAGCATTCAAAGATACAATCATGGGGTAGCAATTATGGATTATGAGTTTGATAGGAGTACTTTAGCCTTGGGGGCTTGGTATGCTTTCTTATCTTATTCAAATCTATGCATTGCTTTCTCATACATATTCATGCTAGGGTTTTAATTTAGAGAATTAGATCTTGGCATTACACTTTCAATACACACACACATTCTATTACAATTGGCTATTCATGGAGGTGGAGATCACCAAAACAAGGGTTTGATTAAGGAAAAACCCTATATAGCCACCCCAAAACACCATTTTTAGATATCTACAGTCATTGTTTCAAGAATTGAAGTGCAGATCTGAATACCCTTTTTGGCGAACTTCTAAAATCTGCGAACAGACTTGTCATCGAAGTTGTTCTGGGTCAAGGATGACCTACAATGGGGGGTAGGATCCTACCCTAGGGTAAGACCCTACCCCAAGGTAAGACCTTGCCTCGCTATCTGGGTCTAGGATGACCTACTTCTAGAAAGATAAAAGTTTTCTGGGTTTTCTCTATTATAGTTTCCTGGTCCCAAATCTAGTTGCAGAATCTTCTGAGACTATGCACAAGCTTCAGAAAATAGGTATTTCTGTATTTTTTCCATTATGAGTTATGTATCTTATCTTGAATGATTTTCAAGCATTTCTAGATTTACATTACTTATCCAATTCCAATTCAAAACATTACAAATGAATAGTGAGGAATGTTAGATGCAATGTTAAAGTTTCCATTTCCCCCCTATTTAGTGTTATATGTGTATGGATGTGTTGACTTGTTATGTTACTTTACACATTTCTATAATTGGATAAATTGGAAAACATAGTACTTAATTTACTGGCAATCGATGTATGAAGAGAAATGCATAGTTGATATTTTATCGAGTTGATTATTTAATTTAAAAGTTTTGTTATATACATTTGGGAGTATTTGGGACTATAGGATAACTGGAATTAACTGATTTTCCCCCCTCTTAGTTATCTAACAATTGGTATTAGAGCCTAGGCTTCTTGAAAGAAAAGTTTGAAGGACATAAGCTAAAGATCACAAGATGTATCAGAGAGAAGTGTCAAAGCTGAACAAAGAAAAATTTTCAACATGGCAAAGCAGAATGAGATTTCATCTATCAGGAATTAGAGAATCTGAAATATACTACTTAGATAACGAATTCATCTTGCCTATTGCACCCTTGACTGTTGATTAGATCAGAGATAGAGATGAACATAATGTTTCAATGGTAGAGCTTGTTGCTTCCTTATCAGATGCTGAATTCAAAGATGTCAAGAAATGTACTTTTGCTAAACAAATGTGGGACAAGCTTGCACTATTTCACGGAGGAAATGTGAATGTACTAAGAGATAAAATTTAAAGTCTTAGAGGAAAGTTTGATGACATGAAAATGAAATAAGGAGAGAACATAACATAGTACAACAACCAAGTTAAAGAGATTGTCAATGTCATCTGAGGATCATGAGGTATTATTGAGGAAGACACTGTTGTAAGTAAAATTCTCAGAACTTTGCTACCTACTTATGCTATTAGAGTCTCTGCAATTCATGAGATGAGATCAGCTCTAGGTAATCATCTTACACTTGATAGTCTAATCGGTAGAATGATTTCTTTTGAGTTGAATAACTTTGATAATAGTGTTTTTCCTAGTGTTGAGTATGCATTTATGTCATCTCTGAAAATTAGTAAATCAAGTAGGAAACACATGATAAGAAATGAGAGTGATAGTGAAAGCATGATAATGATGAACTTGATGAACTTGATGAGCTTGAAGTATTAATGGCTAGAAGACTGCAGAAAGGTAAAGGAAGATATAGAGGAAAATTACCTTTGGTATTCTTTAACTGTAAAGAGATTAGTCACATTTTAGCTAGATGTCCTAATAGAAAAGAAGATGAGAAAGACAATGAAAGATCTAGTGAAAGGAAATATGACAGAAGAGATAAGCAAGAACATAGAGGAAACTGATAGTATGATAGAAGAAGTAACTGAGATTACAAAGAAAAAGGCAAGAAGGCATCTTACCTTGTTGAAGATGATGATGATGACACCAACACTGAAACTGATGAAGATATTGAGGTGGTATTCATAGCTTTGAAAGAAGATTCAGAAGAAGAAGAAATGTATGTTGAAATAGCATTGATTTCTAAAGTTAGCAAGAATGATACTTGGATTATTGATAGTGGTTGTATAGATCATATGACAGGTGATGAAGATTAATCTAAATACATTGAACATTATAATTGTGGATATGTTAAAATAGGAAAGGATACACCTTGTCTAGTAAAAGGAAAAGGGTCTATATTGTTGAATAATAAGATTAGATGTGAGTATGCATATTGGGTGAATGGAATTAATTATAACATGTTGAGTGTAGCATAGTTGAATAACATAGGTCACCGAGTTGCATTTGAGAATAGAAAGGTGAAAATCTATGACGAGACTAGAAAGTTGGTCGCTACTGGTGAACAATCTAAAGGTAATCTATTTTATCTTGATAATACTGAAACTTATTGTTTATTGGCTAGAACTAAAGATGTGTGGTTACGGCACAAAAGGTTATTTCATGTGAATTTTGACAACATGGTTAAGATCAGTAAGAAAAGGAGAGTTAGAGGTTTACCAAGCTTATCTAAACCTGACCATGTCATGTGTAAACAATGTCAAATGGGAAAAATGTCAAAATCTAGTTTTAAGAGAAAAAATATTCATCTAATGCTATTCTGGAGTTGGTTCATACCGACTTGTGTGGTCCTATGAGAACTCAGAGTTATTATGGAGATAGATACTTTATCTTTTTTTTTATGACTACTCTAGAATGATGACTGTCATGTTCTTGAAAGAAAAATCTGAATCTTTTAAGATGTTCAAATGGTTTAAAGCTAAAGTGGAGAAAGAAAGTGGTAAAGGGTTAAAATGCTTGAGATCAGATAGAGATAGTGAGTTTATTTTTGATGAATTTACTAACTCTTGTAATGAGCATGGAAGTAAGAGACAAGTTTCTACACCGAGGACACTACAGCAGAATGGAATTGTTGAAAGGAGGAATAGGTCGATTGTTGATTGTGCTAGAACACTTATGATTGAAAAGGATGTTGCACATGTATATTGGATAGAAGCTATTAGTACTATTGTATACACATTGAATCAAGTTCAACTAAAGAAAGATTCAAACAAGACACTATATGAATTATGGTATTCTTATACACTGAATGTAAGTTATTTCAGAATATTTGGAAGTAGATGTTACATTCTGAAAGATGATAGAAATGGAAAATTTGATTCAAAAGATGATGAAGGAATATTCTTAGGATATTCTACTAAAATAAAAGCTTACAAATGTTTGAATAGGGCTATTAAAAAGATGATTGAAAGTGAAAATGTGAGAGTTGATGAATTTGCTGAGAAAAATGACGTATAAAGAAAAAACCATAAGACTATGGTAGATTTAATTACATTGAGAAACCTAACACTCTCCCTGAGAAATAGCTTGGCATTACCAAAAAATAGGATAATGATACCGAGAATTAGCCTATACAAACCAAATTCAGGAAATAATTACCAATGAAGATCATGATCCTACACCAAGTGAAGAACATAATGAAGAATAAAGAATTAAGCCTATACTTGCAAAGTATGTGAGGAGACATCATCCATAGAATCAGATTATTGGAGATAAGAAAGTGTGTATGATGACACAAAGTAAGTTGAAAGACAACACATGCTTATTTTGTGAATTTGAATCTAAAACTGTTAGAGATGCACTTGAAAATGATGAAAGGATTAAGACAATGAATGAAGAAATTGAGCAGATACTGAAAAACAAAACATGGACATTGGTATTGAAACTAAATGATAGAAATTTAATTGGAACCAAATGGATATCCAGGAACAAGTTGAATGAAAATGGAGAATGCACTTGGAATAAAGAAAGACTTGTTTGCAAAGGGTATGCACAAGAAGAAGGAATTGATTATGGTGAGACTTTTGCACCAGTTGCTAGACTTGAACGAATTAGAATATTGCTTGCTTATTATTCTTACAAAAGATTTAGAGTTTATCAGATGGATGTTAAATCTACATTTTTGAATGGAATACTTGAAGAAGAGGTATACATTGAACAACCTGAAGGCTTTGTTGATCCTAATCAGAAGAACATGGTATGTAAGTTACACAAAGCACTATATGGACTGAAACAAGCACCGAGAGCATGGTATGAAAGACTACATTCATATCTTATCAGTATTGGATTTGTTAGAACAAGTGAAAACAATAATTTATATTTGTAAGGTGAAGCTGATGATAAGATTCTTACTGCTGAAATTTTTGTTGATGATATCATATTTGGAGGACATGATACTCTATGTAAATCATTTGTTGATGAAATGAGAAAATAATTTGATATGTCAATGTTTGGAGAGATTAAATTCTTTCTTCGCTTGCAAATTTTACAAAAAAGTGAAGGCATATACATTACTCAATCAAAGTACATAAAGGAAGTATTGAAGGCTTTTGGTATCTAGGATTCAAAACTAGTCGGTACACCTATGGTCACTGGATGAAAATTGATAAAGGATGATTAGTCAATCAAGGTAAATTACATACTATATAGATAAATGATTGGTAAGTTGATGTATGTTGTACATAGTAGACCAAATATTGCACATGTAGTTGGAATTGTAGCAAGATTTTCTGCTAATCCTAAAGAATCACATATGACTATTGTAAAAAATTTTTTGAGATACTTGAAGAACACTAACAACTATGGTTTGTGGTACCAGAAAGACAACAATTTCAAACTGAAAGTTTGCACAGATGCATATTGGGCTAGAAATATTGATGATAGAAAAAGCACTATTGGTGGAGCATTCTTTTTGGGAGAAAGATTAGTTACTTGGATAAGCAAGAAACAAGGATGCATTTTTCAATCCACTATAGAAGAAGAATATGTTGAAGCTATGACTAATTGTTCAAACATTGCATGGATAAAAAAACTCTTGGCAGGTATGAATGAAGAGATCACTGACCCAGTGATAATATATTGTGATAACACTAGTGCTATAGAAATTTCTAAGAATCTAGTGATGCATGCAAAGACAAAGAACATATCTATAAAGTATATCTACTTGAGGGAACAAGTATAGGACAAGAAATTGAAACTGGAGTATGTGAAATCAAAAGAGAAACTTGCGGATTTATTTACTAAACTCTTACCTAAGGATACATTTGAGTACCTGAGGACTACACTCAAAGTCCATCTCTTGTCTATCAGTCACTAAGGTGATCAAGAGGTTGCATCAACCTATACTCCATCAAAATATCAAATGATGTTGATGCATGATGTTCACACTTTAGGTCTCCTAAGGTTGTGAAAGATGAAAGATGGAAAACACATAGAAATTGCATATTAGTACATGCAAGGTATTTGATCAAAACCAAACACAAAAGATAATATTTTGGCTACTATAGAACTTTTTATTCTTTTTGGAATTGTTGTTAAAGGGAGAGAAGAATCAATGAAATACCTATCTAAAGGGAGAAAAGAAAATAAGAGAGAGAAGAATATACACACAGGGAGAGACTGCATGGAGTATGAATGTTGTGTAGTGATTAAACATATAAAATGTACAAGCTAGGAAGAGTTTACCGAGTTATACCATTTTCTCACAAAGTTGTAGAATATATGTTTGGTATTCTATGGCATATTTCATATTGTGTTGCCATCAATGCCAAAGGGAGAGACTGATAAACTACAACTTATTCAATATCTTGAAGAAAAGTTTGAAAATGGAATGGATAGATGAAAGTCAGTGATTGATGATCACCGAGCTACTAAATTGTATGTAAGACAATTAAATCAGTTAGGGCCCATTTGGTAGCGGGAATTAGGAAATGATGCATTTGATCAAATGCTGGAAATGGTCAAATCATGGATTTGATAATCCAATTTTTCATTTTCGGATTATAGATTGGACCGTTTGGTTGACTTGGAATATGAGCGAGAAGATGTATATCCTTCGTTTGGTTCCACTTTTTAAAACTAGAGTTGGAATTTTAATATGATTTTTATTTTATTTTTTGAACTATTTTAATATTTTTTTATATTCCATTTTATTTTTATTAGTTCATTTTATGATTTATTTTGTTATTTTATTTAATTTTATAGAGAAAACCATAAATGTTTTTATTTTATTTTTATTAAATTTTATATAGAAAATCATAAAAAAATTTCAATTTTTTTTTAATAAGGTTAATATTTAATTTTGTTTAATTTTACATTCAAAATCATAACTGAGTCATAAACAAAAAAAAAGTTCATGAGTTTATCAAAATATGTCCATCGTATCTACTTTAAATTATAAAAAACTTCATGTATCTACAATAGCTATCTATCTGTTAACCAAATTTACGCATATGTTCCCAACAAAGTAGTGCACATAGTACATAAATAATGCATTGCAGAAACATGATTTCTGCATTCACCATTGAAAATAATTTGGCGGCACTAGCTGCCTCTCAAGCCTTGCACTCCTTGCACTCATTCCCTACATCAGGTAAGGATGTAGATGGGGTACACGTAAATTTGGGTATAGCTATAGATGGAGTAGACGTACATTTGGGTTCATCGACCCACCAGAAGAATTCACATTCACTATTTCCCTACAATACCAAATCTACATCAGTTCTGCCTAAAATGATTAGTTGTCACATTATTTTTAAACATAAAACTATAATTACATATCCAAATTTTTCTTTTTTGGGCAAGCCCAAAATTGACGCCCAGGATTTCTTGATGTCTGTGACATCCTCAATATGCATCGCCTAGCACCACATTGACACATAGGTGCATTGACCGAAGTCATTGATATTATAACAATCTATGGTTGATTAAATACACTTTATAAAATTTTAGAAATTTCACATAATCAAATCTACTCCAACAATCCATGGTTGATTAAAGAGACTTTCTATTTGAAACTAAAAGGATCTAATTAATCTATACACGTACATAGAAGATGGGGAAGAACAAATTCCAACAATGAAATGGTGGTGTGAAGACACACCGTGCAAAGTTCCCATAATAAATGTCATACACCAAGGAGTAACATTAGAAATATGTGTAGTCATCATAAATATAGATTGTAAGTTGAAATCATGAACAACATGAGTAGTGAACAAGTAATGAGAGTTCATTCAAATACACTCTATAAAATTTTAGAAACTCCACATAATTAAATCTACTCTAATAATTGATGAGCTCATAAACTAAGCCCAATGCATATATAGTCTTCTTAGGCATAATTGACAAGCCAGACTTTAAATTACAATAATGAGTTAAGTTGTCTCTGTATACTAGTTTAAGTAGAAGGGCTTGGGCACATTCACTCGAAACCAAGAAACCAAGTTAAATTTCCATTTTTCAAGCTCAATCCAAACCCTAGTTGGGAATTTAACCCTAGTTATGCATTCAATATATGTGAAGGTACCTCAAAGTAAAGAGTTCTCAAGGCTTCAGAGATAAAACGATATGCACAAAATGGAATTGTTGAGAATGCCCTAAAAACATTCAAGTAAATGGGCAATCGGGTACAAGTTAATGACAAATTATAACACGGGGTTTAGGGCTTTAGACAAGACTTATTAGGACTTAGAGGATTTTTATATTTAGGCAAGATTTCAAGGGCTTGACATAGCAAAGAACCTAAAGCAATTGGTAAGGGTTCTACCACACATGTATAGGCTATTATCTATGACATCTTTCAAAAGGCTAAATTGGCAATTAGTATTTATAAAAAATAGCTATAATTTGTACAAAATAAACAAATTTAACCACAAAACACAATTCGTAATTGATAATTCAATGCCAAATGTTCAATGATAAGTCAAAGTGATTCAGATTTATGGAAACCATCTAGCATATGTAGAGGTGTAGGGATAGCAAGATAACAATATTTGGACACTTTAACCATTTCAAGCATTGAATGTGTGTGTGAATTAATATCCTTATAATTATGTACAAGCGCATGTGTGTGTGAATCAATATCCTTATAATATTATATGAAGGATAAATCTAAGCTAGCCAACCCAAAATCATACACTAATGTGATTGATGCTACCAACACAATCAGATACTATCTTCAACACTTTTGCACTTGCAAGTAATGTTGCCAATCCAGTGTATTATTTATAGTTGTGGTATCCTGCTCAGAGATTAGAGAAATATTTTCATTTTTATTTTTATATTGCTAAAAGTTTGTGCATGCAGGATGACTTATGTTGAATTTGAGATCACTGTTTGTTTGTGACCTGTTAGGTCTTAATCTTGTAGGTGCAAACTTAGCAAAGTATGGACTTGATTTCAAAAGATATAGGACCCTAAGTTTTCAAGAATAAGCCTAATTTGATGAGGATTGGATAAGGTCCTCCTTCTTCTTTGAGCTCCACAGTACTCAGGCGGGTATTGCCTATAAAAGGGTTACTCTATTTCAAGTAAGCTTGTGATATGTGGATTATGTCTTCACTACTATGCTTTTAATCCAATTAATTAGTTCAATAGTTCATTATCACTCTACAGACAGTCCATAATATCCTAAGACAAAGTACAATAATGAAGACTATGAATCTACAAGCATAATACAGTGGTGTTACAAAGTTCATTTTCTTTTTGTGAGTATTACTCAAGGAAGAATAACCTCTTGATTCTCTCTTCAAGGAATCAACAACTTGAACTGTATCACTTGGATATAATTCCTTCAAAGTATGTATGAAATAAAACTTAAAATACTGGTAATAATTTAAATGATTTAGGATTATAAAAGTTGAGTCAATTCTCTCAACACAAAGATAGGAAAATACTGGCCAGTGCCTTTTTCATTGGGCTATAGAGTCAAGGAATAGATTGAATGTAATGATGTCTTTAACTGGTCTTTAGACATAAACACAACTATCAAAACTCTTTACTACTTATGGTAATCCTTCACATGAATCCCATGAACACATGTCTCATTTTGAGCATTATTTAATCTAACCCTAGGTTGGAACGCAAAACAATAACACATTCACATAAACCTTATGAAAAGATTTATAAATCCATAGCATAAAATATAGGAGAGATAAAAGATCTGATGTTTATATTAAGAATAACCTTTCACCATGTGCATTTAGTACACCCTGAAACCAAGCTTGCATGATAAATAGTAGCACACTGTATATCTTCTCTACTGTTTGATCAAGTTGATACAAAAATCATAATCTTTGACAGAGTGCTAGGGTTTCAGAAATTTTCTCTTGTCAACCCCTAAAAACTCTCCCCTTTTTTTTTACAAAAAATTCCTTTATACCAGGATCACTCCTCAAAAAATCTGACTACTCTAGGGTTACAAGAATATCTCCAACCACCCTTAAAGATTTTATAATAAATGAAGTCCTAGATAGATAAGATATTATCAAAATTTATTCTGCATATTGTTCTTGGATCCTTACAATATCTGAGCATCTAATTGATATTTCTAAACTAGTAACCTTCTGGCAAGAAAAATGAATCAAAAAACAACACCCCAAGATATCGAAAACCCTCCTCAATTGCAAAATGTCCTAGATCAATAAACTTTTGGCCACCTCTGTACTTTACACAATCGACTGATTCAAACTTCCATGAAAAAACCCTGAAGGAATTTTAAATTTTAAACTAGAACAGTCACTGGCTGAAAATAAATTATGACTATAGATCCATCACATTCCCGGCAAATCAGGCAGCTTGTAGAATTCTTTTATAAACTTAAGATCGGATGGCGGTCTCATAATCTCATGCATCTGACAAATTCCTCCAGATCTTACGGCCGCCGTTAGATCTTCCATACTGGCAACTCACAAAATTCTTTGGGTCCACCGACGTGTCATTCTTCCCTTTGAAAATTCTTAATGAATAGAAATCATCCCCATCAGCACCTTTTAACCACCGGGACCACAGCCTCCAAAAGCCCTTTAAGATGAATCAACGGCTGTCGCTGAACCGCTGACTTATCTGGTGTGCAAATTTCCCTTGCGGTGTAACGAGAACCACAGGATCTTTCCACTCTTTAATCAATCTGCCAGCTTATAAAATGAAAATGCCCCACTGACATCATCCTTCCCTTCCAACTCAACCAATCACATAAAAACACATCAACAAACATAATAACCTGACCCCACTACCTCGGCAAACTTTTGATGACTCAGTCGCCAATTCGTTGGAAAAGATAGAACATCTCCAAAATATTTGGAGATTCAGCGATAGACGGTCGCGTAGTCGCAAGAAATTTTAGAATTCTGCCAAATATCATGAGAATGAGTGACTACAAAGAAATTTACCGCTTCTGCTAAACTTTTTTCATTACCACCTAAAAAAACCTTTAAACAACCATGGGCCTGTTGGAATAAGATCAACGACGGTCTTATCTTTGCATGAAATTTGAAGATTCAATGTGAACATCAGATAACCATTGATCAACCTTTGATATCACCCCGCAAAAACTCTGACACAGGAGATCTGACAAATACCGACTCAACCAAAACATGGACCAATGAGGAGCATCCATTACTTTCTTACCTGTCAAAAAGGTCCCACTAATCTCCTGGTGCATCGAACGGTCATTGCAATACTACGATCTTAACCATCATGCATGTTTTCTTAACGGTGAAACGATGACCACTGATTCTCTCCGAGCTTTAACCTTTGAAGACTTAGAAGACGGGCCCGCTGGGATGAAATGAATGGCCGTCGTAAGATCTGATACTTCTGATACATCCTTTGAGAACTTGTGCTATCCGTCAATCTTCTGACATGTTAGCCATTCAAATTTTTTGAAAAGCTCGACCCCACTGACACAAAACTGAGTCACACACCCATGGACCAATAAAAAGGATGCTGACTAAGCACAGCTGGCATGTGGACCCACTTCATTGAAAAGCTTCACCACTGAATAAAATGAATGACTGGCGCATGATCTGATGCCTCTGACAGAATGCTTGCGGTCTTACACCCACCGTAGGATCTTAGATGTTTGTTAGAGCTAGGCCCATGGACATCACATAATACTGAAGGCTTAGATAATAAATTTATTCGAGGACCCAGTGACTATAGTTTTATCAGTTGTGACAACTTATTCACCTTTTTTGAATCACTCTAAGATTTGGTGACAACCATGTCACAGAATATCTAACCGCCAAAAGAAAACCACCCCACATCTGGAGATTATGTGACCAAAAGAAATCATAGTTGCTGGATAAAAAGACTGACCGCTAGATTATCAGGAGATCCAGCGACAACCGCTAAAGAAAACTGCTCCATATTATGAGATTCAGCAACCAAAAAGAAAACTCATGATCGCCAGATGAAAGATCACTTAGATAAATTATCATGAGACAACCCGACCATAGGAAAGACTGACTTAGAGATCTCATGACTATAGTTTCTTTAGGGAAAAATTTGAGATAGTAGTCACTGGATCGCGCAAAAACATTGTGAGATTTGGAGACTGATGGTGAAGCGCTAAGTCGTTAAATAAAAAGGAATATTCCTAAACCTTAAGGAGACTTAGCAACTAAGGAAATGTAAAAATGCACATGCTTATTGGGGATTTAAGTGATTTCAAAAAGTAATGCCCGAACATAACAAGGCCAAGGGGACTTAGGGTTTATTTATAAATGGCTAAAGATTTTAAGTAGTTGCCTAGGGTTTTTGAGTACAACGGCTATTTTTTGAAAATTTGACAAGGGTTTTAGCCAAAAACAAAGGAAAAACACTACAGAGGGCATACAAAAGAGAAAGAACCATGTAATTTTTACATGTACTAACAGTGGCTCTTTCTAAGGATGGTCAAATGCCAGTTTGAACAAGAATTGCAGAATCTCCTGGTACAGCAGACTAGAACAAAACTTTGACCATAAAACAAGGAAATGGAACAAAAATATACTAGCAAACCTGTACAAAGACTTGAAAAACTCAAGAGAAGTAGAGCTTCAAAAATTTTCCATGCACTGGCAACTCCAAAAATTCTCCTATCAAATTCTTCAAAATATATGAATCTGGCCCCCAATGTTCTTCAATAATAAATGGGCCTAGCCAAATGGGATCAAATTTCCCATGCTTTCCTTTGTCTTCCAGTCTGGCATTCCACATCAGGACCATGTCATTTTTGACAAAAAATTTCTTAGTAGTCCTTTTATCATATAAAACCTTGCACTGAGCTTGCAATTTTTTATTTCTGTCATGTGCATCATTCCTTATCTAATTCAACTGAATTAAGTCATTCATTCTAATTGTCATATCCTCTTCTATATCATCTTCATATGTTTGAATGAATTTTTACATCTGTAACAAGTTGTTCTAGGGCAACCTTGCATTAATTCCATAAACTAAGTCAAAAGGGGGCACACCCTATTGCTTTCTTAACTGTCACCCTATTAGCCCATAAGGCTTGTAACAATTTGGAGTCCCAGGCTTTCTTATTCTTATCTAGAACCCTCTTCAGAATCTTGATCAAACTTTTATTACTGGATTCTACCTGGCCATTACCCTGTGGATGATAAGAAGATGAATATGAAATTCTGATACCATTATGTCTACAAAAATCAACAGATTCTTTAGACCTGAAACACAATGCATTATCAATGACTACAACCTCTAGACAACCAAATCTTGTTAAAATATTTTGCATCATGAAATCTATTACCACCTTACTAGTTGCCCTTCTAGTAGGAATTGCCTCCACCCATTTGGTAAAATAGTCAGTTGCTACCAAAATGTGTGATTGTCCACCACTGGACTTATTTGAAATCTCACCAATAAAATCCATACCCCATTTCTGGAAAGGGGTTTCAACAGAAACAGGTTTGAGAGGGAGAATCCCTCTGAACTTCAATCTCCTTGCAAATCTTTGGCAAGGATCACATTTCTTAACAAATTGATGAGTATCTTTGAAAAGTGAAGGCCACCAAAAACCTGCCCTGATAATCTTGTGGACTGTAGTTTTAGCCATGTAATGTCCTCCACAAACTCCATTATGGATCTCACTCATCAAAAGTTTTTCTTTTTCTTTATCTACACATCTAACCAAAACACCCTCATTGCTTCTCCACCAAAGTTGACCATTTATTATTGCATACCTCAAGGCTTGGAGCTTTATAGTCCTTTTATTATCATCCAATTCATGAGGTAAAACCATTTTTTGTAGATATTTGACAATGTTCTTGTACCATTCACAATAATCCATATTACAGATATAAAGCCTCTGATCTTCTTCCAGCATATTAATCTGGTTTGCATTTAAATTACTCTAGGCCATCAATTTTTCTACGCCCAATCCTCTAACCAATTTTGTAATGTGAATGTCAATGTTAAATTCTTGAATTATGTTAATCCATCTACATCTTCTTCCTGAGATCTCCTGCTGGACCAAGATGTCCTTGACTACAACACTTGGTACATATGCAACCACTGTAGCCCCTACCAAATAACATCTAAATATTTTGATGGCCTTAACCAAGGCATATGCCTATTTCTCAATGATGTCATAATTTAATTCTGTTGCTTGTAAGGTCTTACTGAAAAATGAAATAGGTTGTTCAAAACCTTCAGCATTCTTTTGTAATAACACTGCAGCAATAGTATGGGCAGATGCAAAAGAGAAAATTTGCATTGGTTTTCTATAATCTGGTGTTTTTAAGAATGGGTCATGCTTTATGGCCATCTTAATATCATTGAAAGCTTGAATTTCTTCAGCATTCCATTCAACGTTCGCTCCTTTTTTCAACATCTTTGAAATGGGAATACTAATCTCTGCAAAGTTAGTAATGAACCTTCTTAAAAAATTAACCTGTCCTAGAAAAGATTGGATCCCTTTGATATTCTTTGGTAGGGTTAATCTATCAATGGCTTCTACTCTTTCAGGATTTATCCTCACACCATCCTTTGAAACTATGTGCCCCAAAATTTTTCCCTCTGTCACACCAAAGGCACACTTTTTTGGGTTCAAAGAAACCCCATACTGTAATGCTCTAATAAAAATTTTCTCAAGATGTTTACAATGTTGTTCTTCTTTTGCTGAAAATGCTATCAAATCATCTTGATATACTACCATAAATTTATTAATGAAATCAGTAAAGGCTACATCCATAGCCCTCTAAAAAGTGGCACCAGCATTAATCAAGCCAAATGGCATCCTAACATAAACATATGTTCCCCAAGGGGTGGTAAATGCAGTCTTAAATTGTTCTATTTCTTTAACCATGACTTGATTATAACCAGAAAAGCCATCCATCATGGACATCAATTCTGATCTAGTAACGTTTTGCAACATATTCTCCATGTTAGGTAACCCATAATTGTCTTTCAAAGAATTTATGTTAAGATTCCTGAAATCTACACATAACCTGATATCACCATTCTTCTTTCTGACAGGCACCAAATTTGAAACCCAAGTGGAATGCTTGATTGGGTTAATGATTCCAGCATCCACCATCTTCTTAAGTTCCTCCTCCTCTTCAATCATGTGAGGAGTTCTAGATTCCCTAGTGATCTTGATGTTCTATCCTTCAAGATTAAAGTGGCAAATGATAAATCACATTGTATGCTGCCTCCTATAGAAGCACTCCATTTTCTCGATAATAAAATTCCATACTGGGGAGGAATATCCACCACCAAAACACTCATGGTCAATTTTTTATTGGGATATGCAGCCAATCTATAAGGCAAAGCCTTAATAGTACCAACAACTGGTACTTCTCTTAAATCCATTGCTTGACACCTACCATGGGGTGTATCAACTTTTAATCCTAAAGATTTCATAATTTCAGTGGGCATAACAGTGTTTGATGCTCCTGAATCAATCATACAATTCTTTAACAATTTTCCATTAATCTGTAAAGTCAAGAAGAAAGAGTTAACTGTTCCCATATTACTACTAACAACATCTGTGTCCAAATAAATCTGAGGGATTTTAGAAATAATTTCATCATTACAATCTCCATCTTCATCATTAACATTTATCAACTGCTTCTCAATTCTTCTTTCTTTTTTAGAATCAACATGTACTACACCATTTAACCAATCTAGGGCTTTCTCCTTATGTTCCTCAATTCTCATCATCTCTAGTAATGGAACTTTAATAGTGGTTTGAGATAATAATTTGCTCATGTCAACTGGAACATACTTTACATCAGCAACATCAGATTTTGAATCTTCATTCTTTTTCTCAGATCTTTGGATGGCTGCATCTGCAGGCTTATCATTTTGAACCTTATTCTTGTTTTGCACCATAGGTAAAATCTCAGCTACAGGCTTAGCTTTTACCTTATAAACAATATTAGGCTTAACGACCTTTTTTATCTTGACCTTGTCAATAGGACTAGCATCTTTAACCTTCTCTTGTGTTGTTGTTACATCCTTACTTGTTTTCTTGATGAAAATCCCAGCTGGCTTCTGATTTGTATCACCTACAATTCTATTCCTCAAATTGTAATTTGATTTTGCTTGTGTAACCATATTAGCTATTATCAATGCAATCTCTTCATCAGAAGGTCTCATTAAAGTAACTGTTTCTTCATTTTTTTGCACATTACATTGGATATTATTAGGTTCACTGTCTTCATCATTAGAAAAAACTTGCTGATGATATGATTCATTTCTAGTTTGAGAATTGAAAACATCCTAATTTTCATCTTCCTCAGTATAATCTACTTCACTTAAAACATGAGATGAAAACATTCCACATCCCTGATCATCATAAGGACGCTCCTCATTAGAAACTTTCTCTTCATGGGTAGAAACACCTTGAGATATGGCACAATAATTTGGGTCATGTGGTGATTGGAAAGCAATACACCAGAGAACTTCCTTAGTCACAATGATTGTAGTTCTTTGCATTGGATCAAGGATTCTATCATTGGGTTTATCTTTTCTTTCAGGAAGAATAGGTCTCCCATCTTTCCACTGAGTGTTATATGGGAAATTCTGCATTCTTGGTGCTTTATTAAAATTATTATAAGAAGGCTTATCTCCTCCTATAGCTTTATTATTTCTACTCTCACCAAGCTTGAGGTCTTTAATTGCTTTTAAGATCTGCTTCAAACTTTAATCTTCCTTTGGCTTCACATTTTGTATTTTTACTGTATGCTTTCTATTTAGCAAAGGAGACTAATTATCATCTCTTGTTCCCAATTTCCCTGAAATCCTTCTATTACTTTCTATATTCACAGCTAACTTATAAGCCTCAACAAGGCTCCTTGGATTCTTGTCTCTTAGAAGATACCCCATCTTGGAATCAAAAGCATTCAAATATGTAACAAGACATACTCTGTCATCCAATCTGATTACTTGCAATAATTTGTGCATAGCCTTTTGAAACCTAACATTAAATTCAACAACATCCTCATTGAAATTATTTTTTATGTTATTAAATTCATTCAGCATGAATCCTTCATGTGTTTTGTCACCATATTGCTCTTTAAAACAATTCCTAAGCTGATTCCATGAACCAATGCTACCATGAGGTAATGCTCTAAACCAATCTCTTGAATCTTCTGTTAAAGACTACACAAACAATTTCATGATAACATCATCTGGGACAATATTGTAATCATCAATTACATCAATAAATTTTTTTAAGTGCTCTTCACAAGTGACAACATTGCTTCTTGTAAACTTGGGAAGCTTCTTTCTAATTTCTTTAGGGAAAGGATTAGGATAACCAGGGATACCAGTAAAAACCAATTGCTTACATCTTTCTTGAATGACTCCTGTATTGAAAATTCTAGCACCCTGAGATGTGGATGCATTAGTATTAGTTGTAGCAGAACCAAGTCCACCTGGTGGAGGGACAGTTGTTGTCTAATTTGTTGCATTTGTAGTAACTGCTCCTTGTGTCACAGTA
Source organism: Chamaecyparis obtusa (assembly GCA_027943335.1). Taxonomy (NCBI): domain Eukaryota; kingdom Viridiplantae; phylum Streptophyta; class Pinopsida; order Cupressales; family Cupressaceae; genus Chamaecyparis; species Chamaecyparis obtusa. Next base: position 2,031,474 of record BSBK01005123.1, on the reverse strand, counting down.
GAATTGCCCAAATTTGTAAATCCTATAGATTTTTTAAGAAAATCAATTTTCTTTTTCATCTCTAAAGTTGCAGCTTCTATTTCTACTTTTTCAAGTTGCTTGGCTAACCACTCTTGTTCTTTTCTTTTTCAAGGTATGATTCTAATCTCAAAACCTGATCTATAGGACTTTTGGGTTTTTCAGGCTCTTTGATTGTAAGTCTCTTTTCTTTTTGTTTTCCCTTATCCTTTGGAACTCTTGTTTCAAAATTTCTATAAACAATAGGCTTCTCACTTGTATCTTCAAGAATTGGGACATAGTTTATAGCCTCTAGATCTAACAACTTCCTTTTTAACTGGTCAAATCTTATCATTACTTGTCTAATTCTTTCTTCTTTTTCTTTTTCTCTCTTTTTTCTGATAACTGCTTGTTCTTAAATCCTTCTTTCTAACTCATACACTTCCTCAAAAATTTCTTCAGAATCAGGCAAAGTTGTCTCTGATTCAACTTGTTGTGTTTGATGATCTTCTTATTGGTCTTGTGATTCATGTAGTCCTTGAGGTAATGAAGAACCAAGGGTGAAAGGGGGAAAAAATTCCTGTCCACTTCTACTTTTACTTCTTGATCTTTCCTCTCTTGATTGTTGTCTTCTAGAAATTCCTTTCCTATTTTGAAGTGGCCTTTCACCTTCTCTATCTGATGGGGAATAGTAATCCTCATATTGATTTAAACCTAGATCTACTACTTCCTCATATTCTGAGGCATTTTCTTCTTGATTAGGGGGAATAAAACCTTTTTGTTTTGAAATTCCCTTTTGCTTCCATGCAAATGACATATCATCATTATCCTTTTCTTTTCTACACTTGTTTTTTCTAGATGCAGTAGGGAGTCCACCCTGCAACTTTTCTTCTGGATGTTCCCTACTATAGGATCTTGTATTTTTTATACTCATGATCATAATTGATAAAACACTAGTACAAAATACTAGAGAGAGAGTCACCACTCACCAATCAGTGAGAAAATTTGAACCTACTAATACTGACTCTTATATTTTTCAAAGAAAACTTTTGGATATAATAAAAAACCCGGCCAGGAGTCTAGCTCTACTCGTACCTACGTTGTTTATGATAAATTTATAACACCAGAGATGTCAAATAAAATAGTTAGGTAAGGAGTCCAATTCAACTTAAAACATACACTACTTGCTCTTGACAATATTTCTCTATTCTCCAGTAATGTCACTGATTTGTTGGTAACATAGATGGATTAAATAATCTGATCAATAGTTAATTTCTTGTTCTTCCCCAGTAGAGTCGCCAATTTTGTTAGGTCTTAATCTTGTAGGTGCAAACTTAGCAAAGTATGGACTTGATTTCAAAAGATATAGGACCCTAAGTTTGCAAGAATAAGCCTAATTTGATGAGGATTGGATAAGGTCCTCCTTCTTCTTTGAGCTCCATAGTACTCAGGTGGGTATTGCCTATAAAAGGGTTACTCTATTTCAAGTAAGCTTATGATATGTGGATTATGTCTTCACTGCTATGCTTTTAATCCAATTAATTAGTTCAATAGTTCATTATCACTTTGCAGACAGTCCATAATATCCTAAGGCAAAATACAATAATGAAGACTATGAATTTGCAAGCATAATACAGTGGTGTTACAAAGTTCATTTTCTTTTTGTGAGTATTACTCAAGGAAGAATAACCTCTTGATTCTCTCTTCAAGGAATCAACAACTTGAACTGTATCACTTGGATACAATTCCTTCAAAGTATGTATGAAATAAAACTTAAAAGACTGGTAATAATTTAAATGATTTAGGATTATAAAATTTGAGTCAATTCTCTCAACACAAAGATAGGAAATAATTGGCCAGTGCCTTTTTCATTGGGCTATAGAGTCAAGGAATAGGTTGAATGCAATGATGTCTTTAACTGGTCTTTAGACATAAACACAAATATCAGAACTCTTTACTACTTAAGGTAATCCTTCACATGAATCCCATGAACACATGTCTCATTTTGAGCATTATTTAATCTAACCCTAGGTTGGAACTCAAAACAATAACACATTCACATAAACCTTATGAAAAGATTTATAAATCCACAGCATAAAATACAGGAGAGATAAAAGATCTAATGTTTATATTAAGAATAACCTTTCACCATGTGCATTTAGTACACCCTGAAAACCAAGCTTGCATGATAAATAGTAGCACACTATATATCTTCTCTATTGTTTGATCAAGTTGATACAAAAATCATAATCTTCGACAGAGTGCTAGGGTTTCAGAAATTTTCTCTTGTTAACCCCTAAAAACTCTCCCCTTTTTTTTTACAAAAAATTCCTTTATACCAGGATCACTCCTCAAAAAATCTGACTACTCTAGGGTTACAAGAATATCTCCAACCACCCTTAAAGATTTTACAATAAATGAAATCCTAGACAGATAAGATATTATCAAAATTTATTCTGCATATTGTTGTCGGCTCCTTAAAATATCTGAGCATCTAACTGATATTTCTAAACTGGTAACCTTCTAGCAAGAAAAATGAATCAAAAATTAACACCCCAAGATATCGAAAACCCTCCTCAATTGCAAAATGTCCTGGATCAATAAATTCCTGGCCACCTCTGTACTTTACGTGACCGACTGACTCAAACTTCCATGAAAAAACCCTGAAGGAATTTTAAATTTTAAACTAGAATGGTCACTGGCTGAAAATAAATTATGACTGTAGATCCATCACATTCCCAGCAAATCGAGTGGCTTGCAGAATTCTTTTATAAACTTAAGATTGGACGGCGGTCTCATAATCTCATGCATCTGACAAATTCCTCTAGATCTTGCACCTGCCGTTAGATGTTCCATACTGGCAACTCATAAAATTCTTTGGGTCCACCGACATGTCATTCTTCCCTTTGAAAATTCTTGACAAATAGAAATCATCCCCATCAGCACCTTTTGACCACCTGGACCATAGCCTCCAAAAGCCCTTTAAGATGAATCAACGACTGTCGTTCAACCACTAACTTATCTGGTGTGCAACTTTCCCTTGTGGTGTACTGAGAACCACAGGATCTTTCCACTCTTTAATCGGTCCGCCAGCTTATAAAATGAAAAGGCCCCATTGACGTCATCCTTCCCTTCCAATTCAGCCATTCACATAAAAACACATCAGCAAACATAATAACCTGACCCCACTACCTCGGCAAACTTTTGATGACTCAATCGCCAATTCACTGGAAAAGATAGAACCTCCCCAAAATATTTGGAGATTTAGCGACAGACGGTCGCGTAGTCGCAATAAATTTTAGAACTCAGCCAAATATCATGAGAATGAGTGACTATAAAGAAATTTACCGCTTTCGCTAAAAATTTTCATTACCGCCAAAAAAACCTTTAAACAACCATGGGCCCACTGGAATAAGATCAACGGTGGTCTTATCTTCACATGAAATTTGAAGATTCAATGCGAACATCAAACAACTATTGATCAAACTTTGATACCACCCCGCAAAAAATCTTACATAGGAGCTTTGAAAAATGCCAACTCAACCAAAACGTGGACCAATGAGGAGCCTCCATTACTTTCTTACCTATCAAAAAGGTCCCACTGATCTCCTGGCGCATTGAACAGTCATCGCAATACCGCGATCTTAACCATTGTGCATGTTTTCTTAATGGTGAAATGACAACCACTGATTCTCTCCAAGCTTTAACCTTTGAAGACTTAGAAGACGGGCCCGCCGGGATGAAACATATGGTCATCATAAGATTTGATGCTTCTGATACATCCTTTGAGAACTTGCGCTATCTGTCGATCTTTTGACATGTCAGCCATTCAAAAATTTTGAAAAGCTTGACCCCACTGACACAAAACTGAGTCACAAACCCGTGGACCAATAAAAAAGATGCTGACTAAGCACAGCTGGCATGCGGACCCACTTCTTTGAAAAGCTTCACCGCTGAATAAAATGAATGACTGGCGCATGATCTGATGCCTCTAACAGAATGCTTGCGGTCTTACACCCACCGTAGGATCTTAGATGTTTGTCAAAGCCGGGCCCATGAACGTCACATAATATTGAAGGCTTGGATAATAAATTTATTCGGCAACCCAACAACTATAGTTTTATCAGTTGCGACAACTTATTCACATTTTTTGAATCACTCTGAGATCTAGTGACAACCGTGTCGTAGAATAACTAACCGCCAAAATAAAACTGCCCCACATCTGGAGATCATGCGACCAAAAGAAATCACAGCCGCTGGATAAAAAGACTGACCGCCAGATTATCAGGAGATCCAGCGACAACCGCTGAAGAAAACTGCTCCATATTATGAGATTCAGCGACCAAAAAGAAAACTCATGATCGCCAGATGAAAGATCACTTAGATAAATTATCATGAGACAACCTGACCATAGGAAAGACCGACTTAGAGATCTCGCGACTATAGTTTCTTTAGGGAAAAATTTGAGATAGCAGTCGCTGGATCACACAAAAACATTATGAGATTTGGAGACTGATGGTGAAGTGCTAAGTCATTAAATAAAAAGGAATATTCCTAAACCTTAAGGAGACTCAGAGACTGAGGAAATATAAAAACACACATGCTTATTGGGGATTTAAGTGATTTCAAAAAGTAACGCCCGAACATAACAAGGCCAAGGGGACTTAGGGTTTATTTATAAATGGCTAAAGATTTTAATTATTGGCCTAGGGTTTTTTACTACAACGGCTATTTTTTAAAAATTTGACAAGGGTTTTAGCCAGAAACAAAGGAAAAACACTACAGAGGGCATACAAAAGAGAAAGAACCATGTAATCTTTACATGTACTAACATGACCTTACTAGCTTCATAATCAGATTAATAAGTAAAGTTTAAAAAAAATAGTGGGAGACATCTAAGGAGGGACTGTGCTTAATGGAAAGGGTCTCCTTCCATGGGAGTTTGCAGGAGAATCGACAAGTGAAGCTACTGGTATACTGACAACTCTCACCCACCTTCCTCTGTGCTTTATGTTTCTCTAGTAAGGGCAGAGAAAAGAACAAGTTCATGTGGTATCCTGCTCAGAGATTAGAGAAAATGTGTTTTTCCCATACATTTAAAGTTACTAGGGACAAATTGACTTTGAGAATAGTCATGATGCATAAGGTGATATATAGTCCATCTATATTCTATACCCCATGAAACTCTGAAAAATAACAAGAATTTCTCTCTTTTTTTTTCAATTCACAAAACATGAACTGCTTACAAAGACAGCCTAATCATTTTTGTTCTCTCACACACAAACAATGCATCCCAAATAAACATTCATAGCCACACTAAACAAGAACATTAGATGTTTGATCATGAGAGAGTTGGCATGAGGATGCAACAAGCACATTAGATCAGTATTGGCACATTGAGGGCATAAATTTAATGGTTCTCTAAATTTTGTGCTTAACAATAAATTGAAAATATCAGGAAACAAGTTTTTCCAGCATTCCTAAGAGCAACATTCATTTGTCAATGTCATTTAGTAGGGTATAAGCAATCTAACTACAATTACAAATCAAAATTTTACTCCTTCCATTGAGCCTTGGCCCAACTACATAAGTAATAGTACTTCATCATTTTTCGATTATGAATGTCGATTGTTTGAACTCTAGAGAATAACATGCTCATTTTGTTTCAACTTGTTGCAATGGTAGGTTAATGCGGTTGAAATGGCTAGTTGAATATGCCTCATCTTATGGTCCAATTGTTTCTCTTCTATAGGCAACAAAAACTAGGGCATTTTAAGAACCAAATCTTATTTGACATCTTTAGAATATTTTTATCTCAAAGATGCGTAGGTATTAGAGAAAGTCTTTAGCATACTGGAGGACATATACTAACCCCAATAATTACACTCCCTCTTGGGATCAACTAAATTTAGATTATTAATAAATTGAGTGAAGCAGCTATTAAAAAAATTGTTTTTTATTTAGAGAAATTTGAGAGGCTTTTGATCAAAAAGTCCCATTTGTGATGGACCTTCTTGAAGATATTTTTCAACCTAGTACCTTATTCAAGGGCATCTTGCAATACCTCTACATCTCATGGAGTACACATTGTGATCACACTAGAAAAATGCTAGGGTGCATTTCTCATCAGAGATGATGAGGATTTGAAATCCTATGTTTTTAGCTTGAAACCTCCATTTGTGTTGGATCTTCTTGAAGATCTTTATGAGTACTCATAAATCTTATAGAATACTTTTGAACCTTGAGGCAACAAGGCATTGGACTTGAAGATCACCAATGTGCATCTCTCTTCTAAATAATGGGAAACACTCTAAATTGGTTGTGGAATAAGGATCAAGTGTTCCACATGTTTGGTCCCAAAATCAGTACTCACATTTCTAGAGGGAGCAATCCACTTCAAAGCCAGGGATATGTTATTCATTAAGGTGGCTATACTAACTCTTTAATAAATATCAAGTGATAAGAGGCCAATTGCTAAGAGTGGATATTCTCTCTTGTTAAAGTTTGATTTATCTATGGTACACAATTCCTGATGCTTGGGTGACAGTTTCCCTCTAGCCTCAATAATATGGACTGGACCATGTAGGCTTCCTTTGTCAAGACATGTTTTTCTCACATCCTATGCATATGATGGTTGGAAATAAACTTGCTTAGTAGCACAGTAAAATAGTCTTCCCATGTGCATATGAATTCATACTTACAAGCTTTATCTATACAAGGATTAAATAGAATTTATAAATCTTGAAGCCTTTCTCTATACACCTCAATGAAAAATGTGTGAAGCTTAAGAAGGAATGGACTAGGGCTGTCTAGATCCATGAACCAGCTCAGGATTGGGACCCATTGTGTACCCTATCTGGGTTCAGGACTCTGGGCAGCAGAACATTGTAGAGGAATGGAAATCAGTTAGCAAAATCTATTATTCTATTATATGCAATGTTCCATGGTGTTTCTGGGATGGGACAGTTGGATAGCAGGGGACATGTTTTGGGGATGGTAGTATGAGGGGAGAGAAAGTGCGCATTGAACAACAATATAACATGATATGACAATGATTTCTGTAGAAGGCTGCAACTTCTAACACAATACCAAACAATATCATCATGTCTGAAATAGCAGATAAATATCATAATGCATGAAATAACAATAAAAACAATATCATCATGGCTGAAATAGCATGAAATAATAGTAAAAACAATATTATCATGGTGTTGATAAGACAAGTATCTAGAGGTCTATCAATGTTTAAGTAACAATACTTTAAAATGAAAAAAAAAAGTAGCTAGAGGTCTGCAAACTTCATGGCAATATACTGCACCCTCTCATCTTCATTCATTTGCAAGAACCCTTTGGCTCTATCTTTATCAGCCATGAAGGTGTCATATTCTTTTAGCATAGTTTGTTGAGTCAAATCAGGGATGCTTTTGAGAGCCTCATAGACACTTGCCAAGATAGAATTTGATTCAGAACTATCCACTTTGAGTACAAAAGGCACACAGAAGTCCTCTTCTATTATTTTCATAGTTTCACAAAGCACATCCATTGAACCAGTCATGGTTGCCTTCTTCCTATTTTCCCTCCTTGGTGATGATGTTGAAGGATTTGAACGAGCACTTGTAGTCGATTGATTGGAATGATATAATTCATCATCCAAATCAATTGTAGTGTTAAGAGGTGTACTTATAGGGACATCCTCATCACAATCCATGTAAGCAGGCCCATCCATATTGAGCTCTTCTTCTATCTCTTGTGCAGTAGTAGCAGCGGTACCTTTGGCTATGTCATTACCTACAATGATGGCTAGGTCATTGTAGTACTAGAAGGGTTGTCTCTTGTACACTTTGGCACTTTTGAATTCTTTTCTCTGCATGTTGTCATGATAAATGAATTAGATATTTGTCTTCTATCTAACTTAATAAGAATGAAATATTGCTAAGACCAACATATTCAAAACAACATGTCACCTTTAGAAGCTTCTCCCACACCATGTCATCAGCATCCACACATTGAGTAGCTTCATTCCATGCAAACCCACTCATATTCTTCAACTCCCTCATGAATCTAAAACCTTGCTTCCATCCTTTAAGCATATTTTTTAAATTTTCCTTTGACAAATTAAGGTGCATCTCAGCATTGAAGTTCCTCTCAATGGCTATCCAAGCTTCTTTTTTGAAGCCCCCTTTGCCTTTCCTTCCTAGGTGAACTTGATCATGGAGCAAGTTTAGGAACTTTCATTCCATCTCTCTTGTCCACACAACCTTCTTGGAGGAAGAAGTTGACTGGCTTACTGGAACCTCATCATCCATGCTCATCATCAGATTTGTGAAGGACATCACCTACACCACCTGTTGTATGCAATCATTAGCTACATGCAAATGAGAATGGATATTAAATAAATAGTAATACAACAGTGGCATATAATAAAAAATATTGCATTTATGCATGATATCCAGCAATATGTAATATATTTCTTTATTATCCATTCTCATTTTCATGTAGCTAAGTATGCATGTATATATGGTCTACTATGTTCACACAGTCTACTATGGTCTACTATGTTCATACAGTATGCTTGAATGGTCAATATAAAACACTTAATCCATCTACTTGTATACTTAATATTTGTTGTATCTATTTGTCAAACCATATCTTGTTTGATTCTTATGCACCGCCATCAAAGAGGGCATCATAGTAAAAATATGAAATAGGCTCTATATGAGAGTTGAAAAGAATAGTTGAGAACATTAAAAAGACATTTAATATGGAATATTGGAAATAGTAACACGATTAACAATCAATTGCTACCATCATTAGTTAAGAATTGGCCACCTTTTCATTTAGAAATGGAACTTCATTACGTATATCATTATTTATGTATCCAACACCATTATACTATAATAACCAACTCTACATATTTGCAGAGGAACCAGATTTCTATAGCTTACCAGATCAGCTAGTGCTGATAGAAGTCTTAACATCAAATATTTAAATGTAAGTTTTTCCTATGTCTATTTTGTTAATCCATAAAGTGCAAAAATTAAATTTCTTATATCTTGTAAACCATGCATCAGATGACCACAACATTTGGAGGAGAAAAGCACTATAGTGAGAGGAACAAATCCATAAAATCTCAAGTAAATCCAAGTTATATTATTTCTAAGTGATCAGCCACGTCACATACAACCATTTAGCCTATTTCTCAAGATCCATGCATCTGATGACTACTATTTTTGGTGGTAAGAAGTATAATGTTATTACCAACAACCCCACAAAATTTCTCAAGAACCCAATTGGTAAATTTTGAGAACATGGATGAACAAGTCTGCTATTGGAATTTTGGTAACAACAGCTATAGGAATTCTATTAACCAGTAGGGATTCTTGTAACAAGTAGTTTGAGGATTTTCTGGATGGTGAACATGGTACTTGGTCATAACTGCTAAGAAATTTATTTTTTTTTAATGTTTGGATGCTAGAAATGGGCTCATTTTAGTAGAGGTCCATGATTCTTGGAGATAATTTTGAAATGATTTGTAAAGAGGCCTCCATTTGATTAGATTTGGTGCAGCAGAGTTGAGAGAGCCAATCACATTAAGATGGTTGATATGAAAGAAGTAGTATACATCATCTATATGGTTAACTTTCTATACATTGTCATCTAGGTTAACTTGGATTGCTTCAAACCATTGTGGAAATATTATTTGTAGTTTGAATGTTTGAATAGAAAAACTTGTGAAAAAATGCTTCACCGGGTCCCTTAATAGGATGTCTAACCCACAAATTAGACTACAGACAATAGGTATGCAACTTGTGTGTCAGATTTCCTTATTAGAGACTCAATCTTCCATCCATATGCCTGCATAGTTTTGTGCCACAATTTGTGGGTAATCATTGAAGTAATAATATAATAGGGAAAAAATATTGAATTTATAAGATAACAAATGTTGTAGATGAAAAATTTTAATTGGTCTACCAAATCTGCAAAACATTAAAAATCCCAATATTTGAGCCATAAACAACACCACATCAACAATGCAGATGTACTTACTCTATGTGTGAGAATGCATTTGCATTGTTCATGTGTTGTGGTTAGCTGTTCAACATCCTGTTCCCACCAACTCTATCCTTTTTAAAACTTCACCAAGGGATTCATATATAAGCTGTGGGGATTCTTATCTGGGTTTTTTTATTCAATACATTTGTAAATTGATTCTAATATATTAAAATTTACACTGGCCAAACATGAATCGAGGTTTGACAAACAGATACAACGAAAAAAGAAGGAAAAACTTAAAAGATGGATTAAGTGTTTTACATTGACCATACAAGTAGATGGATTAAGTGTTTTATATTAACCATTCAAGCATACTGTATGACCATAGTAGACCATAGTAGACTATGTAAACATACTATGGTCTACTATGGTCTACTGAATCAGTGTGCAATAGAATGAGCACTGATTCAGTGTTCATTATGTTGCACACTGAATCAGTATTGTAATTATATATTGTCTACTATGTTCATACAGTTGTACTATATATGCTCTAGTATAAGATGGATTAAGTGTTTTACATTGACCATACAAGTAGATGGATTAAGTGTATTATATTGACCATTCAAGGATATTGTACGAACATAGTAGACCATAGTAGACCATAGTAGACTGTGTAAACATACTATGGTCTACTGAATCAGTGTGCAACAGAATGAACACCAATTTAGTGTTCATTCTATTGCACATTGAATCAATATTGTAATTATATATGGTCTACTATCTTCCACATGAAAAGGTGCAATTGGAATTTGAGGGCCAAATTATCATTCTCTCAATCCCCATTTAGAAGAAAAAGTGTCAAACAAGATACAGACATGAATGTTAATCAAAGAGAAATCAGAGTTAGAAATCATACACAGGCTTCATTTCTTTCAAAGAATATTGTAAATGTAAACTATGAGAACACATGTTTTGAGCATCAGCATTACAATAGTATGATTTATATTTCGTAATGCAACAAGGCTTACAAATTCAAGAGGCATAGACAATAACTAGTTAGGAATGAAAGCACATTAAAGAACAAAGAAAGGTCTTGTAAAACTACAACTAATCTCTATGTCTATAGTCTTCACACATCCTACTTGCTATATCATCTCTAAAGTTCCCCCAATCATCCCTATCACACTGACTCAACCCATATGTCTTAAGTATTGGTACATTTATCCCATCACGATCATCGTCCTCTTTAATAACCACTTCAGATGGAACACCATCCTCTATAGTAATGAAGTTGTGCAGTATGCAACATGCCAAAACAATACATGCTTGTGTCATGATTGGATAAGATGTTGCATGCCTCAAGATAGGAAAATGCTGCTTCAAAATGTCAAATGTACGCTCTATTGCATTTCTAAGAGAGGAGTGTCGGTGGTTAAACAACTCTTGTGGGCTGTTTATAGGGTTTTCTCTTGAAAACTCCTTCAAGTGGTAATGTGTACATCGGTAAGGTGCAAGAAATCCTGGTACATTTGGATATCTAGCATTGACTAAATAATATTTTCCTACAAAATAACATATATTGTTAAACCGTGAAACATTGACACCATCAAACATTTATCATTTTATTGAGTAAAAATATGGTGTGAAATGGCATACCAAGGGGAACTACAAGTGGATCAGCTCTACTGAGATCCTAAGCTAGAACATGGCTATCTGCAACAGACCCTTCCCAACCAACAAGAACATATTGAAACTTATGATCAAAAGAAGAGATAGCCATAACATTTTGTGACAAGTTTCCTTTTCTATCCCAATATTTACCTTGTAAGTCGACATCGACAATGACTGGTATATGGGTTCCATCAATTGCTCCAACATAATCCTATAGAAAGAAAAACTACAGTCAAGAAAGATGCAGTAATAAGATTATCCCTAAGCAAAAAAATTTGTAGCACTAGGGGGTTTACCTTGAAGTAAGGATCGAAACACTCCTTCCCACTAATTTCAGGAGGAGTGTTTGGCCCAGGTGGTATGAGATAATCCACATGGAGTGCTAAGACAGCCATCAAGGCCTTGTGGAAGTATCAACTTACTGTCTCTTTGGAGTGGCCAAAGTTGTGGGCAATCTTACGATTCCTCAAATTGTGGCCAAGGGTGTGGAGAAACATGACTAATTGTTCTTCTAACGTTATGCTCATCGTATCTGATAGGATTTTGTTTTCCCTTACAAGATTGGCTAGCCAAAAGAAGGTTGCTGGACTCATGCAAATTTGGTTGTGATAATGCACCTCACTTGAATGAATAATGCATTTATAAAAACCACTTCCATCACTTCTTTCCTTATGCTTTGTTTGCCTACCTTCAAGCACAGACACTGCTTTCGCTACTCCAAGGATAGCAAGAATAGGTTCCTGAATAAGATCTTTTCTGATCTTCCTACAAATGAGTCCTTGAATGTTTATATCATTGATAAGATCCATCCCTGAAAATTACATGACGAAGAAGGTTTCAAATACAAAATTGACAGTCACAAGCAGCAAGAGGACAAGCCAAGAATTGTGTGTACTTTTTATTGACACAAATGTTTGTATATGTATTCCTACCTGGTTATTATCAATAGGTGTTGAATTTTTTAGCATTATCTCATTAATTATTCTTTTGATCATATGATAGGTGTATCAAGGGATATCAATATGCACAAAACATCTGTAGCTCTGTGGATAGATTGTAAAAAGATTTGTGAGAAGAGATGTGAGACTCACTCTAGGAAAAGTAGACAAATAGACAAAAATCATGCATGCCATCCATGATAGATAATTAGAAAATAATATACTCTAATGGCATTATAGATATAGACAACTTTTAAAAGTATTTCATATAATTGATTGGAGGTTTTTTTGTTTATTTCTTTTCTTTCTTTTGTCACGATACATTGGTATTTTGCTCGAGGTTATCTGTTGAGTTCTGGCTGGATCTGCCCAAGGTACTAAAAGACTCCAAAATGTGTGGAGTATGAGAATGTAAGCCTAAAATGGCCTTGGAAGTGTTTTTACATCATTTTAAATAGGTTGGAACACTAGGAATAACAAGAATAGCAAAAATTGCAAAATTGTCAAAAAGTTGTCAAGACAACTTTTGCAACTTTGTAAAGTTGCATGACAAGTTTTCTCCTAAGAAGCTATAATGAAGAAGTTAGGTTATCTTGAGCAACCCAACAAATGAACATGAGGGGTGGACTATATAAACACCCTAAGGCTCAAGTTCCCAAGTTGGTCGGATTTGTTCTTGTATTTCCAAGAAGATTTCATTGTTAGTTTACTGTTTATGCACAGTCAATAAGTTGTTTTGATTGAAGGAATTGAAAATGGATTGAAGAACTCATTTGGATGTGTAGATATTTGTGAATAAATTTTGTGTTTTTTTGGATAGTTTTGTTGTGTAAATAAAAATTAGAACCTTCCTGGACTATTCACTACCAGTGTAGGGCTTGTGGTGTGTAAATATGGCTCCATGATGAAATCACTCCGTGGGATCTTAATGGCCCAAGGAGGATGGATAGTGGAGTCCTTGTACATTATTTTTCCCTTTGTATAGGTGTTGGAGATGACATTTTCCAATTTTAAGGGCTTTCCCTAGGCGAGACTGTGGAACCCAGTTAGGAGCAAGCTAGTGACAGTTATAATTTTAATGTAGGATTGGGTTAGATTTGAGGATATAAGGAGTGGAGAATGGAGATAGGATATAGAAGAATCCCTAGAAGCAATTCCTAGAGTTGATGAATCCATTTCATGAACCTGTGTTCATAACCTATGTTATTAGCCCTACTTTTAAGGACAAAGACACAGTCTATAGGAAGGTACTGTACGAACAGATTCAAGACCCCAAATCCTAAAAATATTGAAGTGTTCCCAAAAGGGTATCTGGAACCAAAACTGGTTTGGAGGGTTATTTGAGGAGTTTGAGAGCTATTCACCAAAAACTGAGTTCAAAGGCCTAATTAGGCCTAATAGGGCTACTAGCCTTAAAAACAGGAATTCTTGAAATCAGTAAGAAATATTTGCCAAAATTGTGTCAAATGACCTCAAGAAAAGTTGAGACAGTAGATTTTGAATCCGGACAACCCTGCTAGGTGCTTGTGATGGGCATGGTGAAGTTGGAATTGAACTTACTCTAGTGGGTTCAAGTAGGAAGTGTGAAAGGCTAGTTGGTAGAGAGGCCCCTGTGACTTGGAGAAAATAGATGATTACTCCAAAGGGAGTAGGATGAGAAAAGAAACCCTTAAAAGGTCTAACAAGAGACCTTGGAGTTGAGTCTAGCTAACTCATGTAGGGGAGTCTCCCTACCAAAAAACCTTCAAAGTTCCTTCTCCTTTTCCTTTCTCATGGACAAGTTTTAATTCGAGCATGAACAAGTAAGCAATTGACTTATGAATGTGACTGATAGATGTTTCCTTACAAATGACCCAGACTATCATTGTCCAAAAAGAAAAGTCCATATTGTAAATTTAAATGACTCTCCATGGTATATGATCATGTGCATGAATTTTCCTTGACACAAATAAGGACAGTTTGGACTTTGGAGAGAATTGTAATTGGTAACCCTCCCAACCAAAAAAGTAGTTATTGACAACAAACTACTGAAAATAAAAAGGCTCTAATCAGTGAATATATATATTTCATAATTACACTACACAATACAAAAGGAAATCAAGGATCCAAATTAATCAATGATGAGAAACTACCAGTACACTTAAGATGATACTGAAAAAAATAAATCTTACAAGTGTATGCTTAAGCAACAACTTGTGAATTGTTCTTACCAAGGGGGACACTTAGTTTTTTTTTCAAACTTGCATCATCTATACCCTGAGTATAGATCTATGTTTTTTAATTTATGATTTAGCTAATACCCTGAGTATAGATATGTACCTGCTACTAATATACTCCAGCTATCTAGTAGTTAACATATAAGGATTAATTTTACAGTGACAGAAAGGAAGGAATAAATGATATTTCCAAACAAGCCCAAATCTAGATTGTTGATTATCTACCTTATTAAAAAAATTATTCTAAGCATTTGTGATGTAGGAAATGAAATTTTTCTAAGGAATGCTTGTATGTTTACTATTTGTAAAAATATCTATATAGTAAAAATAGATGGAAGAAGGCACATGCTAATATTCAAATTGGGTACAATCTAGAACAAGCTTCGTCATAGAAGAGAACTGCCCAGAATCACTACAACTAATTCCCATTGGCTTAGACTGAGAGAACTTTAAAGAATCAAATTTTTTCGTTAATTAGAATAAATTAATTAGACATACTATTCCTTGTTTAGGTTGTTGGTAACAAAGAAAAATTATTTGAAATATTCATTACATGGAGAAGAATTCTCTTGAGTGTAGTTTTAGACCACACGTTCAAATTATTTGACATTGTTCACTTGCTCCAAGTCCAATTTATGTTTAAGATTTTAGTCTTATTTGGGAAGATTTATATAGGAAATGAAGAGGCATGACCACTAGTCCATGTTTCAAGATACACAACAACAAAACCCTAGGAGTATAAACTTTGTACACTGGAGGGCTTCGCATGAAAGTAGAAGAAGGGATCTAGCAAGGAAGAAGGGATCAAGCAAGGTGAGAAGAAGGGACAAAGGGTAACCACATCAAAGTCCCCCTCTTAATATGCTCAACCCCAAACACTTCCAAAATCACCTTAACCAAGAACGGATATAAAAAAAAACTTAAATAGTAAAGAAGAAAGCTTGTAGTGTGAACAATGCCCAAAAATACTCCTGCCTACCAAATAAAGAATATGTTTGCAGTGTGAAGAATGTGTGAAATGTCGAGTGCCTTTGCAGCTTTGAAGTGTGAACAAGAAGAATGCCTTCGTAGAGTAGAGTAATCACCGGATCTTGCAGAGTAGAGTGCCTCCGCAGAGCTTGTGGTCATTGTGAAGAATGGTGGAGAGTGCCTTCGCAAAGCTCCTGGTCACTGTGAAGAATGGCGGAGATAAAAACAATGCAAATGCCAAAGATATCATATTTTAGCCCATGGACCCGATGGAATTTATAAAATGGGAGTTAGAAAAGTGGAATTTGGCCCTCAAATCCCAATTCCACCTTTTCAGATGGAAGATGTTAATGCTCATTTTGAACCAAAATGAGCATTAACACATTCCTATTCCATTTTCTTTATGCACTACCAAATTGAGGATTCGACCATAATGGGCAATAACAAATGCCAATTCCAAGCAAATGCTAGAAATGGTCTACTACCAAACGGGCCCTTAATGTATTTTCATTCATGTCAAATGAGAGAGAAAAAAAAATTGCCTTCCAAATATAAGAGATATCCAACAAGTTTCAAAAAAGATTTCATGAGCACCATCCTCACCATAAGGAAAAAAAAACCAATGGAACAAGTTGATAAATATCAACTAGAGTAAGTGCATCCCAATGCAACTTACAAATGGAACAAGTTGATAAACATCAACTGAAGTAAGTGCATCCCAATGCAACTTACAAATGGAACAAGTTGATAAACATCAACTAAAGTAAGTGCATCCCAGTGCAACTAACAAAATAAAACAATGGATCAAATGGAAAAGTTTATAAATGATGCAACTAAGTGCAAAACAATAGGTCATATAAAATCTGATAGCACTTAATGCTGAATAATTAAATCGACAATAAACCACTTGGAAGGAAATGTTGTCAGATTACTCACAATACTTGAAGAGATTAAATTTGAGCAACATCAGTGATATAAAGTAACAATTTAATATACTAAAGAAAGAAATACCCCCTGAAGATGCACCATACCACTTAAAAGTGAGGAATTGTAAATGCATGATGGGATTGATTACCATTATCATCCTTAGAATTATTGTTAGGAATTAATGCTTGATGATTGGCAGTCATTCTATAGAAGTGGTTGTTGCATTCATGACTATAATTGTCATTGATGTCAACACAGTGATATTCTGGAGTTTAGCAGAGAAGCGGGCACAATTTTGTTTTGCGCACATGTTATATAGAAAATTGGGTTTTGTGTAGTTGATGGTATGTTATTTCATGTGTTATTAACCTATGGTTAATAGCATGAAAAGAAATTCATTCATTCATGAAAGTTATAAGCATTTTTGTGAAAGTAGTGTTTTGACAGTGTTCCTAAGTAGTGGTTTTTGGTAATCGGAGGATATCTCCTAAGCGGGATGGAATCTGATTTTGCATAGTTAAAGGGAAGTTTGAGACTCATTGGTGGTGACATGGTTCACTGTGCAAACTTTGGAGTCACACAATTGGAAAGTTATTACATCTAGAAGCCGATAGTTTTTGTGTAATTCTGATGTAGCGTGTTGAAATTATTATTTTGTATTTGTATGCCAACTCATTTGTAATTATTTGAGTGTGTTATAAAGGAAAAATGTTTTCCTTATTGTAATATGGATTGTAATAGTTGTGATATGAAATTGTGAAAGTTTTGATGCGAATATATGCATGAAGTGAAGAAAAGAGCTAATTCAGTGATGAAGGAAGACTTGCAAAGTACAGAGATCTAAATTTGTGATCTTGTGTAGTAGAGAGTGTAGTTTTGGCATAGTATAAAGGAGGTAACATATTTCATATTATTCTATTGAATAATCCTAAGATCTGTTGGACAGTGAGTTTAGAGATCTTGCCTTGAAGTTATTTGGGCAGTGGGTCCTTTTGTCTTCCATAACTCCTAATAGGGTTATAATCTTTTAACAGGGATTCAAAATCTCCTAACAGAGATTCATATGTATTGAATGTATTTCATAAGACTCCTAACAGATTCCATCCTTTCACAAGGAACTTTCATATTAGTACATCATTTTGTGGGGATCATTTCCACCGTGGTTTACTCTTTGATCAAGAGGTTCCCTAGTTAACATATCTTGTGTTATTGTGTCATTGTGTATGGTTATATTTCTATGGTTGGTTAATGCATTGATTTAAAGTCATTGAAGTTCATATTGAAGATAAAGAGTTTAATTATTGGATAACTGATTCACCCGCCCCCCCCCCCTCTCAGTTATCTTTGGGATCTTTGCTTTCTAACAATTGGTATCAGAGCGGTAGGTCCTTGAAAGAGAAGTTTAACAACTTAAGGAGATCTATAGTGAATTTTAGGAAAGAAAGCCCTAAATTTGATGGAGTGAATTTTGACAACTGGAAAGAAAAGATGAAGACACGTCTCTTGTGTTTAGGACTAGGTTATTGGTTGATTACAAAAAATGAGAGAACTATAATTGAAGAAGACAGTCTTGAAACAAGTTCTAAAGAAGAGGTAGATCTATTCATGTGTAACATACTTGCAAGAGAAGCACTTTTATCAGCACTTCCAAAGAATGAATACAGTCAGGTAAAATTTTTAATTAAATCTCATGATATTTGGAAAGCTTTACATTCTACTTTTGAAGGTGATGAGCATGCAAAGAAAGCTAGGTTACATAATTGGATTTGTGCATTTGAAGACATAAGAATGATGGAAGATGAATCTGTTAGAAGCTATATTGTTAGGATGTCAAAAATTGTTGCAGGAATAAAGTCTTGTGGAGGTGAAAAGACAAAGAATGAAGTAATATGGAAGATTTTGAGAACATTGACACTGGTATTCAGGTAGACTACACAAATGATTGAACAAGTGATACCTTGTACACCAAACTTCTCAAGAGAGACTCTTCTTGGAAGATTGGAAGTAGCAGAGATGAATTTGAGATTATCAGGAGAACTACCTAGAATGGAGATAGCATTCAGTGCTATTAGCATCAAACCTACTTTGTCTAGAAGTACAAGTGTGAATGGAGATTATGCCAGTAGTAGCAGATCCAAATATGATGAAGATAAGAAGATTGAAGAAGGTATTGCCTTACTTGTGAAAAGAGAACCAGAAGGTAAGAAAATCTTTAAATGTTGGACATGTCAAGAATATGGTCATTTTGCATCCAAGTGTCCTAAAAGAGTTAAGAAATATAGAAAAAAAATTAAGCCTAGAAGACCTAAATAATTTTATTATGCAAATGATGAAGAAATTGAAGCAGGAATTGAAAGACATTTGAGTGACAATGATAATGATAACTTTGATGACATAGGATTTGTAGCAATTAAGGAAGAAAATTTTGAATCTAATGTTAAGGATGAGAAAGCCTTAGTTTCCCAAGTTGAGAAGAAAATCGATTGGATTATAGACAGTGGTTGTTCACATCATATGATTGGTGATAAAGGAAATTTCATAAAGTTTAACAATTATGATGGAGGGGTTGTTAGAGTTGATAACAATGCACCATGTTTGATTAAAGGTATAGGATCTATTACTCTTGATGGAAAGACTGGTACTGATGATGTTTACTTTGTGGATGGATTGAGACATAATTTATTAAGTGTTGGACAGTTAGTTGATAAGGGTTATCAAGTTTGGTTTACTGAGAAAACTTGTGTGATTAAGGATAAAGATGGAAATTTGATTGGAACAGGATCTAGAACTAGAGGTAATGTATTTTAGTTGAACCCTACTGAGATGACATGCTTGATGACTAAGATTGATGACAATTGGTTGTGACATAGAAGGTTCTGTCATATAAACTTTGATAACATTGTGAAAGTAAGTTCTACACTTGCAGTAAGAGACTTACCTAAGATTATGAAGACTACTAACATGATTTGCAAAGAATGTGTGATGGCTAAGTAGAAAAGGAGCTTATTTCCTAGCAAGAAGTTCACATCTACAGAAAAGTTGGAGATTGTTCATACAGACTTGAGCGGTCCTACTAGGACTAGAGGATTCTATGGAGAAAGCTATTTTATGATTCTTGTTGATGATTTTACAAGAATGATGTGGATTGCATTTTTGAAAGAAAAATCAGAAGCATTTGATAAGTTTAAGATCATGAAAAATAAAGTTGAGATTGAATTAGGAATGAGGATTAAATGTTTGAGATCTGATAGAGGTGGAGAATTTACATCTAAGGAATTTAATACTTTTTGTGAAGTGAATGGTATTAAAAGACAGTTTTCAGCCCCTAGAACACCTGAACAAAATGGTATTGCAGAAAGAAGAAATAGGTCAGTGACTGGAGCAACTAGAGCTATGTTGTTTGAAGGAGATTTGGAAAAGACATTTTGGAGAGAAGCAATGAATACAATAGTATATACAATGAACAAAGTACAAATCAGAGTAGACATAAACAAGACACCTTATGAATTGTGGTTTGGACATGCACCCTCAGTTAAGTATTTTAGAATTTTTGGAAGTAAATGTTATAGTAAGAGAGATGATGATATAGGAAATTTTGATCCTAGAAGTGATGAAGGAATTTTTCTTGGATATTCTTTGAAAAGAAAAGCATATAGATGTTACAATAAGAGAACCAAGACTATTGTTGAAAGTGCAAATGTAAAAGTTGATGAGAAGTTTAAAATTCAGGAAAGAATGCTTGATTATGAATCTGATGAAGGAACTAACCCTTAGCCTAACATTGAAACTACTGAACAATTTTTTGAGACTAACAGTGAATTGTCGAATGAAAGTCATGTTGAAGAAAACAGAGAAAAATCTAGAGAAAAATCTACAGTTGAAGAAAGATCTATGACTATGACACCCAACAGGTATATATCAAGATATCATCCTATTGAGAAAGTGATTGGAAGTATGGACAGAGGAGTTATGAATAGGAATAAGGTATATTTATGTTTGATTTCTCAAATTGAACCTAAATCTACTCATGAAGCTTGTGAAGATGAATATTGGATTAATGCTATGAAAGAAGAACTAGATCAGATTGAAAAGAATAAGACATGGGAATTGGTTCCTAGACCTAAAGACAAAAATGTAATTGGAACTAAATGGGTATTCAGAAACAAGATGAATGAACAAGGAGAAGTAATTAGAAACAAATCAAGATTTGTATGTAAGGGATACTCATAGCAAGAAGGAATTGACTATGAAGAGACATTTTCCCCTGTGGCAAGACTTGAAGTGGTAAGAATGTTTTTGGCCTCTGCAACATTTAAGAAATTCAAAGTGTATCAGATGGATGTGAAGTCAGCATTTCTGAATGGAGAATTAGAAGAAGAAGTCTACATTGAGTAGCTTGAAGGTTTTCCTTTGACTCAAGAAGGAGACATGGTATGTAAACTAAAAGAAAGCATTATATGGACTGAAGCAAGCACCTAGAACTTGGTATGCTAGATTGGATAAATTTTTGTTAAAATTGGGATTCACAAAGGGAACAGCTGATAGTAACCTATACATAAAAGAAATTGAAAATAGTTTGTTAGTTATAGTTATTTTTGTTGATGATATTATCTTTGGAGGAGAAGATGAAGCTAGTGATAAATTTGCTAATGAAATGAAGACAGAATTTGAAATGAGTATGATTGGAGAAATGAAATACTTTTTGGGATTACAGATAACACAAAACAAAGATGATATCTTTGTAAGTCAACAAAATACTTGAATGATTTGTTGAAAATATTTGGAATGGAGAATTGTAAACCAGTTGGAACACCTATGGTTATAGGACATAAACTATCTAGTAAAGATGAAACACCAGCAGTTGAGAAAAAGAAATACAGATCTATGATTGGTGGATTGCAGTACTTGACACACACTAGACCAGATATACAACATTCAGTTAGAATAGTAGCAAGCTTTCAAGCTGAACCTAGAGAATCACCTTATGCAGCAGTAAAGAGGATATTGAGATATCTTAGAGGCACAATGGACTATGTATTATGGTATGAAACTTCTAATGATTTTACACTATGTGCATATACTAATGTTGATTGGGGAGGCAGTGTTGATGATAAGAAAAGCACTAGTGGTGGAGCCTTTTTTCTTGGAGGAAGACTAGTTTCTTGGTTGAGCAAAAAGTAGAATTGTATCTCTCAGAGTACAGCAAAAGTAGAGAATGTAACAGCAGAAAATAATTGTAACCAGATAATTTGGATGAAGCAAATGCTGAAGGATATTGGAATTAAGTTTGATGAACCTATTTTTATACATTGTGATAACACCAATACAGTTAGTGTGTCTAAAAATCTTGTATTACATTCTAAGACTAAGCATATAGAGATCAAGTATCATGTTGTAAGAGAAAAAGTTGTAGAGAAAAAAGTTAGACTAGAGTACATAAGCACAAAGGAGTAGATAGTAGATATATTTACAAAGCCCTTGCCTAAGGATACATTTGATTATCTGAGAGGTATGCTTGGGGTTATGCCCCAGCCTACTTTTGAGTAATGATGTAGTTGGTTGCATCCATCCAGTGGTATCTATGGCCCTATCTATTTTTTGGATTGGATGTTGGTACTTCCTCTATGGGGGAGTATGTGTATTTGAGCTGAGTCATGAGGACTCTTGAGAATTTATTTTTCTGAATAGTGTCTTTTGACATTAAGTTGTTGTTGACATAGTGATGATATTTCTATCATTGATGTCAATGGGGGAGAAGTGTACATGAAAAAATAAAGAGATTTGTAAAACAAAAGATTCGATGTCAATGGGGATAGCATAGCAAGATTTGATTGATGAAGAGGACTTAAAGATTTAATCAAACTAGCAGTGTTGCAGTATTGGATTTTTGGAACATTGGATGTTTTTCATCTATGTTTCCATCAATGTCAATGGGGAAGATTGTTAGGAATGAATGCTTGATGATTGGTAGTCATTCTGTAGTAGTGGTTGTTGCATTCATGACTATAATTGTCATTGATGTCAACACAGTGATATTCTGGAGTTTAGCAAAGAAGCAGGCATAGTTTTGTTTTGTACACATGTTATATTGAAAATTGGGTTTTGTGCAGTTGATGGTATGTTATTTGGTGTGTTATTAACCTATGGTTAATAGCGCAAAAAGAAATTCATTCATTCATGAAAGTTATAAGCATTTTGGTGAAAGTAGTGGTTTGACAGTGTTCCTGAGTAGCGATTTTTGGTAATCGAAGGATATCTCCTAACCGGGATGGAATCTAATTTTGTGCAGTTAAAGGGAAGTTTGAGACTCATTGGTGGTGATGTGGTTCACTATACAAACTTTTATGTCACATTATTGGAAAGTTATTACATCTGGAAGTTGACAGTTTTTGTGTAATTCTGATGTAGCGTGTTGAAATTATTATTTTGTATTTTTATGCCAACTCATTGTTAATTATTTGAGTGTGGTATAAAGGAAGGAATGTTTTCGTTGTTGTAATATGGATTGTAATAGTTGTGATATGAAATTGTGAAAGTTGTGATGTGAATATATGCATGAAGTGAAGAAAATAGCTAATTCAATGATGAAGGAAGACTTGCAAAGTACAGAGATCTGAATTTGTGATCTTGTGTAGCAGAGAGTGTGATTTTGGCACAGTGTAAAGGAGGTAACATATTTCATATTATTCTATTGAATAATCCTAAGATCTATTGGACAATGAGTTCAGAGATCTTGCCTTGAAGCTATTTGGGCAGTGGGTCCTTCTATCTTCCATAACTCCTAACAGGGTTAGAATCTTTTAATAGGGATTCAAAATCTCCTAACAGAGATTCATATGTACTGAATGTATTTCATAAGACTCCTAATAGAGTCCATCCTTTCACAAGGAACTAAATAATATTAGTACATCATTTTGTGGGCATCATTCCCACTGGGGTTTACTCTTTGATCAAGAGGTTCCCTAGTTAACATATCTTGTGTTATTGTGTCATTGTGTATGGTTATATTTCTATGGTTGGTTACTGCATTGATTTAAAGCTGTTGAAGTTGATATTGAAGATAAAGAGTTTAATTATTAGATAACTGATTCACCCCCCTCTCAGTTATCTTGGGGATCTTTGCTTTCTAACAATTATATGGTTGATGATTTTGATTCATGGGACTTTTATCCTTTTTCTTTATAAAGTAGGTATTAGTAACATGATTGTCTTTCCCACAATAGGTACAATGGGGTCTTTGATGATTTGAGTTATTGTAGTTATTGCTAAAATTATGATGGGTATTGTGATGATTATTATAATTATTATTATGATAATTATTGTTATTAGAGGTATTATTATTATACGAACTATGATATTTTTTTTAATGCTTAGACATAAAAGCATCTTCATAAGATCTAAGAGTACCAAATTGCAATAACTTAGCTTCTTGTTGACGTAATAAATTTTGAAAAATAGGATAACTTAATTGAGGAGCTAAACTAGGGATAGCAAGTTGAAAATGAATGTTAGTACTAAATTGTTGGAATTCTTTAGGAAAACATTTCTTTAGAATGATAGTAATTAATCTAATATCAGGTAAAGAAACATTCACACCACTTAATTGAGTTTTAGTAGCATGAAATTTAAGAAAGAATTCATCCATGGATTTGAAATTGGTATACCTTAGGTCTTCCAATTTGTCTTGGAGTTGAATCTTCGATGATTCAGTGGAGCTGTCATAAGTTTGTTGCAAAATATATCATGCTTGATGGGATTTGGTGCAATGTTCAATCAAGACGTATAGATTAGGAACAATAGAAAGGTTAATTAATCCAAGAGCTTCATCATTTTTAAATTTCCATGCATCTTTGTCAGTTTGAGAAGCATCAGCAACCGGTTCAAGAAGGGCATCTGTAGCAAATACCTAAAATGAAATGTAAAGGAAATATGCATCTTCCATTAATGATAGTTATAACTATTCAATTTGATTTTAGGAATGAGGGTAGACCTGATTAATTAAGAAAAATGACAAATTAAACAAAACAATGTGAAATACAATGAAGATATAATGTTAAAGGTCAAGAAAAATAAATTTAACTTAAATGTTACCGGTAAAATATGGAAGAAAAAAAAAATAATAATTTAAATTTTTTATTTAAAGAGAAAAAAAAAATTTAATGTAACTAATTTTTAAAATGGCAATTGAAATATGTTTAAATTGATCAAATGAGAAAGGTCTTAAAACAATATTAAAAAATTATTGAGCAAATTTTTTTTTTAACATTTAAACTTTTTTATGATAAATAAATTTTGAATAAATTATGTTAAATATAAAAAAGAATCTAATGATTAATCGATATAAATGAAAAACTGCAACTTTTTAAAAACTTTATGATTACTTGCACCATTATAAACATAAGAGACTAAGAATAGAAAAAAAAACATTATATAATGAATTAAATAATGATTAAATTATAAAAAATGAAAAAAAGTAATAATTATAAACTGCAATGAATGCATCCAACGAGATTTGTAACACAGCCTAGTTGCGTAAGGAATTTTTTTTTTTTTTATCAACAACAATCTATTAATGAAAACAACAATGTTGATGTACCAGCTAGTTGCATATGGAGAAAGAGAGGTTGGTTAATGTAAATAGAAAATGTAAAGACAAGGGTTGTGTGAGGGATGAAGCTGGGAACACAAAGAGAGCTGGGACCACGTAACAGAGATGCCAAGAGGAGGAATAGAGGCTGCCAAAATCTCTACTGCGTGAGGTAAGGTAAGGTAGCCTTGTGTAACTATTCTACATGGGAGAGATGTGTTAGAAATAGGAAATACTGAGAGGGGGGGTGAATCAGTATTTCACAAACTTTTTCTTTTGCCCAATTATGGATATAAGAAATTAACTTGTAGCTTGCATAAGAAATTTAACTAAGTAAACTGAATAACAAGCATAACAATAAAACAAATGAACTCATAACACCATGTTTGTTCTTGAGGAAACCCTGGCCAAGGGAAAACCCTGGTGGGGATGATACCCACAACTCATCCACTAATCAAAAGTATATGGTTAAGGATGTTGACCTTGTTAGGAGTCTGTTACATTCAAATAGTGTCTTTGTCCTAGTTAAAGAGCTCTAGGCCTTGTTAGACACCTCAACGCTGTTAGGAGTTGCTATTACAAAATAAAATATTTGCAAGATGAGCTCACTGCCAAAACATGCAATATACACTAATAGCTTCAGATACAAAGGTAAGATACAAAAACCTTTTTACTATAGGCTCTTCGCTTTGATATAAAGTACTTTCTTCTTTTCTTTTTACAACATACAATTTCGCATCATATATCAACTTATTACAATCACTATATCTGTCTTACATACTTTGCATTACATTGTATTTACATATATACAAGCTATTACAAAATAACTTCCTGTCGGCTTTACAATACATTGTACTCTTCTCAAAACATAAAATAATTATATGATGTCTTAGGGTTAACATCTAGGATGTCGTCCCTAAATAGTTAAGTAATTATTTTGATAAACAAAATAATCCCTTAACTCAATATAATCATATTTTGTCTTCTACTTTGTTCAGGTCGACTCAACACTATCTTTGTAAAACATTAATATATTTTATCGTACATGCTGTATAGACTTGTTCTCTCATATGTGGCTTTGATATACATATAATGATCCATCTTCAAGTGTGCATGCACTAAACCTTCTTCTATGAATATCTCTAAACAAAACGGTCTTTGATTAGACTGGTAAACACTATTGTACTTAGACAATTTTCAAATGCGCTCATACAAAATTGCTTCCTCCAATCATGTTATCTTCATGCTGAGTATATGTTTCCATAGTGATAACATTTTGATATCCTACTTAGCCAAATTGCCAACAATCTTCTCCTTTGTCATTGGTGGCAACATATGGGAAAATTGGCTAAGTCCCAAAAACATTGATTACAAAAATGAAAAATGTAATTTATGGCCATTACAAAATTGTGGATCCTACATGCCTAAGCATGTCTTCTTATTTCTCCAAAAATGATACTCCCCCTAAGAGTATACATACTATTATTCCGCATATCTGTATCTTCTATATACATACAATTTTCATACTATATTACTCCCCCTTTGACAACAATGACAAAGGTGTCAATTCTATAAGTATGAAAAATTTGATTTACCTTCGGATCTCAATATTGTAAGGCTAGAAGGCTTGCTATACAATCTACAAAATTGGCTTTTAGATTTTCTAATTCCTTGTCCCATGTCTTCTTCACTAATTTAGAAACACTGAGTAATGCACATAGGCCAAAGGATACTATTTCAACTGCCTTCATATTATCATAAGAAAATTTTCCATAAGATATCTTAGATATAAAAAAATCATCCAACTAACTTTCCATAATACCAATTTTCAATGATAAATGGTCTCTGAGTAGAGCGAATCTCTTCAATTTCTTCTATTTTTCATCCTCAAGAAGTCTCATGTCATTATAGATTCTTCTTTCTTTCTTCTCAATATCTGTGATCTTTGCATTTAGACTTTGCAAATCATTTACTATCACTTGTAATCCTGCTTCCTTGTTCTTGATTTTCTCTAAAATTTCTGATGTGTGGCTATGGGATTGTATACACTAAATGTACAATGATTTTCCTCTTTCTAAGCATCTTCTTAATTCTTTTATGCATATATCCAAGTTATCTAAATCATTTCTGATAGTCTGGAAAACAACTTGAAATAATTGTGCATCATAGGCTGCTTGAGCTTTGACTGATGCAATATCTGATAAGTTAGTGGATTCCATGTCAAAAGATTTTATTACCTCTTTAGCTTTGGCTTGGGGATCAACCTCACTTATTTGATTTGATATCACTCCTTGAAGTTTACTAGTTACCTCAAGTAATTCTCCTTCCAAGCTTTTCACCTTCATGTTCTTTCCAATTATCTTATTCAGAGTTGAGATCAACTCTATTCGATCATGATTGTCAACTTCTTGCCCGAAGCTTGTAAAAACTAATTCAATAGGTGGTACTTCTATTGTGTCCTTGGTCTGAGAAATAATTTTTGTCTTCTCTTCTTGCATCACATGCTCCTCTTCTATTGTTTCAATCTATTTTTCTTCCTTCTCCTCTTATTTTCTTGTCTCTACCATTTCTTCCTTAATTTCTGCTTCATCTTTTTACTCATTATCTTCTATCAAATTGCCAACATCATCTTCTTGGTCATTGAATGGATTTTCTTCCCTATCTAATATGATATTTGTGCCTTCAATGTTCATATATTCATCTATAATTTTGATAGAGGGTGGTGATGATTCAATCTGATGTTCTTCTTCTACCGCTTGATCAGATTCATTGATTAATTCTCCTGTTCTAGAGGTCATTACCTTCACAATTGCTTCCTTAGTTTCTTTGTTTACTTCTGTTGGAATGGAAAGATAAGGGACTAAGAGGGGAGGGGTGAATCAGTACCCTCAAAAACTTTAACTAATTATTCAAACTGCAAATAGTAGTGACTAACTATTCAAGAGAATCCATTGTGTGCATCATTCATTCAAATAACTTTGTAAATGTAAAGTACATGAATTGAAACAATAAATCAATCATGAAATGTAACACATAACACCAATATTTTTACCCTTGTTAGAAGGTAAAAACTACGGCGGGGATGACACCCACAAATTCTTCACTACTGCAGATAATAAAGTATGTCAGTTAAGGCTACAATTTTGATCACTTTTAGTGATCTTACCCTATTAGGAGTAACAATCGGATCAATTAGATCTACCTTGTTAAAGGATTTAAACAACACTTCTTGAGTGTGTACTCGATTAAGAGATTTACAATTACACTATTAAGTCTACTCTGTTAAGAGATTTTACAACCCTGCTATAATGATTAGAGAATAACAAAAAGTATTTGTAAATGACAACTATACTTTTTCTAAATCAAATCAATGATATACTAAATAAATATCACCTTTATGTGAACTAAAATATTCTCTGTTCTGCTCAATAGCCTTGATTGTTTCTGAATAAACTGAATTGAAACTCTATAAACTTCTTTGTCTTGCAAACCTTGTCTAAATTTTAATGTCTTGAAGGTGGCTTCTACTTCATGATCTCCTTCTTCGTATATCTCTTGATTGCACATGCACACTTGTTATCAAAATGACAACAATTACAAATATATAGCAAACCACTATGATTTTCATGACCTAATTAGGTTTGCAACATCTTAGAAAAACCTAAGATCTACGGTGTAGAAAATTAACCTAGATCTGACTATTACATAGGAATCATCACAATATTTAATGATTACATCCACATTAAATATTCCTCAATCTTGGTAAAACATTTTATAAATCCTTGTAACCGTTTGCATAGATAAATGTGTCATTCTTGATTGCTATGTTGTTTCCTGACTAAATTGGTAAACATAGCCTTTTTTGTTCTATGAATACACTAGTGCTCAGTGTGTATATTGCTTTGTGTTTAGTGATGCTCAGTGCTCAATTTACTCTGATTCTCAATAAACATACTCTGGTGCCCAGTTAAACCTATTTCCTTTTAGCTCTCAGTTCTGCCTTGTGAATGCTCAGTATGAAGGTTTATTTGTATAATTGACTAGTATAATATAGCTTGTTGTATCATGATTTACCGACTGATCATCTTAGATAACCGACTGATCTAATTTGATACTAATGACAACATCTAATGCTCAAATAGAGATAACATACTTCTTCATAATTTCCTCCCATTATCAATATTTTCCTTCTTTTCCTTCTCAGATGAGTACTTAAGTTCTTCAAGATTTCTCTGAAATGATCTTCATCCTTAATCTCACAAAGCTTTCTTATATATCTTTCTCTTATGACTTTGTCTTCTTCTACAGCTCTCTTCTTCATGTTTATCAGTTTCTCATATAAGTTATCAGGGATCTTGCATTTGATATCTTCAAACTTTTTGTCAGCAAGGGTCATATGTCTAACAACTGCATTTTCAAGATTTAACTTCTCAAAATTGTTATACATCTCATAATACTTATTCAACTTGGTGAAATCCCCTTCATTTATGATCAAAGGGTTCACTTTGTCTATCTTTGGCTTTCATTGTTTCTTCTTGCTGCCACCTACCTCTTCATCTGCATGTGGCTTCTCTACTAGTGTCTATCCTTTGCATTGGTGTAAAGATAGTTTTCTACCTTTTTCTTGGTCCATTTGATAATTATTTAACTCTCTTAGTTGGTGTGGTGGAGGTGGATCTTGTGGATTTCCTTACTTCAGGTACATCCAATTCTTCAATCTCTACATCAATGTCTTGACTTACTTCAGTAGGGGTTGCATGGGTTATCAAGGGTGGAACTGACAACACTTATTTCTGTCCAATATCCTTAATTGTTGATGATGTCTACTTCACAATGACAAATTCATGCTTGGTCATGCATGTATCCTTCAATATCTTCTGAATTTTATATCAACTCTTTTCTTTGCCAAGTTCTTCACCTATGACTTTTGTGCTGAATTGAAGTTATCTTCATGTGTTCCAAATCTAGGACTCTTTGCATCCAAATTACTTTTTAGTAACCTACTCACATAACCTTCAATTTCTACTTTAGATACCTCATACTCAAGAGGATCTACAAATTCTACTCTTGGCTCAACTGCTTCAATGTAGGTAAATTATGTGTCCACTAGAAAACATATCTCATATCTATACTTCTCCACAATATATTGTGGAATCCTTTATCTTTTCCTCATTTCACTATGAAAAGTCTTTATTACCAGAGTAGCACTCTCATTCACTTTATCAATAGGATACCTCAAATATACTTTTTTTTATTATATCCATTAAATCTCTCTTATCATTCCAATCAACTCCTATGGTGTATGGGAATCTTCTTAACAGCTGGAAAAACATGTAGGTGATTAGGGATGAGAATCTAAACTATGAATTCTTAGTCTTTCTAATCTTCTCAAGATTTTCAGTCAACTATATCCTTAGAATCTCACACATATATACTTCTACTTTGTCTACACACATAAGATAAGCTACATGTACCATGCCAGCTACCATGTCATCTTCCCTTGAACTCGCACGGAATTTTGAAGTCAATATTTTGCATACATATCTTACATCATCTTGCTCAATTTTACTTATAACAATTCCTCTTCCATTATATGAAGACTTGGTGTTGTCTAATGTTGTTTTCTTAACATTCTTTTCATTCAAAGGAATTACTCCTGACTTAGATAGTCTTGTTACCTCATGAATAAGATCTATAGTGATGTCTATGACTCTATCATCGAACTAAAATTTTCCATTATCTTGGTCGATTCATCATTTTGAAACTCATAGTGAAGCGTGTACTTGATAATATTTATTTGACTTAAATTCTCAAACCCTTCTTTGTAGGACGTCTTGTTTGTAAATCTTATTATACTCCATGGTTAGACTACCATATCCTATAGTCTAAAACTTACATTTCAGATATCCTTTCACATCTTCCAAATGCAAAATACCATTTGGGATGGTTGACAAAGCCAAACTAGGATCTTCCTCTAAGGGTTCTATAATTTCCTTCTTCATCTTAGGTCTAGCTGAGTCTCTAATGTTGTGAACTAGTGATGCATCCATGATTCTATTAAAATGTGACTACTTTGATAGTGAATACTTAGAAAAATACCTCAGAATCATGATTTAGAGCTTTGCATAGATCTGGTGAGGAATTTGTCTCCAAATCTTGCAAACTGCTCTCAATATCCACTGGCTATCTCTCTATATCTCTTGCAAACACTTGAATGATCAACTAATGTCAATCATCTTCTTTTATCCTTCAAATCTTTCAAGATACTGACATCGCATTAAATTTCTTAAGTGCTACATGCCAAAAAGATGTTCCTGGTTACCTACAAAACTTCATTATTTTCGTGTACTCACATACATGTTCATAAATTCATGCGCTCTTAACCATAGCTTTATTATATCATATACTAGCTCATATTAACTTCACAAAACTTAATTCAACTTTAAATTCTACACTATTCTAATGCCTTACTCTAATACATAGTTCATGAAATAAATGCTTAATTTCTTTGAGATGAATTAGGAAATGATTAACACTTACTCTCAAGTGCTTCGCCTATCTAGTTTCCTGGAATATTGAATGTTCTCACCTGATCTGTGACTTTAACAAACTCAACTTCTTCAAAGTTACTGTAGCAATCTCTCTAACTGTTGTTGGTGTTCACATTTCTCCTGGTGTAGTTTCTAGGATTAGAGTTTCTTATGTTGTTCATTCTACAAAATCTCATTGTGTGACCAAAATTATTGCATATCTGACAAACTACTCCATTGTTTCCATATCTCGTTCTGACTAACTGATTTGTGATCTGCAACTTTTGGCAATATGTCCAATTTTGTTGCATCTATAACATACAACTCCATTGCTTTTGTTCATGTCTCCAATAGGTTTCTTATCTACAAGTTTAGTATCTCTAAACATTCTACTATTATTACTATAATTAGATCTAGGTTTCTTACAATCAATAGCTCTATTTCCAAAACTATGACAATTATAACAATAACCAGAGATAGGTTTGAATTTCTTACCTGTACAATCTCTTTTCATGTGTCCAAAAGGATTGCATGAAAAACATCTACCTTTGAATTCTCTTCACATCTCTTTAGGTGATTCATCTTGCTTAGGTGGATTAGGTATATCTTTAGATTTGTTAGCTTCATCAGGTTTCTTTTCATCTTTATTATCAAGGTGTTTCAGATCTAGTTCTTTCCACTCCTCAATCTTCTTTGGGAACATATCTTTAAGATATCCAAGACCAGTTTTATCATAAGATGGTTTTTGATAAGACATTTTCTCATCAATCTTTTCACTACTAGAATATTGTTTCTCAAAATTTTGTTTAGACTAAGTTAGTTCTCCTTTCACAGTTGTATTGTACTTCTCAAGTTCAGCATACTGCAATTTTGTTTTCTCAAGTTTAGATGTCACTTTGGTAATTTTAGATCTCAGATCTGCATTCTTAGATTTTAGATTTGATTCATCTTTTATATTGCCATCTTTCAATCTAACTTCAGATATACAATCTTTAGTTCATGTTTAAGGATCTCATTTTATTTCTTTAGTTTTGAGACTTCATCACAGTCCTTGACTTGAATTGTAGGTTCCTTCTTTTATTTCAGACCTTCTATCTTTTCTTTTAATTCCTGAATGTAGTTTTTTGCATCATCATATATTTCCTTCAGAGTATCTCTTTCTTCAGTAAGAATATCAATCTGTTCAAGAGCTTCATCAAGATTCTTCTGCAAAAGATCCATATCCATAGAGATCTTATGCAAGTTGTTAGGTTTTCTCCAAATAAATTTTTTTTGAGTAACTAAGCTCTGATACCAATTGTTAATAATAGGAGATATTGAGAGGGGGTGAATTTGACATAGTCCAAGGAAGGGAGGATCCAATTAAGGATAGTTCAACCTTGCAGCTTCAGAATTACACAGCGGAAAACTCAACACAACAAAATGTTTCAAATCATTTTTCATTAACATGCCCAACTGTAAGGCCTTCTGGGTTAGGGAAAATTACAAATAGTAGTAATTCTTCAAGATCCACATAGATCCAATAAAATTTCAGCTAGTTCAGCTCTGATAAAAAGCAACAACTGATAGAAACCCTAAGGCAGATCTAAACTTGAGCTCGCAAGCCTCTAAGCAATCTCCTTGTCTCCAAGTGTACAAACCACTAGCTCTGTTATTACAATATCAAACACACATCTGATCTACAAGATCAAGCAAGATCTTTTCCACAACTTCGCTAACTCCATCTTTGTTCCTGAGTCTCTCAGGCATGTCCCTAAAAACATATACCCAAACACCCCTTAAATACTAATCATCAACCACATGTTGGTTGGATGAAACCCTTAACTCTTCCTAACAAATATTAAATGCCATACAAGCTGGCTTACAAATTGCCTTACAAACATTTAATTCAACATGTCGGCCTATAACAATAGCTACCAACAATAAATGTACCAAGTTGGCCCAACGAATCACATAGAACTCCAGTTAGTAAAGACTATAGAGCAATAGTGAAATAAATGAGCATTACATGCATCACCGAGCAATAGTGTCGACTGAGCACCGCAGGCATCACTGAGTAACACTTTCACCAAGCGCTAGAGATTACTGAGTTCCTTCAATGACTGAGCTTCCTTCAATAACTGAGACCATCGGTTAAGGTTGCAACTGAGTAGCACCGACCAAAACAACAACCACCTATGCAGTTTCACTGAGGACCAAGAACACCCCTACATCACCCAAGAATGCCCCTACATCAGACACCCTAGGTTTGAACAAGATATTCATATGTGAGAATATCATCTTCCAAGATTCATCACATAAACCCTGAACTTGTTCTTCATTTACAAGTCCTCCATCTTCTCACTTTGCATACTCTTCCACTTCAGCTTTCTCTATCTTTTCAAGTCTTTTCTTGACAACACATAGGTCAGTTCTCCAAACTGATCATTCATTTTCTCTAGATCCACTAACTCAACTTGGCTACCAATACTCAGGATTCTCCTACCAAGCATTGTATCCATCAAAGGCATCAAGGAAAACTTATTTTCATCCTTCTCAATAGTAAACACATTCTTCACATAGTCATACATAGCTCTACAATCATATTGCCAAGGTCTAATGACAAATATATCACTACTATTCATCTTCACAATATCACATAATACAATATCCTTATACTGGCCAATCTAAACATTAATAAAGCATTGTTCTCTAACTCCTAGAGCATAATCATCTTGCAACCAGCCTATCCTATAAGGATGTGGATGTCTCTTTCTATTCAAACCAAGTTTCTGAACCATGTCCTTAGCAACAAGGTTATCAGTACTACCACTGTTTACAATTACATCACAAATTTTACCTCCAAACTTGAATCGAGTCCTAAACAAGTTACTCCTCTAACAAGGTTCCTCCTTTTTACCGAGCAATGTTCACCGAAGAAGCAAGTTTTTTGATTCAGGTTCATTCTGAATGTTCTCATTCACCATAGCAATTTGTCGATCACCAAGCTTCTTCTATGTACACTCAAAAGACCAGTGTCCTTCCTCTCCAATATTATAGCAAGTACCCTTAAAGATAACTCTACATGTCTTCTTCTTCAGTTCCATAGGTTTTTGTTCATCTTTTGCATCAGTCAGTTTATCCTTCACCGAGTGATCAATCTTCTCTTTCCCTCAAGAATTGCCACGTTGTTTCCTCTTCAACTTATCTTCAACCTTTAGAGCATACTGATAAGCATCTTCAATAGAATCAATCTTCAGCATACCAAGCTCATCCTGAATATTGAATCTCAGACCATTCACATATCGAGCTACCTTTTCCTTACCAAGTTCTCTGTGTTTAGACCGAATAGTAAGCTTGTAGAACTCCTCGATGTAATCTTCAACATACAATTCCTTCTACTTCAAATTCTAAAATTTCTTAAACAATTCAAGCTCATAGTCAGCATGTATGAACTTAGCTTTCAATTTTGCCACCATCAACCTCCACCGATTGATCTTCATTTCACCTTCATCTTCTCTATCTCTTTGTAATTCTTTCCACCAAAGAGCAACATGTCCTTTCAACTTAGTTTGTGCCAATCTCACCCGAAGAGGATCTTCAATTTCTCCCAGCTCAAAGAAATATTCAAGTTCACCAATCCAATCAATCAAGTTCTTGGGTTTCAAGGTACCAGAGAAAGTAAAAACATTCATTCGGTAACTATTACTTAACTAAGCTCTAGATCTATGCAACCGATAGTTCTATCTTCACCAGATCTGTCCCTCTGGTCATCACCACTAGATCTAGCAACTTCATATTCTTCAACAGCTTCCTTGTAACCATCCTTAGTACCAACATTCTAAGGTACACCAGCCATAGCTCTCATGATCTCAACAACCATGTCATTCTTCATCAACTCTATCTCATATCTAAAATCTGATTTCACCTTCTCTATAATCCAGGATTCCACAGTATCACAAAGATCAACAATAACTCTAGGGTCCAATCTTCTCAGAGGCATCCTTAAAGATAAGAGAAAATCCTCTGCAACAAACACTGCACCGACCACCTTGTGACAATATCCAAGTTGTATGCAAGTTAGATCGCAACCTACAACCTTGCACAAACAACTAGGGCACAATTTCACAAGTTTAGTGCTATGGACCTGCAACCAAGATCATATGATCTCCTCGCCAACAAGATTAATTTCGTGGGATCAACCCTTGCAAGATCAATCTTCACTCCACAAGATCAACTCAGCTCTGATACCACCTGATGTTGTCCAAGGCATGGAGGATCCAATTAAGGATAGTCCAACCTTGCAGCTTCAGAATTACATAGCAGAAAACTCAACACAACAAGATGTTTCAAATCAATTTTCATTAACATGCTTGGCTGTAAGGCCTTCCGGGTTAGGGCCAATTAAAAATAGTAGTAATTCTTCAAGATCCACACAAATCCAATACAATCTTAGCTAGTTTAGCTCAGATAATAATCGACAGCTGATGGAAACCCTAAGGCAGATCTAAACTTGAGCTCGTAAGCCTCTAAGAAATCTCCTTGTCTCCAAGTGTGCAAACCACTAGCTTTGCTATTACAATATCAGACACACATCTGATCTGCAAGATCAAGCAAGATATTTTCCACAACTTTTCCAACTCTAACTTTCTTCCTAAGTCTCTCAATCATGTCCCCAAAAAAATCTACCCAAACACCCCTTAAATACTAATCATTAGCCACATGTCAGTTGGATGAAACCCTTAACTCTTCCTAACAAATATTAAATGCCATACAAGTCAGCCTAAAAATTGCCTTACAAACATTTAATTTAACATGTCAGCCTATAACAACAGCTACCAACAATAAATGCACCAATTCGGCCTAACAAATCACATAGAACTCTAGTCAGTAAACCAGAACTACTGAGTAACAGTGAATAACTGAGCATGCCAAGCATCACTGAGTAACACTTTCACGGAGTGCTAGAGATTACCGAGTTCCTTCAGTGACTGAGCTTCCTTCAATAACTGAGATCGTCAGTTAAGGCTATAACAGAGTAGCACTGGCCAAAATAACAACCACCTATGCAGTTTCACCGAGGACCAAGAATGCCCTTGCATCACCCAAGAATGCCCCTGCATCAGAATTAGTATTTCAAAAACTTTTTCTTTTTCCCAATTATGGATATAATAAATTAACTTGTAGCTTGCATAAGAAATTAAACTAAGTAAACTAAATAACAAGCATAACAATAAAAAAAATGAACTCATAAAATTATGTTTGTTCTTGAGGAAACCCTAGCTAAGAGAAAACCCCAGTGGGGATGATACCCATAACTAATCCACTAATCAAAAGTAGCCGGTTAAGGATGTTGACCCTGTTAGGAGTCTGTTACATTCATATTGTGTCTTTGTCCTTGTTAAAGGACTCTAAGCCTTGTTAGAAGCTTTAACCCTATTAGGAGTTGCTATTACAAAATAGAATGTTTGCAAGATGAGCTTAGTACCCAAACATGCAATATACAATAATAGCTTCAGATACAAAGGTAAGATACAAAAACCTTTTTACTGTTACCAAATAGCTTTACTATTCTGATCTAGCTTTGTAGGCTCTTCACTTTGATATACATTACTTTCTTCTTTTCTTCTTACAACATACAATTTCACATAATATATCAACTTATTACAATCACTATATCTTTCTTATATACTTCACATTACATTGTACTTACATATATACAAGCTATTACAAAATAACTTTGTGTCAGCTTTATAATACATTGTACTCTTCTCAAAACATAAAATCATTATATGCTGCCTTAGGGTTAACATCTAGGATGTCATCCCTAAATAGTTAAGTCATTATTTTGATAAACAAAATAATCCCTTAACTCAATATAATTATATTAAGCCTTTTTCTCTATTCAGGTCATCTCAACATTGTCTTTGTAAAACATTAATATCTTCTTCCGTACATGCCATACAGACTTGTGCTCTCATATGTGGCTTTGATATACATAAAATGATCCATCTTCAAGTGCACATGCACTGAACCTTCTTCTATGAACATCACTAAACAAAACTGTCTCTGATTAGACTGGTAAACATTGTTGTACTTAGACAATTTTCAAATATGCTCATACAAAACTACTTCCTCCAATCATGCTATCTTCATGCTGAGTATATGTTGCCATAATGACAACATTATGATATCCAACTTAGCCAAATTTCCAACAAGATGTTGTGCAAGATGAGCTGCCAAGACTAAGGGTTGTGTAGCAAGGTAAAAAGGATAAATGGGAGATGCAATGTAAATTACTAAGCCTGTGCAAGGGAGGTGAGACCTATGAAACAGGTTGCTACAATAAACATGAAATAAAAAGGATTATAAAGAGTTGGTTTGCATGAAGTAGAGGGAGAGGGTATAGGCTGCGTAGATCCATAGATGAACAAACACGAAGGTGAAATGTAAAACTCCAAGATCACTAAACTCTATGCAATATAAAATGAAAGGAAATGTGATATTAAACATCAATATTAATGGTAATTGTAATAAACAACATATTGTAATAAACAATAGCTCTTTGTATGATGATAAATAAATAAGTTAAATAAAAATAGAGCTATTAAATCAACAAAGATATATAATAGATTGAATGTACAGATGAAGATATAAAATAGATCCTGTAGCACACGATCATACAATATCTATTGTAGATTCAAAATCTATTATCAAACAGAGATTTGTGAATCTCATATTATAAAAAATGTTAGAAAACCTAATGAAACCTATAAGAACAAATGATTAGAGTTTAAACAAAGCTAATTAAAATATCCTGCAAAGAAGGTTAGAGAAATCAAATGAAACTCTCTAGCGACAAGCCGACCAAAGAGGGTGTAGTTAGATCTTAAATAAAACTTGAAATGGAGATTAATAGACTTAGATCTAGAAGTAAACCATCCAAAGCTAATTATAAAACTAGATCTAAAATAACAAAGGATAAAGAAAGAGCTACAACAAACGTTAGATATACAAACAATGACAAT
Organism: Chamaecyparis obtusa; assembly: GCA_027943335.1. NCBI lineage: Eukaryota > Viridiplantae > Streptophyta > Pinopsida > Cupressales > Cupressaceae > Chamaecyparis > Chamaecyparis obtusa. Next base: position 1,992,639 of record BSBK01005123.1, on the reverse strand, counting down.
CCTACAACAAAAAGTTAATCTCAACAAAAAGACTTTCTTCTTCTCAAACAAGATATCCTTCGAATGACACCTTCATGAAACACTCAAACAAGGATTAGCTAGCTCTGATACCATGTTAGAAACATACAAAAATTGGAAAGAGCTAAAGGAAAGAATCCAAGTGAATGAGGAAAGGAAGATTTTTACTTCATAATGAAAGAGAGATAGCTTCAAGATTTATCAAAAAATCATCAAGATGCTCTAAGATCAACATAATGAGACAAAGATTTTGAAAGGGGAAAGAAAATAAAATCCCTTGTGAAAATAATATGAGTAGGCAAAAAATCCTAGAAAAAGAGAGAGAATTTGAGCAAGAAGCTCATTACAACACATGGCCTCACTCTGAGCCATTTTAGGAGAAAACTCACATTTCTTTTAATTACATCCTGACAATTATTAAATATCTTTCTATCCTTGAAGAAAAGGATAGGTCTTCTGATCCAATTACTTTTATTCATCAATGAAGCCATTGGATGCTCCATATACTCATCTGGGTATGGAATCATTAACTCTCCATTAACACTATTAATAACCAACAAAAGACCAATGCAGTAATTTTCATCAAAGATTTCCAAACACAAAGAAATTACCTCTTCTTTCGGCACCTAGAAATTGAGGAGAATTGCAGAAAAGGTACCAACTACGTCATAGTTAGCTCTATACACATATTCATAATTATAAGATTCCTCATCCATAATCATTTCCACCACCCTCCTCCCTAAATCATTCATATTGATTAACTTATCCCATCTTTTTTTCTTTTATTGATCCTCTAAAAGCCATTAATTTGTTCTCAGCTAAGCATATGAACTTGATATTCGACTCCATTGCCTTCTTTGCAAATAGCCTTCTATCAAATGAAGAAGCGAAGCAAATGCAAGTTATTCCAATACTCATCGATAAAACCCTTGAAAAAAACATCATTATTTGTTATGGCCAGTACTAATGATAGACAAGACATGCTCATTAATATTTGTGATATGTGCTAGAGGAGGTTAGTTTCGTGTAATGATATGCTAATTTAGCAATAATATCTCTTTCAAATCTTGCCTATGGGTACAAACTAGAGTTGATATAAACACTAAGAAGGAAATAAATATTATTCTTATCGAATATCCTAATAAAATGATTCAAATCGACCAAGGCGAAGTAAAATATAGACCTAAGATATACATAAAGGATAATTGGCCCAAATTTGACCGTGTTTGAATATGTCCTTATACTCCATAAAATACATTTGTAATTAGATTATATAATCTTGAAGTATAATATATATATATACATATATTATTTATCTATATAAGATATGACCTATGTAGTCCACAGTTATATATATAAATAAAAGAATATTTGTACAAATAAGATTAATCTATTCTATAAAATAAACAATCTTTATCAAATTTATTCTAAATAATCACAAAAAACTGATAGATAATCATTAATTAAAAATTAAACCAGATATCCTTTATTGCAAATGATCTTACATGAGATTATGAAAAATTCTGAGAACAAGAGGAATCTACAGAGCTCTTTTCCTCCCAATCCACTCTTAGGCCTATATCATCTTCCATGATAAAATTTTCTACCCAATTAGGACATGATAGAGAACTCAAGTGTGTAAATAATAGAAGAAAATCAAAATTCCATCTTATTGTTGGGGTTTCTGGAATATATTTATCCTGATCCTCTACCTCAACAATTGGAAACGTTGGAACAACTCTTTGGTTGATGGTGAAGCAGTTATAATGCATGGGCTTAGGAATCGTCAAGTCTTCTCTAATACTTCCCATGACTTTATCCAAGTCCTTCAAAAAATTTATTCTTGAAAATCCTTCTGCACAGTCTACCTAATGCTTGAATATCAGGATCTACTTGTATAGAAGAGGCCCAATAAACATGGCTAGAATATCACAGTTAACTCGATACTTATCATTTTTTTCTCTAAATTCACTACTAAAGATTTTGAAAAATGCTCTAACCACAATATCATATGTAATTAGCATTATCTTCTTAAGTCTTCTCATCATTATTTCTCCATCAAAGGCAACTTAATATTTTGAACTTCTAAGCTTAATTGGAGTTTCCATAGTCGTTCCTATGCAAACTACTAGGAACTTGGATAACACCTAAACTATGCTCTACCATTTATAGGAATATATAGATTTCTATTAATATTGGAAGAATGTAACACTAATGGAATTGAAAATGACACCCTTTAGCATGCTTGTCTTTTCGTATTACTTCAATTTGATGCCTCGATAGATAAAACCAGTATATATAATTATCTTTCATATATATCTATAAGAACCTATAATTAATAGATTTAAAGAGGCTAAGAAACAAAGTAAAATCTAAAAAAATTAAAATAATACTATTCTAGGAAAACCTACAGTCTAAATTAGAAACCACTAACAACACTCTCAACCTCAAAAATTAACGATCTCTTCAAAACTTCATGTAGCTCCTTTGTTTGCTAAGGAATCTGTAAACTGATTATCTTCCCTATATATATATATATATATATATATATATATATATATATATATATATATATATATATATATATACTGGTTAAAGAAATATAAAAGATTCATACTTCTTTTTATAAGTCCATTCAAACTCCATTTTTTAGTTTTACGAGCTCTAAGGGCATTAATTATTAAGGAAGAATCTCCTTCTATCTCAATCTTATCTATTTTTAGTTTCTTACATAGAAATAATCCTTCTATGAGTGCATTGCATTCTGCTACATTATTTAGAGCTATTCCTAGGGGTAAAGATTTATGTGCAATAAGCTCACCAGACCAATCATGAATACATGTTTAGCCTATTATAGTTGTTCATGGGCTACCTTTAGAAGCCCTATCAAAACTATGTTTATACCAGCCTTATTGTAGTAGATTCCATAGTACACATTTGCACCTAAGTTCTACCTTGTCTAATCTTGATTGGCCCACAAAGGGGGGAATTTTCAAACCATACCATTGATTCCTAATTTTTTCATCCTCACAAGTAAATTTCAAATCTTTCCTCCCATTCATATTATGACTATTGACTACTTCCACTATACATGCTTCTATTTTATTTAAGAATAAATCCCATCCTAATTTCTTATTTTTGAAAATTATTCTATTTCTCTCCTTCCAAATTTCCCACATAACAATCCAAGGAGCAATAATCCATATCTTATCATCCATACCTTTTCCCAACTTCTGAGGCCAACTTCTAAGGAAATCCATTAAGTTATTTGGGAAGGTAGTAATCCAATTAAATTTATAAGCCAACCAAGTCCAACACTTATAAGTAAAGTCACAATTCAAAAATAAGTGATCAACAGATTCACAATATTTTCACATAAAGTACATCTAGAAGGACCATGATGAACTATCTTAGTGAACCACTCTGAGGTTAAAACTCTTTTCTGCATCGTTGCCCAGGTAAACAACCCTACTTTAGGTAGGCAATTTTTATTCCAACATAAGTCAATTGGAAAATATGTACTATGTTGTTTACTATTGGTTAGTGTTTCATACCCCGACTTAACGTTGTACTCCCCATTATTGGATTTGGCCCAGATCACTCTATCGACATTATTAGATGGGTTAATATTTCTATCTCTTAATATTCCTTCAATTTTATCAATTAATACCTAAGTTGGTAATCCCAAATCTTTAAAAGATTTCCAATGCCACCCTAGAGCAGGATTATTATCCAAGAATTCCATATAATCTTTGACATATACACCCCTGATGTTTTTTATTAAATTTATGGCTAAATTATCAGTTATGGTAGATTTGAGGGGTGGAAAGGCCCCCTATGAATCTTCCCAAAAGATTGCTTGATTTCCATCACCTATATCCCAGGTTAAATTATCTATAATAACAGTCCTACTTTCTAAGATGAAGTTCCATATCCTTGAGTCATTCGAAGGAATTTGTGTCTAAAGATGCTCATAGGATCCTACCATGTAAATATTTATACCTCAGAATTTTGACCCATTTAGCTTCAGGATCTTTATATATTTTCCATACCAATTTAGCACCCAGAGCTAAATACTGTTGTTTTATATCCTTTATATTTAATCCACCTTGCTCCTTTAGTTTACATATATTTTATCCCAAGCAACCAAGGCTAATCTTTTTTTATCATCTGAACCCTGCCAAAAAGAAGTTCTTAATTTATTATTTATTTCTATCTCTATACCTCTAGGTAAGATAAGGCATATCATTTGGTAAATTGGGATGAAAGATAGAAAGATTTGATCATCACTGCTTTACCTGCATTTGTTAACCATTTCCCTTTCCATGACTCAGCCTTCTTATCGATATTCTTTAGAACTCTATCCCACAAATTAGCTGATCTAATGCCTTTATCTAGAGCAAGCCCTAGATATTTACATGGTAATTCTTCGATATTACATTCTAGGCTTCTACATAAGTCTTGTTGTAACCATATCGACGTATTAAGAAAGAAACTTATTTAAAAAATGCCCATTTTTTTAAAAAACGGGTGCCCGTTTCTAATGAGGCCGTTGGAAAATGACAGGTGCAGAAGTACAGAGGTATAATGATTGAATCATTGTACAATTGTACCCATGCACAGATAGAATGTTTTAATAAATTTAGACTTAGTTTTGTCTTGTTCTAGATTTGACACTTGTTGGATTAAAAATTCATCCAAATATGGGATCAAAGCAACGTAGAAAGAGACAAAAGATAGAAAATAAAGAAAAGGAAGCAAAACGTCAAAGAGAAAGAAGAGCAAGAATTAGAGAGGGTTGTAATGCCGGAGCTTTGAGTTCAACAGTAGCTTTAAAGGAAGAGAGTATTGAGAACACTGTAATGGATGAAGAGCCAGAAAGAGGAAATACAAATCAAGAAAATCCAGGTGCATCTACTAACCCAGTATTGGGTACTGGTATGTCTTCACAACCCCGCATATATTCTGAAAATGAAATTCGTGATTTATTTCAAGAAGGCTACAAAATAAATGATTTGGATTTTATTCATGGAAGTACAGTAAGAAATGAAAGTCAAACACCAGTTGAAAAAGAAATTGAAACCCCATCTATGACTGAAAATCAAACGCCAATTGATGGTGAAAATAAAAGTACAGCTAAAATTGAGAGTGTGGATGTAAACATGGAAACACCAGTTGAAAATGAAACATGTTTAAATGATAATGAAATGGGTAATCTTTTTCAATTGAATAGTGGTGTGTTAGACAATCTTCGTGGCTTGGTTTCATGGAGGCAAATTAGGACATATGGTAACAGATTGTTCAAACAATTTTTTTATAACAAGAAATTTGGGTTTCAATGTCAATTGATGTTACAATTAATGAAAATGACAAAGATGCGGAAAGTGATGAAGAGGTTAGGAGTCAATGTGAAAGAAAAAAAAAAGGATGAGTCTTTGAAACAAGTCGTTTCGACTATTGCTAATGCCTTTGATACAATTGGAAAGAAAAGTCATTCTAAAGATAGAAATGCGGCACGCCGAGCAATAACAACAGCTTTAGTAAACAAATCAACCCATGATAAAAGAATGATGAGTAACATAAGTGGATATCTTAATATTCATCGTAAAACTTTGGCAAAAGCTGTGAAGAGAAGAGTTGACTTTGAAAGTGATCCAGCTAATAACTTATGGACCTATAGTGGCAGACTCCCGAGATCTGATATGAAACTTACTAGTGAAGTGAAAACATTGATTGAAAGATTTTGGAAGGATAATACAAGAGTATTGCCAAATGCCAGGGATGTTCTAAAATTAAGAGTTGGCTCAAAAATTCATGAACCACATCCAAAACACCTTTTGGACATGACTCAAACTGAATTATACAAAAAATTTGTAGATGAAAAGGTGTTATCAATCAGCATAAGTCAAAGATCATTTGAAAAGTGTAAACCTTGGTATGTAAGGGTAAACAAGGAAAAAGTCACATGTTGATGTAAAACTCATGTCCAATTTCGTTACCATTATGATTTATTTCGATCTATACGTGGTACCATGCATACTAAAGAAATGTTACAGGAATGTGGTATCCAAATTCCACCTCAAGTTATAAAGGAGTTCATCTCAAGTTTGTTTTGTAACCCACATAATGACCAATATTTTCTTTTCAATGCATGTGTTTCTGGTGTATGCAATATATGTGGCAATCTTGCATTATTAGATGAGTGTTTTCATGAAACTCCTACAACTGAATTCGGACAACAAATGATTGATGTGCAAAGATTTAAAACTGTTGAATATCCATTGAAGGATGGAAAGGTTGGAAGACGATGTGACCTAATAAATGAAAGCATTAGTGTTCACGCATTCATGAACGAATTCAAGTGTAAGATCATACCTAAATATGTGAAACACTCTCATAATGCTAGATGGCTTGATGAACAATTTCGCATGTGCAAGAATACATTCCCAGTGGGTAGTTTACTTTCAATAGTAGACTTTGTAGAGAACTATACTCTTGCACCACAAGATGAGATCCAATCTCAATATTATAATTCAATACAAGTAGCCATTTTTGTTCATATTGTCTATAGGCATGCACCTGATAGTACAGAAGAGGATAAATTTTTTTTGAGGGAGTACCACTTCTATATGAGTGATAATAAACTACACTCATCAGAGTTTGTGCAATATTGCATGGAGACATTTTACGACAATTTAAAGGAGAGACAAATTCAAATGACACAACATCTAATATGGTCAAATAATTGCACAGGTCAATTCAAGAATGCTATAATGTTTTATTGGTTGAGTAGGACATATAAGAAAACCAATGTCGAACATATCTGGAGTTTTTTTGAAGCTGGACACAGGAAAGGAGAACATGATGGTGCTGGTGCATGTGTTAAGAGAGCCCTTTCAAGAGAAGAACTGAGTACTGGCTTGCTAGATGTGTGGAACCTAAGAAAAAGTTGATATGTCATCAAGTAGATGATGATGGTTTTCAGTATCCAATTGGGTCTGTTGTGGTTGTTGGTACATGGTTACGAAAATACCTAACAAGAAGAAATGGGTTACCAACATTTGAGGACTACCAATCAGAAAAGAAAATTATGCAGTATTCTCATTTAGTGGTGGCAACGAATATCAAATTAGAAAGATACAAAGGGAGGCCCACCAATAAAGTCTTATGGACCCTTTCAATGGAAGAGCATGAGGCAATCATAGAAGCATTACAAAAAAGAGAGGATGCAGATGGTACACTAGGTTGAATTAGATTTAGAGACATGTGAGTGCTTTTTAATTATGTTGAAAGTTTATATAGTTAGTTCTATTAGACATTAGACATGTACAAGTTCAATATATTATTATGTCAAATTTGGAGTTAGTTCTAATTAATTTCTTGTTTGAATAGGTATCAACTACAACTTTACACGTGTGACACTCATATGCGGATGGTACACTCTAATAAATCACATGTGTACATGTGTGAGTGTTTTTTAATTATGTCAAGTTTATAGTTAGTTAGATATTAGACATTAGACATGTACAAGTGATAGATCTTATTATGTCAAATTTATAGTTAGTTGTGCATTAAAGACAGTTTTTCTAATTAATTTCTTATTTGAATAGGTATAAAGTGTACAACTTTACACACGTGTGACAACTTTACACACGTGTGACAGTCATATGCAGGAGCCCTAGAAGATGATACATTAAATTATTTCATTGAATGTTTATTTTATTTTTAATCATATTGTAATTGGGCTAAGAAGTGGGGTTTTCTTACTAGTTCTTTCCCTATGGAGCCCTTGAACTAGTCATATATATAAATAAAAATATCATTTATTGATGTACCATGTGTTATGATTCCTGTATACTTATTAATTTGTTCATTTTTTAATTCAAATTCTACAATTAATTCAAATTCACGTAGAGTATTTACATGCAATCCATCTTATTAAAAAAATCTTAGATCTAAAACAAATATTCTAATTTAATCTATGACATGTACATATATCGATCAACCAAAAAAAAACTAATTCACATAACATGTCACTCTAGTCCATATATAACATGTCCAAATAACTAGTCCAAATAAAACATGTCCATAAAACATACATCATTGGTCCAAATAAAACAAGTTCATATATAACAAGTCCATAAAACATGTGAATAGTCCAAATATAACAAGTCCATAAAACATGTGAATAGTCCAAATATAATAGGTCATAGTCCATATAACATCTAGAAATAGTCCATATATAACATCTGAATAGTCTATATAACATGAAAACACAAGTAACATCTAAGAGCCTGGATCGCCCATCTGATCTGCCATCCTCTTCACTCCACGTGAAGAGGACGGAGATGTATCATCATGATGTACACCATCAAGTGACTGTAAACATAAATTATGAAGGGATAACATAAGAAGTGGGTTTAAACAAATAACTCACTTACAAACAAAATAAATATTGAATATACATATATTAAATAAATTACCGTGGAACCCTGCTGAGTAGTTTCCTCTGTGGGAGGAGGACCTGGAGTAAAAAATGTCGCTGTGGTAATGTCCTGTACAAAATAAATTGCAAATTTATTATAATAATATTCCCTAAAAATGACATGTGCGTCATGATTCAAAAATATTGGAATTTAATATATTAATAACTATGACCTCAAAGGATGATGAGGCCTGCATCTGGCTGGGTCCTACACCATGACCACATGAAACTATACTCGCTAATGGTTCCGAGGGTACATCAGCAGGGAATGATGTGGTGAAGGCCTACACAATTGTAAAAAATAGAAGTGAATTAGAATATACACATAAATATGTGAGCATGTATAAATAGTTAAATTAAAATTAAAATGCAATATACATACAAGTGGTATATGGGGAGTGTCCTCTGTGACCGATGGCAGAGTACCCATCGAACTGCTACCAAGGTGGTATGAAGTGTGACCCTACAATATATATTTTGAAAACAAACATTATTAAAGTAAAGTTTCAACAATAAATATTTCTAGGGGTCGAATAGACATGATAAAAACACATACAGTGAAAGGTGCACCAACATCTGAAGCAGTTGAATGGACACGGTGACGGTCCATGGATGTCGTGGTCTCCTCTGCCCCCTGTCCGAAAAAAATAACATATTTTGGTTGATATGGTTTGTGTGTCTGTACATATATATGTAGACAAAATATTTTATCACTATTATATAGATTACCTCTGCACTAGATAAATCCACTGCATATAGAAGCTCAACAAATGATGAGAACTCGGCAGGTCGATCCTCTGTGTCATCATATCCTCCATGTGCACCCTCTGCATCATCAAATCCATCATCTGGCCCCTCACTCTGTGGACCAATACATATGTCCCCACAGCTGGTGCAAACATGTGCTGTGCTCTGGGGTGCCCTAGCCATCCTGAACTGCTCAGCTAAATCACCTAAAAGGGTGCTCAATGAACCAAGAGCAGAGGTGACTACTCGGTGGTGTACTGGCGCTGGAATCACAGGAGCCGGATAAGAAAAAAGGGGCTCCTCACGTGGATGATTTTTGACTCTATCACTTAGCTTTGCCCTAGGCCTGTCCTGAGGCATGCCTCTACCGACCCCTTGAAATGCTCTCATGTCAAAATAATTGGGTTTTTTACCTAATTCAAACTCAGCCCACAATTTTCTCAAAAAGTACATGGGGACCTCATGATTTGCGTGTGGTGGATGGTCAAATACCATCCACCACCACTCCCAAAAGTGCTATGAAATCAACGGGTGCTTGCACTAGCGAATAGATATTCTTTATTTTTTGGGGTTTATTTCTTCCCCTGTTTTCGGATTCTTAAACCACTGAGCAAAATCTACTTTTCTGATTTTAAGATCATTCACCTCTTTATAGGTGAGTCCATCAGCATAGAATGTTCTCATGGAATCTCTCCATGAGTGATAGCTGTCCAACTCGTCATCGAGGGACTGGACAGAATGTACTATGCCTTGCATAGTATCTGCAAGGCATAGTAGATGTGCGGAGGGGTGGGGATCATGTCTAACCGTCTCAATGTCCCTGATAATAGAGGTGATATTACGCCTCATGTCCTCTCTAAGCTGCTTTGCGGTACGAGGAGGTGGTGGAGGTAGGGGTGGTGGTGATGGTGGTGGTGGTGGTGGTGGGGGCTGACCTCCTGAATGCTCGTTCATCATGTGTAAACTGCATATATAAAGTATTTGAACGTGTAAATGAAAAGTATTTAAACACATGAATAATCTAAACATATATATCTCTATCTTCACATGTACACATTTATAAAGTATTTGAAAATGTAAATGAAAAGTATTTAAACACATGCATAATATATTAGGTCTTAAGGGTGATAGTACGTCCTATTACGTCTTACGAGTACATACTAGCTCCTATTAGGTCTAAAGGGTACATAATAGGTCCTATTAGGTATTAAGGTTACATACTAGGTCTTAAGGGTCATATTAGGTCTTAAGAGTACATACTAGGTCTTAAAGGTCATATTAGGTTTTAAGGGTACATACTAGGGTTTAAGGTTCATATTAGGTCAGATTATTAGGTCCTATTAGATACTATTAAGGGGTTATATTATGTATATATTACGTCCTATAAAGAGAGTTTACTTTGTAAATGTTTATTTCTTTTCAATAAGGTTATATTTTATATTGATTTAGTTGGTTTGTTAATATAATATTCAGATGTAATATTAAACTATTTACTTATTTAATTATTCATATACATTTTTAATTTACTTACATTCTAAACTTGCTACGATGTCTTTGTTTAAAGATATATAATGTATTCGTTTATTGGTCAATTTGAAAATAATTACTTTTTAGTACATTGAACATGACGAGAGAGGCTCGACAGAGAGAAGAAAGTTCAAGGGAGAGAGATGAGATAGTGGAGAGAGGACGTGAGGAGAGAGGAGAGAGAGAGAGATTGGAGAGAGGAGCTAGCAAGTGAGGAGAGAGAGAGAGATGAGAGAGAGAGAGAGAAGAGAGTTAAACGGAGAGAGATAAGAGAAAGAGAGAGGAGAGAGAACACGATTAGAGAGGAGAGAACATTAGGTTTTCATTTACAATTGTCTACATTTTAGGTTTTCGTAAATACAATTTTATATATTCTAAGTTTTCATTTTCAGTTTTTTACAAATACATGATTTCTAAACAAATTGAAAAGTAAATTAAAACATAAATAAATGAAAAACTATAAACATACATTCAATTTTTAAATAAATTCGTATAATGCTATTTAAAAACAAAAATTAACTTTTTATATGTTTTAGGTTTTCGTTTACAATTTTAAATATGTTGTTGGTTTTCTATGTTTTAGGTTTTCGTTTTCAGTTTTCTACATTTTAGGTTTTCGTTTTCAGTTTCGTTTTAGGTTTTGTTTTCAATTTCATTTTCGGTTTCATTTTAAGTTTTTGTTTTTTGTTTTCATTTTCGGTTTCATTTTAAGTTTTCATTTTCAGTTTTCTATGTTTTAGGTTTTCGTTTTCAATTTCGTTTTAGGTTTTTGGTTTCAGTTTCATTTTAAGTTTTTGTTTTCAGTTTCATTTTTAGTTTTTGTTTTCAGTTTTCTATGTTTTATGTTTTCTTTTTCAGTTTCATTTTAGGTTTTCATTTTCTGTTTTCCACGTTTTAGGTTTTCGTTTTCAATTTTCTCTATTTTAAGTTTTTATTTTCAGTTTTCTACTGTTCAGTTTTTGTTTTCTACTTTCTTACGTTTTAGGTTAAATTGTTTTCAATTGCACATTATTTCTAAATAAATCGAATAACAAATAAAAACATACATTTCATAATCTAAGAAAATACATTCATTTATAAAATGCATACTTAAATAACTATTTAAAACTAAAATTTAACATTTTACTACTTAAAATGAACACAAAAAATAAAGTAACACAAATAAAAATGATAAATACGTACCTAGAACTCGAAAAAATGTGTTTGTGGGGTCGACAGGCGTCTAACAATCGGGTAGGCGATTCTGAAAAAACGTAGATCCCGTTTCCTGTTGCTAGAAAATGATAGGAAACGCACTAAACAAAAAAATAAATACTTTTGAAAAATGGGCACCTATTTTTGAAAATCGGGTGCCCATTTTTGAAAATCGGGTGCCCATTTTTGAAAAAAATGGGTGCCCGTTTTGTATCGTTTGACCGAACCTAAACGGGCACCTGTTTTATTACAGGTTGGAGTGCCGAAGCAAAACGGGCACCCAATTTTTAAAAAATAGGTGCCCGTTTCGAGCGGCGCATTTTTCCAAGTCACGGACTTCCGCGGAATTGGCACCCAACTTTTTGCACGTACCCAAAATCTTAGATTTTCCTTTATTAATTTGTTGTCTCAAAGCTTTAGAATATAATTCCAAGCTTATCTTAATTGATTTAGCTTCTTTTATATTTATCATACCAAAGAGAAGGTTATCATCTACAAATTGTTGATGGGTACATGGTTCTAATTCATCAGTAATTTTAATGCCTAAAATAACATTGTCTCTTCTAACCTTAGAGAGAGAATGACCTAAAGCTTATTCCATAATGATAAAGAGAAAAGGAGAGAGGGGGTCCCCTTTCCTTAAACCTTGTGTGATATTAAAGAAGCCCGTTGAATTTCCATTAAGCGTAACTGACATTTTTTATCCAGAAATACATTCAAAGATTAAGTTAATCCATTGTTTGGACAAACCAAATGATTCTAGACACTTACATAAAAATATCCAATCAACTTTATCATATTCTTTTTTAATATCTAATTTAATAAGAATACTAGGAGAATGGTTATGTTGGATCAAATGAATGACTTCTTGAGCTATACTTACACCATCCAAGATGGATCTACCTAGAACAAAGCTTGTCTGTTCTTCCAAGATGAGATTAGGTAGGAGCCTTTTTAACCTATTGGCTAGAGTCTTTGTAAGAAGCTTATACAGAGTATTGCGTAGAGATATAGGTCTATAATCATCATAGCCCACAAGGTTTGAATTTGTAGGAATTAATGCAATAAATGTATTGTTAATTTCTTGAAGGATCCTCCCAGAATTCTTCATTCCTTCTAAGGATGATACAACTTCATCACTTATAAAATACCAGCATTGTTGATAAAAGAAAGTAGGAACCCCATCTAGACTAGGAGATTTGTCTGGGTGCATACTATTTAAGGCGATCTCAACTTCAACTTTAGTGAATTTTGCATTGAGCATATTACTATATTCTAGAGAAACAATATGAGGTATGTTGGAAAGAACTCCACTTTGGGCAATTCTATTTGATCCCTCTAGGTTGTTGAGAATACCTTCAAAATACCTAACAACTTCTGAAGCTATATTTTATGGGTCTTCAATTAATGTTCCATCAGATTTCTTAATCCAAGTGATCTTTGTAAAGTTTTATTTTGTCTTAAAACTATGATGAGAAAAATTTGTGCTTTGATCCCCTTCTTCTAACCAAACTTCTCTAGATCTTTGTCTCTAGTAAGTCTCTTCTTTTGCCAGGATATCCTCATAATTTTTCAAGAGATCTTTCTCTTTTGTATATGTGTTGAAATTTATACCTTCCTTAATAATTTCTTCATTAAGGTCACCTAATTCCTATTCTAAAACTCTTTTAGAATAAAAAAATATTACTGAAATATTCTAGATTCCACTCAATTAAGCATCATTTAATATGTTTTAGTTTAGCATTTAATATAAAGGTTTTTGAGGATTTGAAATTTCTTTCATTCCACCATTCCTCTAATCTTAAGAGGCAATTTTCATCTTTCAACCACATCTTTTCAAATTTAAAAGGATTCTTTTTAGGCATCTGAGTTTCTTCTAAACTTAGGCTAATCGAGAAATGATTAGATCCTGAATTTTCCATTATACTCGACTTGAGAGAGATGAAAACATGATAAGTCACCAATATAGGTGAACCTATCTAATTTTTTAGATATATATTTTGTAACAAGTCTTTTATTAGACCAGGTAAAAGTACCATTATCTAGGGGTATATCCATACCCTTTATATTCTAAATCCACTCTAAATTCAACCATAGTCTAAGTTGTCTTTTTAGAACCTCCTATTTTCTCCTTAATGTCAAGGATAGCATTAAAGTCTCCTCCCAATAAAATATCTTCATTTGAGAGATCCTTGATAAGGGAATTAATTATCTTCTAAACAGTCCTTTTTTCATGAAGAAATTGTAACCCATAGATATTGATGATTATGATTTCTAAATTAGTCCTAAATTTTTTAACCCTAGAACCACAATCCAATGAGACTTACACTCAATAAATTCCACGGATATAAATCTTGAATTCCATATAACAGCAAGACCTTCGGATGCACCTACCGAATATACTCCTTTCACTTCCCAAAGACATAATTTTATTTTAGGTCATTCATATCCTTCCTGATCTAATTTAGTTTCCTGAATTAAGAAGAGTTGTGCCTCAAAAGTAGATAAAATCCTTTTAAAGAGGCATTGTTTATTAGGGGCATTTAGTCCCCTAATATTCCATGAAATTATTTTCATAGCTTTAGTGGGAAGGAACTTCCCCTTCCCTACATTTAGAATAGAAGTAATTTTGACTTGACCTAAAGCCTCACCATCCTTTTGTCTCAATTCTTTGAGGGACTTTCTTCCTCTTTTGACATGAATGTTTAACAAAATCAGGATAATATTTTCCCTCAGAGGTAGTATATAGGCCTAACTTTTCTTGAAAATGGGACTCAAGCAAGGAGTATGTTCCTACTTCTGTCATTTTATTCTTAAGCTCCATTGATTCAATGAATTTCAAAATTAGTACATCATCTGGATCATGATTCAGTCATAGAAAGTCACAAATATCATCTATCTCCTCATTTCTTATAGAGGTATGACCATAAGTACCATCAACATCATCACATAATTTTTTGTCTTCATACTTGCCTAATTCTTCTTTACTGTTTGAGATACTATGATTGAGGTCCGCATCTACAGTATTTAAATACTAACAAAATCCTGCTTTAGATCTGAAGAATAGGGAGACTAATCCTCTTTAAAGCCTTCCATAATTTGATAGTTATTAATATCATTGGATAAGTCTACTGGTTCCTCTCTGGCCTCTAAAACTATTCCTGCATCCACAATTGAATTATTTTTATAAACCTGCCCTGTAATATTACATGTCCCTACTGAGTTGTCTAGAAAGTAATTCTTATGTTTAGAATCCTTCTTACCCAAGCTCATTGACTCATCACCATCTAACTTTTTCGTCTCCATCTCATCCTCAAATGATAATAATTCTGAGAGTGACATTTCGTAGTCTAATTTCATTATCTCTTTGATGAGAAGACTTTTCTTCCTATCAACTTCTTTTATATCACATATTTCATCAATAAATAGTTCCATTAATTCATCTACCAAAGATTCCCCAATAAAGTTAGAAATGATGATAACTTCTTTCTCTAAGTGGGAATCCACATTTGGTTCAAAATTTGAGTTATTGTTAAAATTATGCTCAACTTCATATGATACATACCTATTCTCCTTATCAATAATATCTAATGACATATTATAACTCGAGGAGAAGACCCTATCTCTATAACATTTATCCTTATCTAATGGAACATCATTTATCTTTGTTAATCTTTAATCAAGGTCGGTACTAGTCCTTTAAGTAGTGTGAATATCCTTTGTAGAAACTAAAATCTTAGAATCCAAAGTTTGATGTTCTAGGGAAGCCATAACTAAATTAGGAATAATCATTTTCGTTATATTATTAAGAGACTTAATATTATATGAGCTGGTTTCCTTCTTGAGTTATGAGTCTTCATTAATAAAATGAAAACCTCCCTCTACATCATTAAGGGCCCATTTGGTTGTGGGAATTAGGAAATGTTGGATTTGATCAAATGCTGGAAATGGTCAAATCATGGATTTGATAATCCGGTTTCCATTTCCGGATTATAGTTTGGACCGTTTGGTTGACATGAAATATGAGCGAGAAGATGCATTTCCTCCGTTTGGTTCCACATTTTGAAACTAGAATTGGAATTTGAGTATGGTTTTTTTTTTAAAATTTTGAATTGTTTTAATATTTTTGAATTTAATAATTCATTTTTATTAATTTTTTTTAAATTTAATTTTATATAGAAAATTGAAGCAAAGTTTAAGGGAATTTAATTCATGTAAAATAGCAAGGTAAGGTCATCGGTAGAAAATTGAAGTTTAAATGAATTTTCACTTTATTCACCTACGTCAACAAACCTAACCTAAATGCGCTTCGTGTCATTGCAACCTAAGTGAATGAAAATCAGAAAATGGAATCGCAGACCATTTTAGGTAGCCAAAGTTGGAGGCATGCAACCAAGTTACAATCACTGATCACAACCAAAATTCGAAAACAAAATCAACAAAAAATTTGGAAAATAATTTCGAGAAAAAATTCAAAATAAACAATCAATTCAAAAAATTCAAAAAAAATTTGACAAAAAATTTGATATTTTTTTCAAAAAAATTTGAATAAATAACAAAGTTACAAACCACCCAAACAAATAAAAAGTAAATTAAATCCCTCCGCACACAAATAAAAAATTAAGAAATTAAGTGGTAGACATGAAAAATTTTAAAATTTGATTTACCCCCAATTCCAATTCCAATTCCACCTTTTCAAGTGGAAGATGTAAATGCTCATTTTGGGCCAAAATGGCATTTACATTTTCCTATTCTATTTTCATATTGCACTCCCAAACTGAGGATTCGATGAAATTGGAAATTGCAAATGCCGATTCCAGGCTAGTTCCCGCAACCAAATGGGCCCTAAAGGAGATAATAGGAAGGGCATACTGTGTAGATGGAAAAATAGGATAATCTACGATTTCTCCCTCCTCGAAATCTAAAATAAATGGTGATATATTGATATTAGAGGAATGCCTCTACTCTAATAAAAGTTTAAGGTCCATTGAACTCTCAATCAATCTTGAAACTAATTCCTGACCTAGGAGAGCCGGTGAAAGTAAAAAAAAATTGCTAACAATATTGCCACTATAGATTTTCGAATGAAGATGATATATAGATTTTTTAGTAATAAATTTGATAGGTTTTAAAAAGTTTGAATTAGCCTTAGCTTGAATCGGGAATTTAATTTTAGATGAATTAAGGTAGTACTTTTCTAACCCTACAGATCCTCCCAAACTATCCCCTAATTGTAAGATGATATCTCAATGAATCAGTTCTACTAGCATATTTGTAATGCTAATCCATTTAGGAATAGTAGCATTTCCAAACATATCAGGGTTAAAATTGGGTTTCCGTTTCATAAATAAAATAACATGCCCTAAATAAAAAAACTTGTTCGCCTTCTAAAAATCTATTTCTAATAGATAAATTTTATTGCATTCAAGGTAAAGACATTTATTTGCAAATCGGGTTATACTTACCTGGGGAGTTAGGGCTTCTCGAAGCCTTTTGACAACGTGGGTCATAGATGATTCTGAGCCAAACCATTTTGCAAATAGACCATTTGATTTACAATGATTCCATCGGCCCTCTATACAAATATCATTCCCATAGGTAGAAATTCCATCTGTATTATTAATAACCTCATAGGGCATTTTAGATGGATGATTGCACGTCTTAGGGAGCACTTTGTACTTAACAAATCTTGAAGAGGGGTTATTCCAAGAGCGCCTGGAGGGAAAATCCAACCCACTTTGTTGTTTATAACCGAAGGCCTTCTTAGACTTGCGAGATCTAACAACGGTCCAATCCCCATCTCTAAAAATTGAGGGTTGCGAGCAAAGATGCCCATTGTTCACCAGTTGTGAATTAGAAATATTTTCTATAAAAACACATGGAACCGAATCTTCACAAAATTTGGGATTAGCAAGAGGCGCATATCAATTCTAAACTTATTTTCTTCTTAGTTGAGGCAAAGGATATAAAGGGTATTTTGTTTTCCAAAAGAAATCAGTACCTTAATTCGATCGCTCGACAATAGAACCATAAAGTTTCACAATCAAATTATTATTATTAACTTTTCTAATTAATGAAAGAGTTCTAATTTTTAAAATATTTTAAAAAATTGTAGTCATTATTAATTAATTAAAATCTTTTTAACATATGAAACAAATCAGCTTCAAATATTTTTAAATTAATTAAAAATAGTTATTTTTAATTATTTAAAAATTATAAATATTAATTAATTAAAAATTAACATATAGAAAATATTATTTAACTTATCTTTTTATTTTATTTTATTCAGATTGCAAAAAAATCCACTAGTTAAAGAACTTCAAATATTGAACTCCAAACATAATCTCATAAGAAAATAAACTTAAATATCTTTTACTATTAAAAATACTTTTCAACTAAAGTAAAATTCTCCTTCGAAAAATGTGTGATTCTACTTAAAAAAGCGAAGTAACTTTCATTTAAAAACTATTGTGATCTATATCTCACATATTTCCTAAATAATAAATAAAGACTGCAATGATAAGTCAATTCATGAATGATATAAACTCTCAACAAATTGTATAGAACAATTGCACACTTCTCCACACTCATCTTCCCTCAGCCTGCCCAAATCCCCTTCACAATCTCACGCTTCCTCGAAACATAAGAAAATAGAGATGACTATGATTTCTGAAAAAATAAAAATGTGATTTTTAAAAAAATTTAGAAGTTTTATTCTTAACAGAATTAAAGAACATTGATTTCCTGAAATAAATTGTATTCATTCTTTTCTAAAATATATACATCTTATATCTTTAATGAAACTCAATTCATGAATGATATAATCTATCAACAATTGTAGAGAGCATTTGCACAATTTTCTCCGTTTCACCTTCCTTCAACCGTACCCAAATCCCCTTCTTCAGAATCCCATGCCTCTTCAAAACATCAAAAACTTCAACGATGAAAGGGAGCTTCCAAAAATCACAATCTAGCAGTGTAACTACCCATTCTCCTTGACGCACCTCAAACGAAAACTCGGACCAGCGAAACCGTTTAATGGCTTGAAGTGATTCATTTATATCCCGTACCCAAGTACAACTATCAACAGCAACCACAAAGCATGCAACAACTGCATTCAATCCTGACCACATGGGATAAATTTTGTGGGGACCAATTTCACCGACTCCATCGACATAAATTTTAGCGTCATGAAACAGATTTTCGTTTAGATTTGACTGCGCTCCATCCGCTGCTCTTCCAATCATAACCATTCCGTATGGCTGACTCTGAAATAAAAGAAAAAATACTACGTTCATCCACGGTAAATTCTTTTTCATTTAAAGATCGCTCAAACTGTCACTTGACAAACAAAAATATAGACTACCTTCTAAGTAAAAATTACAAAACAAAGCTGAAGGTCAAATAAGAAACAAATGAAAGTTGCGCGAATTATGATTGTCTGTTAAAAGCGAGTATTGAAATCACTACCTTCAGCTTGTGAATGGAATTCCGTATAAGTATATTGCTGCAATAAACAAGTTTCATGAATCTTAGTGCTTCCAACTCTTCAATACCTTCTATGCTCTGCAGCTTCTCACAAGAATCAGTAACAATTTTCCACATGCATCCCGCTCTGGAAAGATCTGGCAACTCCTCAAGCTCGGGACAGTCTCTAATAGTCAACTGTTGAAGCTCAAGAAGATCACCGGTTCCTGCTAATGTTCGCAAATCTCTGCAGCTTTCTGGAAACAGTCTGACAAGTATTGTTGGCAGCCTAATGTTCTGTATCTTCTCACGCTGATATATCCCAATTTCCTTTAAGGAGCTCGCTCTGGAAAGATCTGGCAACTCCTGAAGCTCGGGACACTCGATAATAGTCAAGTATTGAAGCTCAAGAAGATCACCGGTTCCTGCTAATGTTCGCAAATCTCTGTAGCTGTCTAGAAACAGTCTGACAAGTATAGTTGGCAGCCTAATGTTCTGTATCTTCTCACACTGATATATCCCAATTTCCTTCAAGGAGCTCACTATGGAAAGATCTGGCAACTCCTCAAGCTCGGGACACTCTCTAATAGTCAAGTATTGAAGCTCAAGAAGATCACCGGTTCCTGCTACTGTTCGCAACTCTCTGCAGCTTTCTAGAGACACTCTGACAATTGTTGTTGGCAGCCTAATGTTCTGTATCTTCTCACACTGATATATCCCAATTTCTTTCAAGGAGCTCACTCTGGAAAGATCTGGCAACTCCTCAAACTCGGGACACTCTCTAATAGTCAAGTGTTGAAGCTCAAGAAGATCAACGGTTCCTGCTACTGTTCGCAACTCTCTGCAGCTTTGTAGAGACATTCTGACGATTGTTGTTGGCAGCCTAATGTTCTGTATCTTCTCACACTCAATAATATCAATGTTGTCCAAGGAGCTCATTCTAGAAAGATCTGGAAACTCCTGAAGCTCGGGACAATTGGTAATAGACAACCATCTGATAAAGTTACTGGAAACACTTTTCAAATTTCGACAATGATATAATTGAAGACTTTCAGACTTCCCATATCCATCAATTTCAATCCTCTCGAGGCAATTTAGACGTTGAAAATCTGGCCACGTTTTAAGCTCCCGGCAGCCCCGAATGCTTAATTCTACAAGCTCTTCAAAACCTAACTGCAATGTTTTCAAATTTTGACAATCCTCCAAGTGAAAATATTTCACCATAAATTTTTCATCAGTTGTTATGCTCTCCAGGCACTTGATACCTCTGACGCACAAATACTTCAAATGATTACAGTTTTCAATAGTGATCTTTTCCAGGCAGCTCAGATGCCCAAGTTTTAGTTCTTCAAGCTCTTGGCATTCACTAATATTCAATTGTGCCAGCATCCTAAAACCAGATTCTCCAGGCACGCTATAAAAATGATCAACAGCTACCAAATCTGTACAATTTTTTACTTCCGATCCTTCAAGATTCCTAAGATCTGGAATTCCTGACTTGTCGAATATTTACAATCCACAATTGCGATTCTCTCCGGACTTAGCTGTTTAAGCTGTGAGCATTGACTAATATTCACCAGCACAAGATTTGGAAGATCAGATATTCCTGTCAATCTTTTGAGTTTTGGACAATTTCTAATATCAAGAAAATTTAATGTCTTTAACCTTGTTATATCCACTTCCACAAGATTTTCCATGTGATAAAGTTTGATACACTCAAGGCGTGGATAGTGAATCCCACTAATTAAGATCTTGGATACAAATTCTTCACCGTTAATCTCTAGCTTTTCAAGGCTGCTCAGCGGGACCTTTCCACTACCCCAATGTAATTCCCCATCAAATTTGAAATTAAAGATAACCAAAGATACACACAGAATCCTGTAGCCTGTTTTAATAGAAGCCTGCTCTCCTTTTAATGTGGAACAGCTGAAACATAAACTAGAAATATTCATGCTGAGAGATTCTAGTAAAGACAAACCTTGGATTGGCGATTCTCTGGCATCTAACAACACGTTCTCTAAATTATCTGATATTCCTAGAAAAACTGGAAACTCTTTTGAAGATGTTTGAGAAATTTGCAGGTCTTTCAACTGGGACGATGCCTGAAATTTAAGATAAATTTGTGTAAAGTTCTCAATGATGAAGGAAAAACAAATAGTCAGAAGACAACTATAACATAAAGCATTCCTCCATAGCCTTAACGGAGATTTGAATTTCGAGAGGGAGATTAAAATACCTGTATTCTTTTCTCCCACGATGTTTTAAGTTGCCCCAAGTGGATTTTCAAATAATGCAAATTTCGAAGGGTAATCCTGGAAGGAATGCTTGGCTGTTCTTTGGAATTCCGCTCGTGCGGGAGCCATATTAGGGATTCTGACGTCTCAAGACAACTATCCGAGTGGCCTAGAAAGAATGTAACTCGAAATCCCATGGACTCCTCGAAAAACGAGTGGAAACACCTGAGATTGGTTTTGGTGAGCATATTTTTGAAACCCCCTGATTCCTGCAGGCACAGCAAGAACTTAGCTTTATATCTATTTACTGGAAGCTTATGATTTGTAATAATACAGTACCAAGAAATATGGAGGGGAAAAAACTCATACCACACATTTCAGATGTTGAGGACGCCACAGGCGATGAGGAGGGCTCGGCGCAGCTGCCATTTCTCTTCCCAAGTCTCTCAGGTGGTCATGCATTCTCAAAACATTTTCCCCTTCTATACTCAGAGTCAGGCTCAGATTTACAATTTCTTCTACAAGACACTTATCTTTGAGTGTTTGCAGTGCATGTCGTGCATCCCATCCTGATCGCTCCCATACTCTTTCAGCTATAATCTTCGGTTTACCCACAAAAAAGCAAGCAGTGTCCATGAACACCTGTTTTACTTCATCATCCAATGCCTCAAAACTTATTAGCAATTTTTCCTTTACATCCCGAGGCAGTGTCTTACCGACTTTACTCAATTCTGACCTCCAATAAGTGTCAGGTCTACGGTGTACATGTCTGCCGAGGACCTGAAGAGAGAGAGGTAGCCCTCCACACACATCTACGAAGGAGTCAACCAGACCTTCGTACCCTGCAAAGGGATGGGCTTGGCAAAAAGCATGCCAACAGAATAGTTCTCTCGCATACTTTCTATCCATTCCTTTTAAATTATAACCAATAGTAATTCCTGCGGTTATGAGCACACCAGCTTCACGGGTTGTGACAATGACCAGGCTATTAGCAGAATTTTTTAAGATATCCATGACAGCTAGAGCGTTTAACTGCTCCACATGGTCGACGTCATCTACAACAATTAAGACGCTTGGAGAGCTCCTTCCTAGACGATCTTTGAGATAGGTTGCTCCTTCCTCTTTACTGGTAAAACTGATTTCTTTGCCAAACAGATCTTTGATAAGCTTACCTTGCAATGAAGGTAACTCATTTGTAACAGACGATTCTCGCACATCAAACAAAAAGCTTGTTCTTGTATAGTTCCCACCCCTTCGGTTAAACAACTCTTTGGCGAGAGTTGTTTTTCCCGCTCCCCCCATGCCAAAAATGCCCACTATCTGAGCCTTATGATTCCCTTCTTCCTGGTTGCAGTGACTTTCAAAATCTTCAACAAGGTCATCAAGACATCGCTTTTCAAAATCTTCCACAAGATTGTTCAGTCCCACTGGATATTCCGCAACAGGTAAATGTTTTTTTCTGTGTACTTCTTTTTGCACAGCTGCTACTATTTTTTGGTAATCCCCATTACTTGAACTGTAAATAATAGGAGGATTTGGTGAGAAAAATGACAAACCAATTTGAAGGGCTAACATAACGTACAAATACCAAAATCACAGAAATATTACCTGTTGAATTCTTCCCCGGCTGTAAGTGAAAGAGACCGAAGCGCTTCCTTCCACCCATCAAGCTTCTCAAGGTATCTGCCCTTCTCCTTATATTTATTAAATGCTTTAGTATACTCCCGTTTCTATGTAACGGAGATCAGAAGGCTTCGTTTCATAAAACACGGGGATTATTTTGGCCGTACTTTCTGACATGAGAAGTAGCTCATTCAAACACCAAGCTGATTCAGCATACCTTGGGGAAAAGATGGCAATGTGTACCTTAGCGGAGCGGATGGCAGTCTCAATAATTGAAGGAAAGCTAGTTCCAAGTTCCTTCTCTTGGGAATCAAGAAACGCCTCAATCCCCAACTGTTGAAGGGAGTTGTAAAGCTGCGTAGCCAAAGTTGCTTTGACATCAGGGCCTCTGTGGTTGATGAACACATCATACACTCCGGAAGATTCAGAAACCCTCCTCCTTTTGCTGGCAGGTTCTATTTCAGAAAAAGCATTGAATCTCTGTTTTTGTTCGTGAGATGAAGAAGAGGATGCCATTGATTCCAACTCAAACGCTGTCGACCAGTTCAAAAATAGAAAGAGCGAGCAAAACAAATAGGATTTAACTGCAGTGTGCTTAATGACAGGGGTGGCGTGAATTATATAGATCATACCACTGGTAGGTCAGTACTTTCCTCTTTGTTTCCCTGAGGGAAAAACGGGTATAGAAGACGCTTGGAAGTTACACAAGGCGACGATCTTCTCAAAGAAAGAAGACCCAGTAAAAAGCGACGGAAAATGCTTCGAAATTAGACCGCCCCCAACCAGGAAAGAGGAAAAAGTGGGTTTGAACCTTCGCTCGAGAAAAGGGAAGGAAAATGCGCAGAAAGTAAACAAAAAGCAGATTGGATTCGATTTGGTTTACAGAGTGATTCTGACGGCCACTTCTACAGAAGAGTAAAGAAAACGCTTGGAAATTACACAAGGCCCCGACCCGACAAATAAAAAGCCAGATTCAATAATTTCTAGACCCATTCAACGCCAAAAGATAAGCTAAGAAAATGCTTAGTGATTACAGTCCCCGACGTGACAAATAAAAAGCCAGATTCGATAATTTCTTGACGCATTCAAGGCCAAAAGATAAGCTAAGGAAAATTCTAATTTCACTACCAAATGTTTGGGTGCTGCAATACCAAATGTTAATTTCACTTAATTTTGAAAAATGTTGCAATTTTGGAAGATACAAATTTTGAAAATGATTTCTGGAATATGAACTGACCTGTTTGGTTCACCGGAAGATGACTAAAAAGATGCATAAGAAATTTTAATTCTTTATTTTAATTTCTTTAAATATGGTGTGTATATGTCTGTATGTGTGTATATATACATGTGCACACATGTGTATATATACATATACACACGTGTGTATATATACACATACACGTGTGTATATGTGTGTATACACACATGTACACACGTGTTTATATACACACATATGTATATATATACACAAATACACGTGTGTATATATACATACATATACACATGTATATATATACATCCTTATAGCAATATAATATACATTCTTATAGTCACGGATCCCACGAAATATTAAATTTGGTTTTATAAAAAATTGGAATTCCACCTATTTGAGTGGAAGATGAAATGCCCATTTTGAGGGCAAAATTGGAATTTCAAAATTTCAATTCCAATTTTTTGGATGGATACAAACATGGAATTGACATTATCAAGAAATCTAATTCCGGAATATCCAGTCTAATTCCAGCACCCAAATTAGTGATTACAGTCTCTGACCACAGAATAAAGTAGGTTTGCAATTTGAATTATATATATATATATATATATATATATATATATATATATATATATATATATATATATATATATATATATATATATATATATATATATAAGAATGATTTGATTTGACTTGTTATGTTATATAATTAAAAGTTTTCAATTAATTAATAAACACAGTTACATGAGTATTTAGAATGTTAAATAGATAATATACACTGAGTAGGTATAGAATCAAATGCATAATTATATACATGGCTATTCCAATTCAAATTTAAATTATGAAGGAGAGTTTAAATGGGGAGTAGAGTCGAACTCAGGCCAATGAGGAGCAGGAGTAAACACATGCCAAAGCCAACTCTGCTCCTGTGCAAATTTTTGTAGAAAAATAATGTTAACTTCTACATATGATTTTACTTTTTAGTTGGTTGGATAGATGATTCCACATAATTGAAGGGGAGGGATTTGAAGTTCTCCAACAAGGTGATGTATGTACACGGTGTTGTGTTAGACAACACATATTTAGTATAGATTTTTATTTTTTATTTTTATATTATAGGAAGCTTAAATATATTGTAAATTTTAATTTGTTATTTATTGACCATACAGATATGTTATAAAAGATTAAATGTGTAATTGCATTTTCAGTTTTTATATAATTTTTTAAATATACTAATTTTATTTAATATAATTTTTTTATTGGATGGAATAATCTAATATAATAAAATATTTTGTAAGTAGTATGTCTTTATATTAAGTTTGATTGATTTCTTATTTTTCAATTGTTCATAATGTTTGTTGTTTATATATATTCTACATATTTAAATTTATTCTTATATATTCACACTATTTAGGTATATCATTTATTTCACTTATATGCATACTCATATTCATATATTGAATGAATCATTATCTTTAAGTTAACACTTTTTTTGTCTACGTTTTATCTCACGTCATTTAGAATTTGATTATATTAGGCATTTGTGATTGAACCTCAAAAATAAAAACTTGGTATCAAATTTGTTCTATTGTTATCTATTATGGGAGATGAACTTCTAGGTAAGCATATATCAATAGTCGCAAGAGTAGATGACATAACACTTTCTTGTCCAAGTTTTATCTCACGTCATTTAGAATTTGATTATACGAAGCATTTGGGATCAAACCTCAAATTAATGAACTTGGCATTGCAATACTTACGCAATTACCCATTGCACAATACCATTTAGATGAACAAGCATTAGCAGTTCATTACATGTTCCATGTGGAACAAAATTCAATAGATTCTGCTAATTTTCTTAGGAGTGACTAAAATTGTTAGTCTCATGAATTTTGTAGTACAACTTAGACTTAATTTTTAACTTTTAAATTTATAGAAAGTCGCAACCTTATGAATTTATTATTTTGCTTATTCAATTCAACTAACTAGAGATAAATAGATAGATCGATCGATCTATCTATCAATATATGTGAGTTTAGTTCAATTTTAAAAACCCTATTACTCAAGTCTAAGTTTTCTTACTTTCTAACTTTTATATAAACCGAAATAATCTCCAAAATAGACCTCTATTAGTAAGTTATATCGAATAATAGTAAAGAAAATATAAAATCAAAATAAATTTTATTATTGAAATATACAATAGTTATTTACAGCAATTGTGGTGTTCGTTCTTTGCACTACTTTCTCATTGATTTAAAAATAGAAGGGACTCAAAAGCGGGTATGTGCACAAAGATGGGGGACCAAAAAGATACCACTTTTCTTTTTGGTCCCCCATCACGCATAGTGCGTACACACTAAAGGGTGTGCGCCCTATAGGGCTTGGGCAATCCAAAACAAAGAATGTGCGCCCTATAGGGTGCACGCACTTTGAAAAAATCCTTCTTAAAGCTTACTACGGGTTTGAAACCTCATTTTTCTTTCTTCAAACCTGCGTTTGCAACTAAGAAGGGCTTCCAAAGCACGCACGCACTGTTCTTTTGGCTTGTGAATTGATTTTTTTCGTTCATCCATCCATCAAATGGCTCCACGACATCATCAAGTTTGATCCGAAAGAAGAGGTAAGTGTTTTTACAGCCCATGCCTCTTATTTGTTTTAAAATTTCAGTTTTGTTGCAATTTGTTTTGTTAAAATTTATTTTTGTTTAAATTTGTTGTGTAATGAAGATTTTAAAATGTAGTTTTTTTAATTGCTAGGAAGAAATATTCTCCCTCAACCAAACTCTCCACCAAACCCTTCGTCTCCTCATGAAGAACCCAATGAAGAAACAAATGAAGAAAATGAGCCTCAATTGCCTCCACCAATCGAGAAACCTCCTCCTAGAACACAACAAAATTTGATGAACCAAATTAAAAGAGGGCAAAAAGAATTAGAATCTTTAATTAATAGGTTAAAAGATTCTAGTTGTACAAATCCCAGAAGGGTAAGACTTGCAAAATCATTGGAAGCAATCTTGACCCATGTAAGCATGGTTAGTGGGCAAATTAATTTATGGTAGGATAAAAGAGAAGAACAAAAATAATATTATGCAAATAAATTATCTTATGCGGACATAAAAAAGAAAAAAATCACAAAAGATGACATTTGCAAGCTATTTAAAAAATCAGAGGAGACATATACTCTTAGAACTACAACAAAGAGGTTCCCAATTCATTGGTGCGTAAATGAAGACATTAAAAACAATTTTTGGGAGAGATGGTGGATGGTCTTTGATTCGCCTCCTTGTAACAATCATGAGGTTCCTATATATTTCTTGAGGAAACTCTATTGCGAGTTTGTACTCAAGGAGGTGCCAAATTATTTTGACATTCTGGATTCTCAGGGTAGAGGAGGGGGGTCATCATTTGATTGAGCAGGGGCACATCAAGACCCTAACGCACCTAGGGCTGCTATTGGCAAGCCATAGGTGGATCATGTTACTATTCCTTCCGTTGCGAAGGAACATGTAGAGGTAGACACACTAGGCACGATTAGTGCTCTGACATAGACTCTCATTCAGTGTGCCATTCCTTTAGTTGAGGGTGACCATGGTCAATCCTCAAGGGGGAATATTTGTCGATCATGTGGATGCTTGTGCACATTTGGTACTGGCAAGAGAGAGGAAGAGGATTCTGGAATGATAACTAATAGCTTTCTAAATACGACATTTGGCATTTTGACATAGGTAAATATTTCCAAGTTCATTAAATTGCTTTGATTATATTTCATTTATAAAAGAATAACTATTTAATTTAGTATCTATTGATTATGATGAAAATTTAGGGCAAGAGTATCAGTGGCGGTCGTAGTGGAAGTGGCAATGATCCTAATATCCCCTTTTACACATCGTCGTCAATTCCACAAGTATGTATCGAATAGAACATTTTAATTGTATCGAATAAAACATTTTAATTAACATATTTGATTATTATGTAATTATGTGAATAATTGTATCATAACTTATTGTGCATGTGCATTAGACGTTCACTGGTGGACCATTGACATTCACAACAGACAGCGAAGGGCATCGTGCAACTTTCCTTGAGGTATCTTTATTTGCATATTAATTTGATTTAGTTGATTATATTTAATTAATGAATGAATGACTAAATTACTAGACAAATTATGATCAAAATCCAGAGGCACGATGGTTACATTATTTCACCTGGGTTTGTGAGGTCACCATTGAGTCCACGGGTATATATGTAATAATGCATTATAATTAACATGTTAGTAGTACGTTCTTATATGAATGATTATCTTACAATTTTCCATGTACATGTGCACTAGTTGAATGTTGGAGCTTCGACTTCGACACTGCACACCGAAGGATGCAGTGGAACGTTCACGGAGGTATCATTTACTCATTAGTAGGATTGTAAAAAATATATGTAATCTTGATAACTACATAATACTTTTTTTGTTTCATTTTCAGCTTTTGACATCAAAGACTCCTCCTTCTGTCCATGATACTTTGGATCATGGAGTAGCTGTAGTAGTAGCTAGTTCTGAAGCACCGGCTGAGGTATGAAAAGATCACTTAACTTTAATTGTTATTTTAATAGTTTGTATTAAATTTTATAATGATATTCATGTATGTATTTTAATTATTATTTTGATCATTGTTGTAGGGACTTATTAATCCAGATTGCCAACATGCGCCTTCAGTAGATGAACATAGTGACTATTTGCTAGCGGTAAGAGAATATTCAATTTTATGTCATTGTATAATTCAATTTTGATGTATATTAGTTATCTCTATCTAAATTATTTTTTATCAGGTCGAGCCACAGAAGAGTCTAGACAGGAGGACGAGTGAGCACACTCGGAAGACTACAACATCAACTACATTTCCATCGATGCGACGATCGAAGACAGCTCGAGATTTGTTTTCTTCCCCTAGCAGGAAATGACTAGATTAGGGATATGGATTGTATGGATATATGGCATTAGTGGACATATTTTTTGTATATTGTATAAGTGATATGTTGTACATCCATTTGGCTTTGAGGAAGCCAGTTTTACTGTATTGAATATATTCAATGTATGACATTATTGGAC
The DNA here is from genome assembly GCA_027943335.1 of Chamaecyparis obtusa. Taxonomy (NCBI): domain Eukaryota; kingdom Viridiplantae; phylum Streptophyta; class Pinopsida; order Cupressales; family Cupressaceae; genus Chamaecyparis; species Chamaecyparis obtusa. The sequence goes on along the minus strand of BSBK01005123.1, from coordinate 1,963,028 downwards.
ATATATATTTGGCTTCATGCCCTATGAATATATATTTTTTATGTTTTAGGTATGCAATTCATGTGTATGGTGTATTGATGTATACTAATTTATGTTTATGTGGATGTCTTATGCTTTGTAAATTTCCCATGCCTTATAGTTATGCTTGTATGTTTATCGATGTATGTTTAACTTGCTAACTGTGCTACAAATGCCAATCACTGTCCTCAATAACAGTCAATTCCTTGACTATAATAATAACCAAAGTAATGAAATGAATGCAGAAATGCATAAATATAATATAAGGCAATCTTTGTACGTCACAACCTATCCAAGATCACATGGAATCAAACATTTATTTTAATTGGTGTGTTCCATGTTCCATGGGACAGTCACAATATAAAGACATGACCTCGAATAGGTGAGGCAGCATATGGCAAGGATGTCACCTATTGACTCCAATAACAGGCCTATTTTGATTTGTGGGTACCCTAATGTTGGCAAGAGTTATTTTATTAATAAGATTACTATGACAAATGTGGATGTGCAACCTTATACTTTTACAAACTAACTTCTAATTATCCCCTAATTGACTGATTGTTAATGACAAACACTAGAATACATATTTGCACTCATCCTACTACTCACCCCGGAGTCGTCGACGTCATTTGAACTACTATGTGTGCCAAAAATGGTTGTCAGTAGCATTTATCTGGCCATTCAAAGTTGTTGGAACAAACGGTTTGATGCTACGACCGATGGTTTGAAAGATACGCAATGTTGGCCATTTGAAATGAGGAACACTATGAGTTCTGACATCGACCGAGAATGTGTTGCCAAATTAAAAAAAAATTAAATCTCTAAAAATTGAGACAGGCTATTGTAGGTCTCGACAACACGGTCTTATATCACCTAATGGATTGATGCTACCTCACACGAGCTCTGAGATATGACCCCGCAAAGATCACTGATTTCATGCTTAAGAGACCTTGAGGGACACTTCAGCCTGGAGTTGTCAGTAGGGTTCGAACAATTGTGGGTGCCAAATGAGGTTTCCACTAGTCTTTACCAGCCATTCAGAGCTATTGGAACAGACGGATCGATGCTATGACTGACGATTGGAAAGATACTCAATGTTGGCCGTTTGAATTGAGGAACACTATGAGTTCTAACATCAACTGAGAATGTGTTACCAATTTTAAACAAACTTGAATCTCTAAAAATTGAGACAGACTTTTGTAGGCCCTGAAAACACGGTCCCGTAGCACCTAACATATCCATGCTACCTCGCACGAGCTCCAAGATATGACCCTGTAAAGATCATTGATTTCATGCTTAAGAGACCTTGAGGGACACTTCGGCCCAGAGTCATCGATAGGGTTTGAATGACTGTGCATGCCGAACAAGGTTGCCCCTACCATTCACTCAACCATTCAGAGCTGTTGGAACAGATGGTTTGATGCTACGACCAATGGTTGGAAAGATATGCAATGTTGGTCATTTGAACTAAGGAACACTGTGAGTTCTGACATCCACTGAGAATATGTTTCCAAATATAAATGAACTTGAATCGTTAAAAACCAAGATATGCCAGCCTCGACAATATGGTCTCGTAGCACCTGACGGATCGATGCTACCTCACACGATCTCCGAGATATGACCCCGCAAAGATCACTGATTTCATGTTGTTGGGACCTTGAGGGACACTTCGGCCTAGAGTCATCGATGGTGTTTGAATGAATGTGTGTGCCAAATGAGGTTGCCCCTAGAATTTACCTAGCCATTCAGAGCTGTCAAAATAGACAGTTCGATGCTATGACCAACGGTTGGAAATATATGCAATGTTGGTCATTTTTCACTAAGGAACACTGTGAGTTCTAACATCGATCGAGAATGTGTTTCCAAATATAAAAGAACTTGAATATCTAAAAACTAAGATAGGCTATTGTAGGCCTTGGTAACATAGTCTTGTAGCACCTAATGGATCCATGCTACCTCACACGAGCTTTGAGATATGACCCTACAAAGATCATTGATTTCATGTATTTGGGACCTTGAGGGACACTTCAGCCTAGAGTCATCGATGGGTTTTGAACAACTGTGTGTGTCGAACAAGGTTGCCCCTAGTGTTTACCTGACCATTCAGAGCTGTTGGAACAGACAGTTCGATGCTACGACCAACGATTTGAAAGATACACAACATTGGCCATTTGAACTGAGGAACACTTTGAGTTCTGACATTGACCAAGAATGTGTTGCCAAATTTAAACAAAGTTGAATCTCTAAAAATTGAGACAAGCTTTTGTAGGCCACAATAACACAGTCTCGTAGCACCTGACGGATTGATTCTACCTTACACGAGCTCTGAGATATGACCCCGCAAAGATCATCAATTTCATGCTAAAGGGACCTTGAGGGACACTTCAGCATGGAGTCGTCGGCGGGGATTGAATGACTATGCATGCCGAACAAGGTTTCCACTAGTGTTTACCTGACCATTTTGAGCTATTGGAATAGATGGTTTGTTGCTACGACTGACGGTTGGAAGGATATGCAACGTTGACTATTTGAACTAAGGAACACTTTGAGTTCTAACATCAACCAAGAATGTGCTATTGATTTTAAACAAACTTGAATCTTTGAAAACTAAGACATTCTTTTGTAGGCCCCAACAACATGGTCCCATAGCAATTGACAGATTGATTCTACCTCGCACGAGCTCTGAGATATGACCCCGCAAAGATTATCGATTTCATGTTGTTGGGACCTTGAGGGATTCTTTGGCATAGAGTCATCGGCAGAGATTGAATGACTATGTGTCACAAACGAGGTTTCTAATACTGATTACCTGCCCATTCAGAGCTATTGGAACAAACGGTTCGATGCTATGACCGATAGTTGGAAAGATATGTAATGTTGGCCGTTTGAACTGAGGAACACTTTGAGTTTTGACATCAACTGAGAATGTGTTGCTGATTTTAAACAAAGTTGAATCTCTAAAAACTAAGACAGATTTTTGTAGGCCCCGATAACATAGTCTTGTAGCAACTGACGGATCAATTCTACCTTGCACAAGCTCCGAGATATGACCCCACAAAGATCACTAATTTCATGTTGAAGGGACCTTGAGGGACACTTCGACACAGAGTCGTCGGTGGGGATCGAACGACGGTGCATGGTGAACGAGGTTGCCACTAGCATTTACCCGATCATTTAGAGTTGTTGGAAAAGACAGTTCAATGCTACAACCGATGATTGGAAAGATACACAACGTTGGCCATTTGAACTGAGGAACACTTTGAGTTCTGACATCGATCGAGAATGTGTTGCCAAATTTAAATAAAATTGAATTTCTCAAAACTGAGATAAGATTTTGTAGGCCCCAACAACACAGTCTCGTAGCATGTGACAGATCCATGCTACCTCAAACAAGCTCCAAGATACGACCCCACAAAGATCATTGATTTCATGCTTAAGGGACCTTGTGGGACACTTCAGCACAGAGTCATCAGCGACGTTCGAATGACTGTGTGTGGTGAATGAAATTGCCACTGGAGTTTACCTAGCCATTCAGAGCTGTTGGAATAGATAGTTAAATGTTATGATCGACGGTTGGAAAGATATGCAATGTTGGCCATTTGAATTAAGGAACACTTTAAGTTCTGACATTGACCGAGAATATGTTTCCAAATTTAAATGAACTTGAATCTCTGAAAATTGAGATACATTATTGTAGGCCTCGACCACACAGTCATGTAGCACCTGATGGATAAATGCTACCTCACATGAGCAGATAGATACGCAATGTTGGTTGTTTGAACTGAGGAACACTGTGAGTTCTGACATTGACTAAGAATGTGTTGCTAATTTTAAATGAACTTGAATCTTTGAAAATTGAGATAGGCTTTTGTAGGCCTCGGCAACATGGTCCTGTAGCAACTAACAAATCCATTCTACCTTGCACGAGCCTTGAGATATGACCCCATAAAGAAAAATGATTTCATGCTTTAGAGACCTTGAGGGACACTTCAGCACAAAGTCATCAGTGGGGATCAAACTACTATGCATGGTGAACAAGGTTGCCACTAGCATTTACCTAGTCATTCAAAGCTGTTGAAACATATAGATCGATGCTACGACTTACGGTTGGAAAGATACACAACATTGGTCATTTGAACTGAGGAACACTGTGAGTTCTAACATCAACCAAGAATGTGTTGTTGATTTTAAAAGAACTTGAATCTCTAAAAATTGAGACATACTTTTATAGGCCCTGGCAACATGGTCCCGTAGCAACTAATGGATCCTTGCTACCTCTTACAAGCTCTGAGATATGACCCCACAAAGATTGTTGATTTCATGCTTAAGAGACCTTGAGGGACACTTCAACATGGAGTCATCGACAGCAATCAAACGACTGTGCGTGGTGAATGAGGTTTCCACTAGCGTTTACCTAGCCATTCAGAGCTGTTGGAATAGATGGATCGATGCTACGACTGATGGTTGGAAAGATACGCAATGTTGGTCATTTAAACTGAGGAACACTATGAGTTTTGACATCGACCGAGAATGTGTTGCCAATTTTAAATGAACTTGAATCTCTAAAAACCGAGACAGGCTTTTATAGGCCCTGACAACACGGTCATGTAGCAACTAATGGATCCATGCTACCTTGCACGAGATCCAAGATATGACCCCACAAAGATTGTTGATTTTATGCTTAAGGGACCTTGAGGGACACTTTAGTACGAAGTCGTCGATGACAATCGAACGACTATGCATGGTGAACGAGGTTGCCACTAGCATTTACCTGACCATTCAGAGCTGTTGGAATAGATGGATTGATGCTATGACCGATGGTTGGAAAGATACGCAACATTGGTCATTTGAACTAAGGAACACTGTGAGTTCTAACATTGACCAAGAATGTGTTGCCGATTTTAAACGAACTTGAATCTCTGAAAATTGAGACATGCTATTATAGGCCTCAGCAGCAAGGTCCCATAGTAATTGATGGATCCATGCTACCTCATATGAGCTCTGAGACACAACCCCACAAAGATCACTAATTTCATGCTTAAGGGACCTTGAGGGACACTTTGGCATGGAGTTGTTGGTGATGATCGAACAACTATGCATGGTGAACGAAGTTGCTACTAGCGTTTATCTAGCCATTCAAAGCTATTGGAATACAAAAATTGATGCTATGACTGGAGGTTGGAAAAATACACAACGTTAGCCGTTTGAACTGAGAAACACTGTGAGTTCTGACATCGACCAAAAATGTGGTGCTGATTTTAAACGAACTTGAATCTCTGAAAACTGAGATAAGCTTTTGTAGCCCCTAGTAACATGATCTTGTAGTAACTAATGGATCCATGCTACCTTGTACAAGCTCTGAGATACGACCTTGCAAAGATCATTGATTTCATGCTTAAGGGACTTTGAGGGACACTTTGGCCCTTTCATTCTCAGATAGGAGAAAAAATTCTCATTTGAGAACATAATTGTAGAATCTATAATAAACTCAATCCTTGTCATTATAATCATATTTGGACAATCTCACTGATTAAGCTCCTCATTCTTTTACAAGTCATTCATATAACAGAATATATATATATATATATATATATAAAATCAGTAAGGAGAAAGGAAAACTTAAATAATATCATAGCAGGCATTAGAAATCCAAATTCTAATTAGGAGTTTTAAGAAAAGTGAGTAAGGTCCTAGATAGGGACATTACAGATCCATGCAAGAACCTTTTCTTTGATATTGCTCACTAACCCTTTACAAGAGAAAATATTTACAAAAACTGGCATGTACTTGCATGAGGACATTATATATTACAAAAATCCCGCATAGAAGTAGCTATCAACATCTGGTTCATCTACTTGATTGGGGCATGTTTGGTTCCAAACAATCTCCATTTAAACTCAAGTCTCTGGAAGTAGTTATATTTGTCAGTGGAGGAGATACACCCACTGGATCTACAATAACTTCATGCTCACTAAAATTTCCATTTCTCTTCAATTGGGATACTCTTTCCAAAATTGCATCTACCCTTTTACCAATTTGGGAAATTAATGGTTCTATTTGTGGACCTCCAAGGAGTTGGTCACCTAAACGAGAACCTTGAGATGAATTGGGAACTTCTCTACGAAAGATATCAGTACCTTGAGAAGCTCTCCACTTGTCAGCTAAATTAAAACCTTGGACCATAGATGGCTGCCCTTTGTTGTAAAATGAGGAGTGAGACTACCTTACCAAAGGTGGCAATGAACTTACATTTCAGGGATAATGCCCAACATGAGTAACCTGGTTTCCCAAGTCCTGTAAATGCAAGGCCATTGACAAATAGGCATTTCTAATAGAAATATTTATGGTGCTAGAATGAAGTGCATGACCAAATTCTTTGCCTTCTAATGAACCAATTTGAGGCTTGATTTCATTTTCTTCTTGATCATTGCAATATTTTCTCCTCAACAGAACATTTTGTAATCAATTGATATACAATCACAATTTTCTCTTGGCCAATCTCGTGGGCTCACAATTGAGCCTATAGATCCACAAAAGGGTTGAAATTTGGATCTGGTGGAAGAGTAGTATTAGAAGAAGTCATTCACTAACATCTCATCTTTATAACAACTAAATTTGAATTCACTAGAAGCATTAGCTCTAAAAAAATAAATAGTAAAACATACCATATATAATGACTATGTCGCCACTCGGCTGCATCATATAATAAGTTGAAATTAGATAATCATAAAACACTTTGTAAAGTATAGCGTACATATCATATACAACCACATCAAATGAGTTTAGCATCAAGAAAGATGAGCATCATCCCATGAAAGTAAAGGCCTAACTTTCATGGAATGAGCATATCTAACATGTACAATACAAATCTAATGCTTTGGTGTGCAGACAAGTGAAAGAAGAAGTGATCATAGTCAGCAAATGGTGGAAAATACATTGAATTTCATGGCAATGCTATAGCACTAGAAGATTGGTCTTAAGGATAGCGATATCTGATTATTTGGATCATCTTATATTTTTCATTTAAAGGTTAATCAATAACCGTTTGAACCTGGAAGTGATTAGAAACAAGTTCATTGTAATGTGTTTGTTATAAGATTTATATTATAAGGATCTGGTTATTGGAAACAAGTTCATTGTAAGGTGTTAGAACCTTGATTAGAGTTGTGAAGTCTGATTTGAGTTTTGATGTGGTGGAGGCACTAGGTACACTAGGTGGCCTAGGAGGGTACACTATCTAAATAAACCAAAATGTAAACCTTCCATTTCAGAGAGGGAGAATTTGGAAAGGAAATGAGATAGTGCATCCTTGAATTGAGTTGGTTCCTTAAGGCTCTTCCATGGCCTTCCAAGTATTATGTGCCTATAAGTCAGTGGCATAACAACATAAAGTTTTTTTTATTAATAATGAGAAATATTTTTACAACTCAACTCAATAGGAGCACTGAAGGAAAGAGCTAAGCAGAGAAAACCTTCCAGTATTGCCCCAAAAAATAGAAGAGAAATGTTGTCATTAAATCTTACAAACTTCCTATTATACATATGGGGTAATGCGTGAGCAATTTATAGTCTGCCCAATTTATAGTGCTATATGAATTTAACATGTTACAATATTTTGTATCTCCATTTAGTCCAATGAACCAATTGCGTCTGCCCTACCCTTGATTGTCTCAAGTATTGCCTCATGGTCTGACTCAAAAACCTTCCAAAGAGTTTTATTATGTGGTCTTCCCCCATATCTGATCAAGTGGACATTTGATGCAATGACAAGGTTTGAATAATGAAGAATCTTTCTGTGTGTCCTCCAATCCTTGAACAACCACAACCTAGGGTTCTTCATAGCATACCATCTAGGCCATGTACCAGTTACAACCACTGCTCCTATAGGGTATTCTAATTCTTCACCATCGATAACCAAGTGATCCAATTTCTTTTTTGCCTCAACACAATGACACAAATAATAATCTACCCCTTCTTCATTGTCTTCAGGTGCAATAATAGCAAAAACATGACCTGTAATGATATAAAAATAATGAGCACATTAGTTTACTGAATATTTATGATAAAGTAATAAATTTGAGATTATTTATATGTGGAAAATTTTACCTAGTTGTACTAGATCAGATAAGCAATCAAAGTCAATGGATGATTCCATTTCTGTTGGTTGTAGTGATTCATGGGGATGATAGGAGGCAAGTGGACTCAAAATATGTTTATACCATTTTTCAACCCATTCGTTTGACTCACACCCATCCCAATCTTCATCTACACATGATGAACAAAAGTACGCCATATGTCGTGTGTGGATACTCCATGAACCTGCATTACAAGTTCTAAAAGAGTGTAGCTTGCTTGATCCTGTCAATGTACAACAATCCTCATATGGTGCAATGTTAGTTTCATCTAGAATCAATTTAAAAAGTCTACGAACCGTAGACTCACCTTCATTACCTAGACCCATTATAGTGTTACACCAGTGGACAATACATCCCGCATCTGATAATGTTGCTTTCTCTTTGTACTTTAATTCTTCATGTGCTAAGGCTCTTTTAATACATGCACCTGTGCCATCATGCTCTCCCTTTCCATGACCAGCCTCTGTGAAATTCCACATATATTAAATTCTAATAATCTTATGCATCATGCACAACCAATTAAACATCCAAGAATTCTTGAATTGTGATGCACAATTATCTGACCATATGATATGTCGATGATATTTTATGCCCTTGTTTTCCAAATGACCATAAAATAGTTGAAAGCAACTGTGTACAAACTTTGTGCAATGTGAGAAATCATCAGTGATATAAAAATGATACTCTCTCAATATCTTCTTGTTCTCCTCTGTACTATCTAGTGCATGCATGAATGCTATATGAACAAATATATCAACCTATTGAGAGCTGTAATACTTTTCTTGCACCCCATTCTATGGTTGTAGTCTGTATTTCTCTACAAAGTCCACAACTGAAACCATGGTATCAAGTGGGAATGTGTCCTTGAGAAACTTGAATTGCATATCCAACCATTGCGCTCTATGTGTATGCCTTGCATACTCAAATAATTTTTTTACAAAAAATATCCATGAACTGATACACTGGAATTTTTTCAATTACTAAATCACATCTTTTAGCCTCTTTTCCATCTTTTAGATTGTATGTCATAGTCTTATATTTAACAAATTCTACTATTTTATTACCAATTGCATGCGTACCCTCCATATGTTGACAAATTGGCAAACGTCGCAAACCTCTGCAATCTATGCATGTACCATTAAAGCCTGAGAGCTTGTAAAATTGTTGACCATCCACTCTTTCACATAAAATGGTAGATATTAATTCCCTTGAAGATCTAGGTGGGACATTTATGTTACAATCCTGCAAAACATTGTTAGAGTGCAAATCTACACATATATTCCTATAAACTTTAAAATGGTTAGAAAATTCAATATGTACCCTACAACAACAAGTTGTGCGTGTGTGATTTATCTTCACATAAAAATGTTTACACATTTCAAAATATCTTTGACTAATTTTAATTTGAGGATACATATGCATAAATTTTGCAAAGAATTGTGTCTGAGTTGAATCTAAAAAATGTTTTGGATGTGGAACATGAATTTGACTACCAATCCTCCTTCTTACAACATCTCTTTGATTAGGAAATACCCATGTATTATTCTTCCAAAATTCTTCAATCAAGGATTTCAAAGCTTCAACAATTGCTTTATCTTTTCATGGTAGTCTACCAGAAAATGCCCATAACTCATTTCTATTTGGATCTTCCACTCTTTGACGCCTTACTAGGGCTCTCATTAGAGACTTTCTACTTATTTTCAATTTTTTTCTTGTCTTTCTATTGAGTCAATATTTCTTCATTTAAGTGCTTACTATCGTTGATGTAAGTACACGTCGTGTGACATTACTATCTTTCGTGTGTGATGTAGAACCCACACTCTCATATGCAATCATTAGATTCTTTACAAAAGATTTTTCATTTGAGTCATCCATCGTTCTTAGCCCAAGAATCTTCATGATGGGCCTAAATTTCAGATTTCTCATCATTTTAACAAATAGTTGACATCTTCCCATCATGTTTAAATTCTCAAAAAATGATCTCCAAATATGATTAACATTTATTTTGGGAATCTTGTTAGACATTTCTTGCAAAATGTTAGTATCAATATCAATCAAATATTTTGGCTTTCTATATTTAATAATTCTAGGAACATCAAAAACATTATGTGTGAATTGAGTACCATCTTGAGTGCCTTCAACATGAGACGATGTTGTGCCTACACCTTGGGATGTAGATAATGGTGTGCCTTCAACATGAGATGATGTTGTGCCTACACTTTGTGATGTAGATAATGGTGTGCCTTCAACATGATATAAGGGTGTGCCCACACCTTCGGAAGTAGACAATGGTGTGCCTTCAACATGATACATTGGTGTGCCTCCAACATTGGATGATGATGTCTCTTGAACTTGGGAACTCATAGATGATGTCCCCGCATCTTCATAATTCAATTTTCTCGTTGCACGCAAGTTTCTCATTCTTTGTATTTTTTATTCCAATTCTAATTTTCTCTTACTTTGTATTGATGTTTCATGTTCCTCATCCAAAGAAAAATCTTCTTCTATGGTATCTAAATTTTTTGTACACAAAGTTGTCTCATTGTTTCCCTTTTCTTCTCTTTGTCTCTTTCACGCTCTTTCGATGTTAAATTATTTTCTCATTTCCTTGGCATGATGAAGATTTCTTCATATGAATTTATTACAATTTTAAAAATATAATATAAATGTAAAATAATAAGTCAAATTATAATATAAACCTCTTACAATATGACAAATTATAATATAAATTTATTACAATTATACCAAAATATGTATTGAACAAGTCTATATCATACCAATTATAAACCAAAATACTCTTTATTCACATTTGACATGTAAAAAACTAAAAAACTTACCTCAATTGATAAATTTTAGTGATAATGATTGACTTTCACAATTTGATGTTGATTTTTAAACAAAAAGATGGTGCAAATTGATAGAATAAGCTTCTTTGTCACTATCAACACCATGAAAAGTGAATACTTGTCGGATAACATGCAGAACTCAGATAGCAACAGAAAAAGTGGGCCTCTTTCACGAGATCCTTGGTAAAGAAGACCATTTATTTTAGTTTTGCATAGCACGAGCACCCTATGCAACACTAAAAAGTGTTATGAATACTATTAAATAGGGTGTGTGCCCTATGTAAAACAAGAAAAAGGGAAAATATAAAGGGTATAGGGGAGGGAGAGAGAGAGAGAGAGAGAGAGAGAGAGAGAAGGTGTGTGTGTGTGAGAGAGAGAGAGAGAGTGCTCTCTCTCTCTGGTGCAAGGGCACCAAGGATCAATGCACAAAACATGAAGGAAGAGAAATCAAGCATGAAGACATTAAAGTCACCTATGGTGAACCAGAGGATAAAGGAAGGCACAGGGATTCTTAATGATGTAAATCCAATAAATTATAAAGTGTTGGCACCTTTAATGTTTTGATGTCATTTAATGGTAGTTGAATGAAAAGACTTAGTTTAAATCCTTGAAAGGATTGAATAAATGTAATATGGACCATTAGAGTCCCATGGATGTCTTAGGGTAGTTAGGATTATAGGGAAGATACTATTAAAGTCTCCTAGGTGTTTAAAAGCCTTTGGAGTTCTTAAATTCCAATTTAATAAGGTTTTAAAGCATTTTTACAATTTAAAAGTTTAAATATTCAAATAGTAACGACTAGTAGCCAGTTTAGGGGGGAAAGTAATATTTTAATGTTTAAACATTCAACTAATCCATATAACTGGTTGGAATAGGTCAGGGAAGTTAATTTTTGGTTTCTTATATTGTAGACAACTCCATTTGTACAGGCACCATGCCTGGAGTGTACGGCAAGAAGAGAAGTTTGAATGAAAGATCAATTTAGTTTGCAAATTTTATGTTCTCTTCATGGTAGATGAATTCAAAAACCTCTTACTTTGATTTGTGAGTTTATATTGGATTAGTAAGAAATCTAAAAGCATTCATTCATTGGTTGAATGTATTTTGATTCAATTTAAAATCTGATTCCAGGCATTAATTCTGGAAAGCAGTGACTGTGACTGTTAGTTGTGACTCCATCTTTAAAGTTTCATATCATTCCTCATGTAAATTTTTTTTTTTAATACATTGGAGGATTAAATAGGATATTAAGAATCATTTTTTTACATTTTTCAAGAGGTTTGAGAGTCATTTGATATGACTGTAACCTCTTGGACAGTGGCCAGGACTGGTTTCTATTAATCTTTTGGTGTTTTGAAGTCTAGTTTGTAATCCATAGCCTTTCCATAGACCCAAAGTCATATAACCCATGGAAGGATGAATACTAACTATGTATCATAGTTTTTAATGATCTTATTTTTAGAGTTTTGTTGAAGTAAGTGATCACAGGTTGAAACAAGGTGTTGGTGCATTGAAAATGATGGCACAAGTATAGCAGCAAGAGTTTGAACTTAAGGGAAAGGTCTTTTTATGTTTTGAACAGTCTTATATGGTGGAATTAATGGTGAATCAATTACCAATTAATCCAAGGAGTTTTTGGAGAAGGGAGATTGGAGAAACCCTCAAATCAAGGGTTTAAGAGGGCTAATTTAGGGGTTTTAATGTTCCCGAGGTGCTAGGTTGAATTACTCTTGGATTTAGTTGTTTTGAAACATATTGAAACACTTATAGAAGTTTGGAGTCTTGGGGATATAAGTAGATAGCTGATTTTTTGTTAAATCACCCAATTTTAATACATTTTGGGGTCACATAGTGAGAATAGTCATACATGGTCAAAAGGATTCTATGGAGATATTGTAGTATGTTGTGGTAGGGGAAAAAGGGTATTCAAATATATGATTTATTTTCTTCATCATTTGGTAAAGTATAGAGTTATAATCCATCTTATTGCTGGACAAGGCTACTAGACAGGGCAATTAGGCCTCTAGGCCAAGTTGAAGACATTTAGCCATTGGGAGTATTAGGTAAGTTTAAAACCCTCAAAACCACTTTAATCCATCCTTATATACATCAAATACATTAGAACTATCATTAGTTTTCATTTTGAAGAGTCTTGGTTGGGTGGAGTCTTATAAGGTCATTGTGTACCTTTGGGGAAAAGTGTGGCTTTATAATTCAAATTGAAGAACTAGTTGTGAATAAGGTCCTCTCTCTCTCTCTCTCTCTCTCTCTCTCTCTCTCTCACTTTGAGTATTTCTCATCACAATATAAATCTATGTCTTACATAGGGCGTGTACACTATTTAAATCTATGACTTTCATAGCATGCACGCGCTATGAAAGTCATAGATTTAAATAGTGTGCATGCCCTATAGGGCGTGTGAGCTTTGTAAAGAATTTGAATTTACCAATCCTAAGGCTTGGATTTCCTTGGAGATCCAACCCAAAGTCTTGGACAATTGAAATAGGCTTGAGACATGATTTCCAGCAGACATACAAAAAAATGACATCTTTTTTTGTGTCCTTGTCACGTTTACTCGTGGCTCAAGAACGTAAAAATCACACGACGTGATATTGTAGATCTCTTTGTTAGCTATCTAAGCATCTAATTTATTTTAAATTCTAATTATGTTAAGTTTTTCAACTCTAATTTATTTTGTGTGTATGTCCATTTTTTGTAAAAATCCAACATGTAGTATTTTGGTCATAGATTTTGGCTCATTCTCAAATTTTGCAACAAGTTACATTTTCAGAAACTAAACTCCATTCTACACACTTTAAAAAAAAAGAAAATTTGATTTTTGATTTGTTTTAAATGATTTCTAGGGGGAGCACATAGAAATTTCATGTTTTCAAGATGTGTGCACTTCGTAAATTCATAAAAAATTATACATTCATCAAAAAATTACCAAAAAAATCTAGGATAAACTACGTGGTGTTAGCTAACTTCTCACTGGAGAAATTAAAAAAATTAAAAAAAAAAGTTAACATTTTAGGGGGAGCACACCAAATGCTATGTTATGTTTTTGGACAAAAAATAGGACCACTTTTTGTGCTCCCCCTTTTTGAGGGCCTTAATCTACACCATTTTAAAACTAATTTAGTAGTTTAGGAACTAGATTCAGAGTATTACAACTCTTGTTTTTGTCGCATCTTAAAATTTTGAGTCTAACTATCTTCAATTTCTTGTTGAAGTTTAGAGTTTGCCGATTTCAGGAAAAAAGTGGCATCTTATACCCCCCTTTTGGTCCCCCATCTTTGTGCACTTACCCAAGCATAAAAATTGATGGTTTCTTTTCAAAAAAATATCCTATATTAATGGTTGGGAATCTAAAAACTGTAATAATTGATAAAAACCCACTTTATATTTTTACATATTTGCAATTCAACACAATTAAAGTGGATCAAAATAAGGTTTCCTAATACTTAAGTTACTGTAGATCATCAATAACTTTAAAAATATTCTATGTTTTCACTATTGGGATTCATTAACACTTAAAGACTACCACTCAATATTTATAAATGATTAAATCTGATTTGTATCAATTAATATGAAATTATCTAACTGCATAATCACTCTATAAAGAATCTAAGGGTTGGGCTATATAGAATATAATTCAAGTTCTTTAGAAAGAAATAAAATTGCATTAAACAAAGAGCCTACACAATGGTTACATTATGGTGAGAACACACATAGTAGTAGTTCCTTCAATACTATTAACGATCTCATATATATGTAATGTCCCCAATTTTTATAAAGTCTTTAGATTAAGTTAATTAACTAAGCGGTCCTAAAATATAAATAATATCATAAGGACGTATTTATTTGATTAATTTAATTATTAAATAAAGGAGGTCTAATTCATAAATTATTTTGATCTATTGTAACCTTTGAGAGGCTTCCTAGAGCTCTTTATAAGGAGATGGTTGGGCATTGTAGAACATCATGGAATGTATTTGTTCAAATCTTCTTTATATTGTTGGAAGTTAGATGATTAAGGTGGTTTGGTTGTTTGTAGTTTCGGAGATGGAAGACCCTCCCTAACCTATTATATCCTTCGATGGGCTTCGTGGAGCTCTTTATAAGGAGATGATTGGGCATTCTAAATCATCATAGAATGCATTTCAACTCTTCTTTGTATTGTCAGAAGATGGAGACTGAAGATAGTTTGGTTGTTTGCAATTTTGTAGGTGGAAGACCCTTCCTAGTCTATATTCACAATTTCGGTGAAAGTCATTACTCACCCTATTCTGTCGTTGGAAATATCATTCTACGATTTTACATTATACTCCAAATTTGTGAAGTCTTGACTTGAAGATCCAGTCCACATTAAGAAGCTTCAAGCATTTATCCCAAATTTTACCCACATAGGGGCAATGAACGTTCATATGGTTAACAGATTCCTCATCCTATTTGCATAAGTAACACCTTTTGGCCAAATTCATTCCCCTTCTTCTCAAATTGTCAATAGTAAGGATCTTTTTTTGGAGCATGATAAAAAAGAAAACATTGACTTTAGCGGTCAAGCCCTTTATCTAAGCATTAGCCCAACAAGGCACAAAGTAATTCTCAGTCTTGGTGGTACAAAGAAGAAATATAAAGTTTACCGTTAGTATTATACTTCCAAATAAGATAGCCCTCTTCCTCAATCAAAGTCATAGAGTTCAAAGTGTTGTTGAGATTCCTGAGGGGTTGATCAATGACTGAAAGATCAATCCAATGGTATATCTCCCAATAGTCACCCACTTTTAGCCCAAACCTCAATTTACATTGATCATCAAAGATTTTCCAATCTGGATTGTCATTCAAAGGATGGTCCATCAGACACTCATCATCCCAAAACTGCACAATCCTACCATTCCCAACTTTCAATTTAACTCCCTTCCTTATTATCTCTTTATTCTTCAAGAAATTTCTCTCGATAAAGGACCCACTAGGGTTATGAACAATTCTAAGAAAACTTTACAGAGTAGGACACTCCTTATTATACTTATTCTTCCATATAGTAGTCCATTCACCCTTAGAATTGTAATATCTCCATATAAGCTTGGCAAGAAGATGATCATTCAAGCTTATTATTCTACGCAGTCCTAATCCCCTTTTCCTAACTGGTCTACAAACCTTCTCCCAAGCTATAAGAGTCATCCTTTTCTTCCTCTCCTAACCTGTCCACAAGAAAGTTTCAATTGCCTCACCATACTTTCTGCGAATTTTGAAGATGTTGAGCGCACAAAGAGGTAAAATTTTCAAAGTAGACCTCAACACCTAAATCTTATCATCTTGACTCATCAAAACACCCTTCCAGCCCACTAATTTTCTATGAAATTTGTCCACCAAAGAACTCCAAAAAGAGCCAGGAGGCTCTAAATAAAGAGGGAGACCCAAATAAGATCTAGGTAAAGACTCTATCTCACACCCCAAAATCTTCTTAATTTTTAAAAATATTTGTTCAAGGACATTAATAAAGAACACATAAATTTTCCCCCAGTTAGTTGGATGTCCAGAAGCTACCTCATAGCTATCCAAGGCCTTCTTAATGTTTTTGGCATTTTTAATACAAGCTTCCCCCAGCACCACAAAGTCATCAACAAATTTCTAGTGTGAGAAAACCTCGTTAGCTGAGGAGGGATATAGTCCCTTAAACTCACCTTTCTGAACCATATTCTCAATGAATCTTCCCAAGCATTCAGCCATGATAACAAAAGCGACATGAGATAAAGGATCACCCTGCCTCAATCCTCTAGAGGATTTGAAAAAAGGAGTGAGAGACCCATTAACCCAAAAATAGAAAGTAGCCAAGGAAATGAGCCAATGAATAATTTCTATACTTCTATTATTAAAACCAAAGGCCTGAAGCACATACCTCAAAAAGACCCAATCCACCCTATCATAGGATTTGGACAAATCCAATTTTAGAATAAATCCCTCCTTTTTGGACTTGACAAGAGAATGGACATTTTCATGAATAGAGATAATGGAATCCATAATCTACCTACCAAGGACAAATCCATTCTACTACCAAGAAATAATAAAAGGTGAGATAGAAAGAATCCTAGTAGTCATCACTTTGGAAATAATCCAATAGACAAAGTTACATAAGCTTATAGGTCTGAACTGATCCATTTTATTAGGCCCTTGTTTCTTAGGAACAAGAGAAATGAAAGTCCCATTCATTTCTTTTAAAAGTTTCCTAGAACCAAGAAATTCTTTTACGACATTCTTGACATCTTTCTCAATAATATGCCAAAACATCTAGAAGAAAAATAAAGGGAAACCGTCTGGGCTAGGATATTTGTCCCCTTCAAAAGAAAAGACAACTCTTTTAATTTTTTCATTCAAAGGAATAGTAGTAAGAAGAGCATTCTAATCCTCATTTAGAATATAAGGAACACAATCCAGGAAGTCTGTATGAGCTTCCTTATCCAAGTGTTGCTTCTATTTGAGTAAATCTTGGAAGATTTTTTTAGCCTCCACCCTGATTAAATCTTCATCTTCAGAACTAGTTATATTTATCCCCAATCTAGAAATTATATTCTTCATCCTATTCTTGAGAGTAGTAATGAAAAATATTGCGCCCTTCTTTCAAGAAGACCTTTCGAGACTTATGTCTCCAAAAGGTCTCTTCTTTAGAAATGATGTCATGATACTCCACTAGCTTCTCATTTTCCTTCTCTCTAGAGATCTTATCATAACCTTCCAATTGGATACTGTCATGAATATCCTTCAATTCCATACTAATATTAATCTTAGAGGAAAATGTATTGCCAAAAGTTTCCTTATTCCATCTTTTAATTTTTTCCTTCACCTATTTCAATTTTTTAGCAAGTATGAACATGGCTATCCCTTCAATCATAATCTTCCACCATTCCTCCCTTTTTTGTTCCATATGTGGATGCAAGGTCCACATCTTCTCAAATCTATAAGGAAAATTCATTTTCATAGATATGGAATCAGCCAAAAAATTAATAGAGTGGTGATCTGATCCAACCCTCACATGAGAAGACAAAAAGAAAAAATAATGCAAAAACCAATCATTAATAACCAAGGCTCTATCAAGTCTCACCTGGATCAAATCCTTTCCACTCCTTCTATTGGTCCAAGTGTAATTAGTTCCCTTCAAATCAACATCATGGAGGGTATGCTCATAAATGAAATCCATTAAATCCATTCTACTATCTATGTTCAATTGACTTCCCCCCATTTTTTCATTTTCCTTCAAAGGCGTGTTAAAATCTCCCATGACAAACCATCCTTTAGAATCAAAACTTCTCTGAAGATTAGATAAATTATTCCAGAAATAATTTCTCCCAGATTTGTATTGGGAGCATAGATGTTGGTTAGAATCTAAGAAGTTCCATCCTTAATGTGACTAAATCTTAGACAAGCCAAGTTATTTCCCTAGTAGATAATATCACCTTTTATATTATCATAGTTCCAAAGGGTAGAAATACCCCATGATGCCGCTCCAAAGTCATCCCCACAAATTTTACCATTTCTAAAGAACCTTAAGCTTTGACGTAGATCAATGCAGGGAGGATCCAATTAAGGACAATCCAACCTTGCAGCTTCAGAATTACACAACAAAAATACACAACAACAAGATGTTTCAAAATATATTTTCCATTAACATGCCCAACTGTAAGGCCTTCCAAGTTAGCGACAATTACAATAAGAAATAAGTTCTTTAAGATCCACACAGATCTAATACAATCTTAGCTAGTTCAATTATGGAAACAATCAACAACTGATGGAAACCCTAAAGCAGGTATAAACTCAAGCTCGCAAGCCTCCAAGCAATCTCCTTGTCTCTAATTATGTAAACCACTAGCTCTGCTATTACAAACTATCATAATCAATATGATCTACAAGATCATGCAAGATCTTTTCCTTAACTTCACTAATGTCTATCACCCAAACTTCTATTTGATACCCTAGATCTTCTCCCCAAACAACTACCCCAAACACCCCTTAAATACTAATCATCAGCCACAAGTCAGCTGGATGAAACCATTAACCCTTCCTAACAAATATTAAATGCAATACAAGTCAGCTTATAAATTGCCTTCCAAACATTTAATTCAATATGTTAGCCTGTAACAATAGCTACCAATAATAAATGCACCAAGTTGGCCCAAAAAATCACACAGAACTCTGATCGGTAAGCTAGAACTATCGAGTGTCAGAGAAACAACCAAGCGAGAGTGACATAACCGAGCATGCAAAGCATCACCGAACACTAGTGTTGACTGAGCACCATAGACATCATCGAGTAACACTTTCACCGAACACAAGAAGTTCCACCGAGTTCCTTCAGTGACCAAGCTTCCTTCAATGATTGAGACCGTTGGTCAAGGCTCCAACTGAGTAACACCAGCCAAAATGAAAAACACCCATGCAGTTTCACCGAGGATCAAGAATTTCCCTACTTCACCCAAGAATGTCCCTGCATCAAATACCCCAGGTTCAAAAAATATGTTCATATATGAGAAGAACACTGTCTAGGATTCAGCACATAAACCTAGAACTGGTTCTTCACATACAAGTCCTTCATCTTCTTACTTTGCATATTCTTCCACTTCAGCTTCCTTTGTCTTTTCAAGTCTTTCCTTGATAACACATAGGTCTATTTTCCAAACTAATCATTCATTTTCTCTGGATCCACCAACTCAACTTGGGTACCAATACTCAGGCTTCTCCTACCAAGCGTTGTATCCATCAAAGGCATCAGGGAAAACTTCCTATCATCCTTCTCAATAGTATAGAAATTCTTCACACAATCATACATAGCTCTGTAATCATATTGCCAAGCTCTACTGAGAAATATATCACAACTATTCATCTTCACAATGTCACATAACACAAGATCCTTATACTGGCCAATCTAAACATCAACAAAGCATTGTTCTCTAACTTCCAAAGCATGATCATCTTGCAACCAACCTATCCTATAAGGACAAGGATGCTTCATTCTATTCAAACCAAGTCTCTAAACCATGTCCTCAACAACAAGGTTATTAGTACTTCCACTATCAATAATTACATCACAGAGTTTACCTCCAGACTTGCATCGAGTCCTAAACAAGTTACTCCTCTGACAAGGTTCCTCCTTTGTACCGAGTAATGTTTACCGAAGCAACAAGTTCTTAGATTCAATTTTATTCTAGATGTTCTCATTCATCACAGCAGTTCATCAGTCACCAATCTTCTTCTGTGTACACTCAAAAGAACAGTTTCCTTCCTCTCCATAGTTATAGAAAGTACCCTTAAAGATAAATCTACCTATCTTCTTCTTCGGTTCTATAGGTTTTTGTTCATCTTCTGCATCAGTCGGTTTATCCTTCACCGAGTGATCAATATTTTCCTTCCCTCAAGAATTACTATGTTGTTTCCTCTTCAACTTATCTTCTGCATTTAGAGCATACTGATAAGCATCTTCAATAGAATCAATCTTCAACATACCAAGCTCATCTTGAATATTGAATCTCAAACCATTCACATATCAAGCTACCTTTTCCTTACCAAGTTCTCTATGTCTAGACTGAATAGTAAGTTTGTAGAGCTCCTTGATATAATCTTCAACAAAAAATTCCTTTTTCTTTAGATTCTACAACTTCTTAAACAAGTCAAGCTCATACTCAGCAGGTATGAACTTATCTTTCAATTTAGTCACCATCAACCTCCACCGATTGATCTTCATTTCACCTTCATCTTCTCTATCTCTTTGTAGTTCTTTCCACCAAAGAGCAGCATGTCCTTTCAACTTAGTCTGTGCCAATCTTACTCGAAGAGGATCTTCAATTTCTTCTAGATCAAAGAAATCTTCAAGTTCATCGATCCAATCAATCAAGTTCTCAGGTTTCAAGGTACTGGAGAAAGTAGAAACTTCCATTCGGTAACTATTACTCAACCGAGCTCTAGATCTATGTAACCAAGCGGTTATGTCTTCACGAGATCTGTCCCTTTGACCATCACCACTAGATCTAGTAGCTTCAAATTCTTTAGCAGCTTCTTCATAACCATCTTCAGTACCAACATTCTAAGGTACACCAGTAACAACTCTCATGATCTTAGCGAACATGTCATTCTTCATCAGTTCCATCTTAGATTTGAAATTTGATTTCACCTTCTTTGTAATCCTAGATTCCACAGTATCATAGAGATCAGCAATTACTCTAGGGTCCAATCTTTTCGAAGGCATCCTTAAAGTTAAGAAAAACCCTCTGCAAAAAACCCTACACCGACCACCATGTGACAATCTCCAAGTTGTATGCAAGTCAGATTGCAACCTACAACCTTACAAAATAACTAGGGCAAGATTCCATAAGTTCAGTACCATGGATCTGCAACTAAGATCATACAATCTCTTCGCCAACAAGGTTAATTTGCAATATCAGCCCTCGCAAGATCAACCTTCACTCCACAAGATCACAACTCTACTTTGATACCACCTAAGACACATCAAGGTAGGGAGGATCCAATTAAGGACAGTCCAACCTTGCAGCTTCAGAATTACACAGTGGAAATACATAACAACAAGATGTTTCAAAATATATTTTCCATTAACATGTCCAGTTGTAAGGCCTTCTAGGTTAGGGCCAATTACAATAAAAAACAAGTTCTTCAAGATCCACACAAATCTAATACAATCTTAGCTAGTTCAGTTTTGGAAACAATCAACAACTGATGGAAACCCTAAGACAGATCTAAACTTGAGCTCGCAAGCCTCCAAGCAATCTCCTTGTCTCCAAGTATG
This sequence comes from Chamaecyparis obtusa, assembly GCA_027943335.1. Lineage (NCBI taxonomy): Eukaryota > Viridiplantae > Streptophyta > Pinopsida > Cupressales > Cupressaceae > Chamaecyparis > Chamaecyparis obtusa. The sequence continues at coordinate 1,941,237 of BSBK01005123.1, read as the reverse complement.
CAAACCACTAGCTCTGCTATTACAAACTATCATAATCAATCTGATCTGCAAGATCATGCAAGATCTTTTCCACAAATTCACTAATGTCTATCAACCAGACTTCTATCTAATACCCCAAATCTACTCCCCAAACAACTACCCCAAACACCCCTTAAATACTAATCATCAGCCACAAGTCAGATAGATGAAACCATTAACCCTTCCTAACAAATACTAAATGCAATACAAGTTATCTTATAATTTTCCTTACAAACATTTAATTTAATAGATTAGCCTTTAACAACAGTTACCAACAATAAATGCACCAAGTCAGCCCAACAAATCACACAGAAAAACTAGAACTACCGAGCGTCAAAGAAACAACCGAGTGACAGTGACATAACCGAGCATGCCAAGCATCACTGAGAACTAGTGTCAACCAAGCACCATAGACATCACCGAGTAACACTTTCACCAAACGTAAGAAGTTCCACTGAGTTCCTTCAATGACTGAGCTTCCTTCAATGACTAAGACCATTGGTCAAGGCTACAACTAAGTAACACCGGCCAAAATGACAAACACCCATGCAGTTTCACCAAGGACCAAGAATGCCCTTGCATCACCCAAGAATGCCCCTGCATCAAGCTTTCAACTTTCTCCTTCGACATTTTGGTTTCTTGAATCAAAAAAATATCAGGCTTATTATCTCTAATCATATTCCTAACAATATCTTTCTTGTGAGGATTGTTTAATCCTCTAATATTCCAAGAAATGATTTTAATACCTTAATAAAAGATCATGTCTCTAGGATGGTCTTCTAGCTTCCATCAGCTATATTCTTACTAGTGTCCATGGCTCTCTTTATTTGATTAGATGGTCTTCATGGAGAAGGTTACACCCTCCCACATTCCCATTTTTACTACTCCTGGTATTTTTGACTGGGATATTATTCTTTTTCTTATTGTTCTTAGATTTTCTAATATCCTTAGAGGCTATAGAGCCATCATCTTGCCCACTTTCTCACCCCTATTAAGCATAATTAATAGCTTCAACATCCCCCCATTTTAGAGTCTAAATATCAGAGAAGGTACTCCTTGTGTGTGCTTGAATGTGACCTCTAAATCAGGCACAACCACAACATAGTCATTACTCACACCATCGAATCACGAGAGAGAGTATGAATTACTCAATCCGAAATTCATTGTGAAGCGACCTGTTGCCTCTTATGCAGGCGGGGTGTTTAATTGCTCTCAGATTGGAGAACTAACAACCATAAGACCAACCTAACAATGGAGGATTTTCAAAAGCATAAAGATGAGCAATCTAATTGAAATTAAGCTAAAATGAGATGCAATTAATCTCTAAATGCTTGTAAAGTAGATATGAAATGCAGATTTTTGTTATTTTTAAGAACTTGAAATAAGAAATGAGATTTAATCTAATAACAAGTAAGCAAAATATCTTAATATGAGAATGCAATATTAAACTAGAATGAGATACGAGAAAATAAGCTAATTGCAAATGACAAAGCTTGAAGATATTGAGACTAAAATCACCTATAGTTTAGATACTCTCAAAAATTGCCCTCCTCAATGAAGAAAATGAGGTTCATTAAATAGAAAAGCCCGGAGAGGAATGACGAGTTTCTTGATTTGAAACTCATGACTCTTCATTCCCAAATTGAGACAAAAATGCATGATTTATTTAATTAAAAGAATGGAATTTGCCACATGTGGAGAGGCGACCTTTCAAATATATTGAATAATTAAATTCAAATAAAGAGGTATCCATTCAAATAATTAAATAATATTAATTCCTTTCAAGGGTATTTAGCTAATGGGGTGAATTTAATTTAATTAAAAGTACTTAGGACTTTATAATTAAATTAACTTATCATAAGGATTATTTAGCCAAATAAAGTCTAGGACTTAGGAATTAATTTAATATTTGAGATTATTGCAAATTAGGATTTTTTGCAATTGACATCAAGTCGAGTCAATTCAAGCAGGAGAGAGAAAATTGCCTAGGAACTAGGACTTTGAAGATGTAAAATTGATAAAATGCACCAAAATTGATTGAATTTAATAGGTGCCAATTTTGGGGTATTACATTTTCCCCTCTTTGAATTGGTGTGCGAACAATGCGTTGATTCAAAGAATAGTCTGAAGTGACAGATGATGAGATTTCAAAAGCCAAGGTTAGGTTGCCAAGACACCGAATAGATTAAAGCATGATCCTCTGAAGTCTAAGTTAGATTGCGAAGACAATGGTCTACAAAAAGAACTAGAATCAGGGTTAGATTGCCCCAATACTGATTGATGAAGATTTAGGACTATCTCCAGAATCAGGGTTAGATTGCCCCAATACAAAGATCAATCCTCTGAGACCTATGTTAGATTGCCTAGATAACGATCTGAAAGAGATTTCAAGAGCCATCTCCAGAACGAAGCTTGACTCTTAGGAATTAGGATTAGATTGCCCTAATACCTAAAAGATTTCAAGAACCATCTCCAGAACGAAGCTTGATCCTTGAGGATCTGAGTTAGATTGCTCAGATACCTAAAAGATTGATGATGAGATTACAAGATGCGAGGCACTGAGATGCCCCTAGCAATGAAAAGTGGTGATTTAAATCAGACTGATTCAAAATTTTATTCGACATGATTCAATGATGCAATCATCTTGCCCCCTCGGGAGCGAAATCGAAAGATGACACGTCAGAAGATGATTGATAGCAAGAGGTTGCAAAGCAAGATAAAATCAAAGATCAAAAGCATTCAGAACAGATCCAGAGGTCTAGAAGACTAAGTTTGACCATGGTTGACCAAATTTGACTAGAGTTGACTTGATGAAAAGAGCAAAAGATCTCAAGAACATGATGCAAAGATGAGAGTCTGGCAAGAAAATGATGCCAGAAAGCTAACTGCACAAGTGTCCAATCCCAAAGGGTCTCAGAATTTAAAACATGATTTTGAGCTATGTAGAGATGTCAGATTTTGATTTCAATCTCGAAAACTTGTGCAATCATGATGAACCCAGGATAAAAGATGAGAACCTTTGATGAAGACAATTAAGAGAGCAACAAAACATCATCTCAAATTCAAGCTAAGAATGAAAATGCAAGCCTAGAAAATGCAAGCCTAAGCTAAAGATGCAAGCCTCGAATGAAAATGCAAACCCTAGGACTTGGTTGTTGGACTCACCGCATTTATCATCATAGAGCCGTTTAAGTTCAGACGGTCGCAAGATGTCATACAATCCTCACTGACATTACTATCATGAGAATATGAATATGACATAAGTCTTAAATTTGTCGGAATGAGGTGTAAGCATTAAGGCACAAGAAGCCAGAATGACCTGAACACCAAATCCTTTTGATCTAGCAAGTTAACATAAGCATTAGCGCATAGATGCTAGAATGACCTAAATGTTGCTTGCAACAAACACACCAAACACGCAAGAGTTCCTTCTTTTGCCAAAGATTACTTGCAGTGACCCTTACGTTCACTTAGCAAGACAAGAGTTTACAATTTCACCAGTAGCAGAAAGAAGTCACTCAAAAGACAAGGAGAAGAACCAACCTCACCAAAGTGTCCATATAAAAGGAGTTGAGGTATGCATGGCCATCCAATACAGGATGGAGGATCTTATAGATGGACACCCCTCTTAAATAGATTCATTGGATCATTGGAACTAAACCAACAAGCAGAAAGAAAAGAAAAGGAGCAAAGCAAACAAACAAGCACACAAAGAAAACAAGATCAGCACACTACAAAGAACTACAAAGTTATTTCAGTTAAGCTCATGTTCAAGCAGATCAAAGGATACAACATGAATAATTGCAACTAGATGGCGACAGTAGACAGACAACTGAGAACCACTGGTGACCGTCGCGAGAGACCGAAGGTCTCTGAGAGAGATCAGAGTGCAACACAAAATATCCTTAGGCAGACACAGCAAGGAATGCTGGTGACCAATATAAAAGGGGATCCTCAAAAGAGAGATCCAAGTGAGAGCTAGGTATCAGTAGGTAGACATAGTGAGGACCACTGGTGACTAATGCAAGAAAGTGTCTCCGAAAGCGGTGGGACCATGCCCCTAAGACTAGGCATATGCCCCCAAGTGAGATGAGTTCCAATCCATGAAGAGATGAGAAAAAATCTCAAGGAGTGACTGAAAGCGAGAGCCTGAACTAGCAAACCAAAGCAGGGAACAAACTAAAGTGGGAAACAAACTAAAGCAGGAAAGAAAGGAAGCAAACTAAAGCTGACAAGAAAACTAGCTGAGCCAAATGGTGCTGAGATGAGGTATAGCTTTAGGAAACAAGAGGCACATGTTTACCAGGTTTTCACCATCTTGGTAGAGATTCTATTTTTGCTACCATGATGCTTGTTTACCAGGTTTTCATCAATGGCATATTTTTTCTTTTCAATTTTTATTTTTATTTTTGTCTTTTTGCTTTTTTCAATTTTTTGTATTTTGATTTTTTGCTTTTTTTTGGATTTTTTCAAATTTTATAATTTTTTTTAGTATTATCAAGGTGCCTGTTTACCAGGTTTTCACCAGGATAATAGATACATCAAAGCACCTATTTTTCAGGGTTTCACTAAGATGATCATTTTTTTCAGGACATTTTACAATTTTTAGGATTTTTTGCAATATATCAATTTTTAGGATTTTTTCAGGACCAATAAGTATGTACATGAGCACATAGAGAATGTCAGTTGTAAAACTTCTTTAGATGAAGAGCATTGATTGGCTCTTTGAGTGCCTCTCCTTTAGTGGTGATCTCTGAGAACATAGTATCTTATAGTAGCAGCCAACTGAGAAGTTGCAGAATCAGAGCTAGATGTTGCAGCAATAACAGCAGAATTAACCAGTAGTGTCCAACCATCAAGAGATCCATAGTCAAGGAAAGATCACTTAAGTGAGACCCACAAATATCCCCATGGACACATCTTAACTCTTTGTCAGATTTCCTACGCTCTAAATGCTTAGGAAGAGTACGTTCTAGATTTTTCTTAGTCATACCATTAGTAATAAGGAGATACTGATATGCACTTTGGGAAAAGGCAAGATGGAGTGAAGAGGGTGAAGTATGAGAGGCAAGGGCGATGGAATGGAGGGAAGTATGAGAATTTTGGAAGCTTGAATGACAACTTTGATTTTTCCTTTCTTTGGAATCCACATAGCTTTTGAATTTTTTCTTCTTTACTTTGAGGTGCTTTTGATGACAATGCCTATAGAATAGATTTTGAGATCCATTTTTTAATTTTATTTTCTGGCTTTTGATTGTCTTCTTCTTTTTGAGGACCTTTGCGGTCTTTTGAACACCTATGTTTCTTTCCTTTCTTCATAGTCACATGTCGATTAGATGGGACATGGTGACCTTGAGATATAAGTGGATTCTCATTATTTTTGTTTTTATGTTGCACATCCAAGTTACTTCCAAAAGACTCGGGAATGGTGGATGAAAGAGGCTTATATGACTGGTTCAGGTGGAGAGATGGAAATGGAAGTGGACGATCCACTTTTCTGGGAGATAAAGGGGGAAGAGAAGTCGATGGGATGGGCTCAAGTGAAAATTTATCAATATCATCCTCATCATTCATGAATGCATCAGATAGATCAAGAAATTAATCTTCCATAGAGCGTTGTCGATTGCGAGTCATCTTAGAAGAGTCAGACAAGTTTGGAGGAATATTATGTGAGCCTAACCAAGATGGTTTATTCCAAGAGTTAGGTCCCCTTTCAGGTGGTAAGAGCGCACGAGTAGGAACCATTTCAATTCTAGATCTACCAATATTCCATGAAGTTGTAACAGAATGGGGTCTCAAATACCCATGATCTATTGGAGTAGTAGAAGTATAACTTGGAGCAGATGGCCTAGGAGTCATAGGAATGATCTCCACAGGAGGGTGGAAAGGATCATCATCAATAGCTTGATCTGGAAGATCATAACTTTCTCCTCTTTCTGAGTTGTTAAGACTAGCATATAAGTGCATAGCATCAACTGGTATCTGTGTAGTAGCATCTGATATAGAGTCCCATTCAGCTAGAGACATAGTCGGAGGCAAATTTTCTTCATCACTATCATCTGTCAAAGGAAATGTTTCTTCAACAGCATGATCTTGTTCAGTAGCAGAAGCAGCAGAGTAATCTAGAATAGGCATACCTTGAGGCATACCCAAGAGGAGGGAAGCATCCAACAATTGCTCTAAATCAGCATGTGTGCCATTAGAGTTGGCAGCAGTAGGAGTCTGTTCAATAGCAGAAGTGGTGGAACAATCTAGAATAGGCATACCTTGAGGCATACCCAAGATAAGGGAAGTGTCTAACAATTTCTCCCAATCAGTATGTGTGCCATTAGAGGCAATGACATATTCAGTAGTAGCTACAGTAGTAGAAATCTATTCAATAGAGTATATAAAATCCTCTTGGTGAGGACCAAGATCATGTTCTTGAAGCACTTGAGAAGGTAGATAAGACTCTTTTTGGTAGTCTGAATCAGAATTTTGATCATTCAAATATCTTTCATGTGTCATAGGCTGAATTTTTTCTTCTTCATCATCTGAATCTTCATGTGAGTGAGAGCTATAGCTAGGTTGGTCAAGTTCATGGCCTTGATAGCCAATACCAAATCTGTCTTTAGAGGGTTCCTCACAAGAATGTGGAGATATGGGGAGAGTTGTCAGTGACAAGAAAGACTCAATCTGATATTCCCCCATGCCAATATCTTTGATCTTCAAGGTCTTTTCTATTTCTTTTAGCTTAGCATCATAGAACTCATTGGACTCTCTATTAGCAGGAATAAGGTTCTCTGTCATTTGGGTAAGCAGCTTAGCAGAGAAAACATTTAGGCCAGCATTATTGTCAATGAGGATGCGGGGAACACGCTCAGGACCTATCATAACTTCATTGTGTAGGAGAGCATCATGCGGATGGCTTAAGGAATAATTATCTTCTTCAGAGAAGGACAAATCATGAGGCGAGGTCAAATGACCCACCATGGATTGGAACCGATTGAGATCAAGATCTTTGGGGACGTTTGTCTCAGCGAGGGTTTTATCCATAGATAGTTTTGGTCTAGATGTCGAAGGTTTAGGACCTTTGAGAATGATCTTCGCACAAGATTGAGGGATAGCATTCACACAAGCTGGAGACTGTGTAGAGTTATAAGAGGGAGATGCAGGGCCTCACAAGATAAAGGGAGTTTTGGGTTGAGAGATCCAAGGTTTGTTTCTAGCGAATCTTGAAAGTGATTGAGTTTCCATCATAACGTTCTCAGTGGCTTTGATCATTTGTATGCTAGAGCTAAGATTAAAGAAAAGATTTGAGGGTTTTGGCATCACATTGTCAACAACCCTATCATTCATAACATCTATTTTTCTATTGACAATCTTATCCTTATCCCTGTTCAAGGGAGAAGGTCCTTGCTTGTTGTCTTTGTTCAAAGTCAATTCACCTTTCTTGACCATAAGCGCTTCTATTATCACAGCTCACCTAATCATATTGAGAAAAGTGAGGGGACCTTGCAATCGTACTTGGTATCCAAAATTTGGGACAAGATTGTCCAAGAAGATATCGAGCTTTTCAGACTCAGGTAATTCATGCGGATACTTCGTGCATAGTTGTCTCCATCTTTGGAGAAATGTGAGAAGAGGTTCCCCTTGTCACTGTTTTAAATTGCAAAGGTCCTGGATGTTGACTAGATATCAAATATTGTGAGATTGATCATAACTCTTGTCATTTTGAGACCGACCATGACCTTGGTCATTTGGAGATCTCTCATGACTATTACTACATTTACCTCCCCCTGGGAAGTGGAATGGTTCTCCCATCTTGTTGGTAGTATTTTGAGAGATTGTGAAAGAGTCGATAGGTTCAAAAGGATCAATAGGTTCAATTTTAGAAAATGGGCCTTCAGAATCTTGCTGGTCTTCAAACAATGGGTTATAATATTCTTGAAATAATAAGTCACACTGTATCTGAAACAATGGATTATAATACTCTTGGAATGAGGAGGAATGTGAGGATCTCTCACAAAGTTCAAATTTCATAATGGATTTGGGACGACCTATGTCTTGATTATAAGGTTTACTTTGATCTTGATCAGTGTTCTGAATGAGATAAGTCTTACCACTTCGAGTTGTGATAGTCATAGACGAAGATGAAACAAGAGAAGACACAGGATAAATGCTAGACTCTGTCTCTGAGATAGCGAAAAGAGGATAAGTGGCTAGAATAGCCAAGATGCAAGATGGACCTAGTATGGATTGTCAAGAGGGTGGCTAGAATAGCTAAGATAAGACTACCACAACACAGGGTACCAAAGCATAGCAAGATGATATAAACTGAGAGAGAGACAATGTGAGTCGAAGCAAAGATCAATCATTTCCTAACTCGAGACACTAGGTTTCTGACAAGAAACAATAGGAAGATAGAAAGAAAAAACTCAGACAAGAAGCAGATCAGATTTATGTCATTGATGAAGCACATAAGATAGTAATCAAGGAGTTCAAGCAAATAGTCTTCAAGCAATAGGCAAGGGACAAAGCAACCTTGCACATGAACAGGAATAGTGACTTAGTATTTCTACTCCCTAAGGACTCTACTTGTGTATGTTCTTGAGAATATTTTAGTAGGCACTTAAAACACAACAACATCCTAGCAAGTTGTCTACAAGGCTATACATAGCTCTTCTAAAGGGATTCCTCGATATACATAAGGTACGTGATGCCCAAATCCGTAGATGAGAAGAATTTGAAATCACACAGCTAGGGGGAGACGGTAACCCAAATCTCCTCCTTCACTTCTCAAAGGTATAAAGTTCTTTGAGGCTTAGCCAAGAGTGAAATCTAACTCATTCCCAAGAGAGGTGTCTTTGGATTCACCTCCTAATATTTATACTCCATCGAAACACAGGAGTTAAGGTCATCCCTTGAGGTGATGAAATCCCCAAGCAGGCCTTCTAGAAATAAAAAAGTAAGTAATTCACTATCAAAAGTATTGGAAAGCACTAAAGGTGGTGCATTTAACCCTTCAAGTAAATGTGAGGTGAGTCCAAAAGTGGAACATTTAACTCCTCACACAACTCAAAGTGAGTCCACACCTTAGAAAACAAGTGAGTTCCAGAAAGGACAAAAGGGTTGCTTGGTGGAACAATTAACGCTTCTTTCTTGTAGACCCCTCCCCTTTAATGTGGCACTGAGATTGTAACCACGGGGTGGAACAAGGGGCCGATAGATTAGCGACTCCAATAACCCAAGATAGCAATCTAGATCAATCACAAGTAATCTAAAGTTGCCTATCAATACTACTCACAAATGAAAAAGGGTTGAACCAATGGAATATTTAACTTTCCAAGAAAAAATAGAGTGAGTCCACAAAGTGGTGCATTTAACTCTCTATGTAAACAAGGAATGAATCCATGCCCTTAATCACTCAATGATATTTGATATTGGAACCAAGAATTACTTAAGGTTTAAATAGAAGCATTCACTTACATAAATTTGTATGAAAGCAAATCTATGTTAATTCATTTCCCATTAAGAGCATCAATTGAAATGTGTTCTATAAAAGCATGTAAACACTCAAGCCAAACACATGAGAGGTTCAATTTTAATCCCAAAGCCCAAATGTTGTAGAGATGGAACAAAGTACCTCAAGTCCAATACTTTTTTTTAAACATTTTCCATGAAAGCAATAGCATCTTCAAAACAACTTGTTAGACCAACAAGGTTAGCAAAAACCAAAATCTAACAATGGTGAGAACATGAAAAAAATCAGATAATCTGCAAAAAAAAATTGATCAAATGACAAAATCTGAAAATGAAACTATCATGGTTAGGCTTGGAAAGACCTTTCCAATGATATATCACACTTTGATTTTCGATACCATTTGTGAAAATTTCAAAAAAAATGGGTGCCCATTTTCCAGAGTGGCACGGATTTGAAAACGGTAAAATTTAAAAAAATTTGAGAAAACTGAAAACAGTAAAGAAAACTAACAAATCTGCAATTTTGGTCTTTGTCTGTCACATAATTTCACACGAGACAGTACAGAGTCACGCGAGACAGTACCAAACCGCGCGTGAGAAAGCACCAGCCCGCGCGAGAACGTATGAAGGCTCATGTGAGAAAGTACTAGGGCTCGCACAAGAAAGTACACCATCCCGCATGATGAAATGCACCAGCCCGCGTGATGATGCAGAAGCTCACGCGAGAGAGTGCTACAAGGAGCGAAACCTCGCGCGAGATGCGCTAGATTCTCGCACGAAGATCTGTACATAGACAGTACGGACACACGGTAGAGCATAATTTTCGGTCAGAAAAAAAATGAGATTGAGGCCAGAAATTAGATTTTCTGCCCCACGGTGGGTGCAAAAAATGTGTGTGCTTGAATGTAACCTCTAAATCAGGCACAACCGCAACATAGTCATTACTCACATCATTGAATCACGGGAGAGAGTATGAATTACTCAATCCAAAATTCATTGTGAAGCGACCTGTTGCCTCCTATGCAGGCGGGGTATTTAATTGCTCTTAGATTGGAGAACCAACAACCATAAGACCAACCTAACAATGGAGGATTTTCAAAAGTATAAAGATGAGCAATCTAATTGAAATTAAGCTAAAATGAGATGCAATTAATCTCTAAATGCTTGTAAAGTAGATATGAAATGCAGATTTTTGTTATTTTTAAGAACTTGAAATAAGAAATGAGATTTAATCTAATAACAAGTAAGCAAACTATCTTAATATGAGAATGCAATATTAAACTAGAATGAGATATGAGAAAATAAGCTAATTGCAAATGACAAAGCTTGAAGATATTGAGACTAAAATCACCTATAGTTTAGATACTCTCAAAAATTGCCCTCCTCAATGAAGAAAATGAGGTTCATTAAATAGAAAAGCCCGGAGAGGAATGAAGAGTTTCTTGATTTGAAACTCATGACTCTTCATTCTCAAATTGAGACAAAAATGCATGATTTATTTAATTAAAAGAATGGAATTTGTCACATGTGGAGAGGCGACCTTTCAAATATATTGAATAATTAAATTCAAATAAAGAGGTGTCCATTCGAATAATTAAATAATATTAATTCCTTTCAAGGGTATTTAGCTAATGGGGTGAATTTAATTTAATTAAAAGCACTTAGGACTTTATAATTAAATTAACTTATCATAAGGATTATTTAGCCAAATAAAGTCTAGGACTTAGGAATTAATTTAATATTTGAGATTATTGCAAATTAGGGTTTTTTGCAATTGACATCAAGTCGAGTCAAGTCAAGCAGGAGAGAGAAAATTGCCTAGGAACTAGGACTTTGAAGATGTAAAATTGATAAAATGCACCAAAATTGATTGAATTTAATAGGTGCCAATTTTGGGGTATTACACTCCTCACCATCGCTACAGAGCTCTGTGATAAATATGATAATCCTTGACCCAAAACAATACATTATTGAGCATCCTGAAACTCACTATCTTCCACAGATCTATCTTGAGGCAATGGAGACACAGATGCCTTGTTCAAATTAGACATACCAGGCACCACTCCCTTCACCAAGCTCAAACATGGACTACCATTCAAACTAGAATTCTCCTTACTTTTTCTCTGCTCTTCCTCATCAAAAGTATTTCACAAACATATTTAGGGGACTCGCATCATCATTGATTTCCCCCTGTATTTGGACCAAGCACCCTTTCCTCGTTTCATCACCTTGTCCTTGTGGGGAACCATTGCTTTTCTTATTTCCACCCTTAATGTTAGTACTATTATTTTCATCTTCTACTAGGTCTGAGATCTGAATGTCACACCCAACATCTATAGGATGAGAACTCCTAGAAGAAGCAAGCCCATTCTCCTAATATTTCCCAATAGGGAGCCACTTCTTCATCTTACTCTGAGAAACCCTGCTCAGGAATTTCTTCGTCCAGTGACCAGCTTTCTTGCCATGGAAGCAAGAAAAAGCTATTGATTCATATTCAATCTCCTACATCCAGGATCCTAGCTTAGATTGAATAGTAATAGACTCCAACATGTCAGCATCCTGAATCACACCGACACAGATTTTAGCATAAGTTAACCATCTCTTGGAAGCCGTAACATGGTCAATAGATAACAACTCGTCAAACAAACTGGCAATCCCAAAGAAAAAATCCTCCACCCAATACTCAAGTGGGAGGCTCAGATGTTTACACTTGTATTGGAGTGAACATTATCATGTCTACATGTTCACAAAATGTGCCTCACTTCATGAAGAAGACGTTTTGAACATATCAAAGAAGTAGCTACAGAGAGACTGGTTTTGGTTTGTTCATTAAAAGAAGGAGAAACCCTGAAAGTTGGGATATTGGATGTCAGAATAAGAAACCCCAATTATAGAACTAAAATTTGGAATTAGGAGCAAGCAACCCATGCTTATGACTTCTCTATATTGCTTGAGAGACCACAATGTTGAGAAAACAATTTTTCCAAAAATAGTTTAAAAAATATAGCTGGTTTTTTCTACATGTCAATGTCTTGGAAAAATATATATTAGTTGTCAAAGATGTCTTGTCTATAGTATAATATAGGAGGGCCATTTTCAGAGATTTTGTGACACATTTCATGACAATTATAAGCGTCAAAAATAGGGGAGAATACTTTAGACGTTAGAGACTATTTTTAACGTGGATTTATGCCTATTTTGGACAACACATGTCAAGGATGGGCAACACGTGTCAAGGAGATTTAGTGCATGGTTTTGTAAACCACTAATGGTTTCCAGATTGTGAGAAACCTATAAAATAAGGACTTAAGGAGGAGTTTGAACATTGAGTTTTGTTTGCAAGATTGGATGCTAGAAGGATGCTATTGAAGTTCCTTCAAGTTTAAGTTGAGGTGATACTCTTGTAAGAACTTGCATTGCAAGTGTGTTGTAATCTATTGTTGATTTGATAATACATTGTGTAGGTTTTAGAGTGTGTGATTTTTATCCCGTAAGGGCTTTCTGTGTTCTATGTTTATTGTTATTTTGTTTATGCTCTTATGTATTTGTTGAAATCTTTGTAATAGTTAAGTTGAAATTTGCATAATCGTCCTCTCAAGATTAATATAAGAAACATTTTCATACACCTTTGCTTCCTTACATGATACCAATTTCAATTTCTCAGTTCTCCATTCAAAATTTTATCGATATCTTTACTAACACAAAAGGAGACTTAGATAGCTGCTACCAGTTTTGCCCTGTAAAAATCACTGTAGGCACATCTTAAAAATATACAGAAACAGGAAGATGTTAGCCTTCATCTTGCTCAGTTCCATCCCATGTACAGCAAACAACATAGGGTAATATTATATCGAGCGGCAGGAATTTCCAGTAAGTAGCTTCACATTGTAATATAACACATCTAAAATTTCTCTAAAATTTCTTCTCCTTTGATTTTGAGTGTTGGGACCTTTGTTCTGTTTTTCATTGGAAATCCATCTAGAATATTTATGAATATAAATGCTAAAATCAAATAATGTAAATATTTAGGCATCTGTAATCTGGATGATTATCTTTTGAGAAGACAAAGAGCTACCTAGAAGGATTATCCGAGAGAGTATCTCATCTTACACTAATATGAAGCCTCTTTCAAACAAATTTAATCTCAATCCCATTAGGAATCACAATTTTAAACAAAGTCTCGTAGGCACTAGACAAAGGCACGCGAACTGATGAAATGTGGTGTCATGGTATGCAAATAGTTTTACACAATGTGGTTGTTGAAAATCTTTTAGAAACTTTCGATATAATATAACTGGCTGGTGTAAAGCTAAAATTCATCAACTTTTTTTCAAAATTGAATTCTCAATTTTAAATCTATGTTTCAATTCTAATTTTAGATTCTGAGGTAGATTGACAGCATGTTCATTTTAAACCAAAATTAAAATTGATCTATACCAATTTCCCTTTTCCAAATTAATTCCATCAATCAAACGAACCCTACCACAAACAAAAATAAATATACATAAAACACAACACATATAAAACGCGGAAATTGTTTAACAAAATGCCTCAAGAAAGGGAATACAATGATTGCAGGTTGCGTGTGAGCGGGAGCTTTGAAACAATGTATGTGCATCCATTTAAGTGTTCAAACCTGTGAAAAATATAGTGAGACACGTGAGATATTTGACAGAGAGTCAACGAAATGTACTCTCATGATGTAGTGATTACATGGAAATAATTTGTTAAAAAGGGCAAGCTTAATATGGTATTTGTGCTGATTGAAGATGAACCTCCATAAGTATATTTGGTCTGATTGAAAAACAAAAGTAATTATACGCATGTGCAAAGTTGCTACTTGTTCTTATTTCATATTCTGACAGAGAGATTATGAAGATTTAGAGATTGCCTAAAAGGAAAACAGAAAGATTTAGAGATTGGCTAAAAGGAAAAAAGGACATTTAATGAACCTGACAATAAGACATATTCTTAATTCAACAAGACTGATATATATTGTTCTTTCTTTGATGCTATGGGCTTTAAGATTGTCTATGTACAGCCTGAGTGCAGCTTGTAGAGCATGAGTTGGTCCAGTGGTGGAGAACTTGTACTCTTGAAAGAGAGGTCACAAGTTCAAATATAGCGTAATTAGGTTCCTTCTGCAGGGAGTAGTAGTCCCATATCACTGTCACCATATGTAGACCCAAAACCATATGGCTAGTGTTGTAGACTATAAAATAAAGATTAATTTTTTATTTATTTTTCAGCAGAAATACATGTGTTTCGTGTTCTCAAATGACATAGTGTTAGTTTCAAGCATAGTAAAATGAGCACTGAGAACATGAGCTTTCTTAGTCTCCCCATTAATTGTGGTTCCTTTGGATTTTAAATGTATTTCATCCTAATCATACTCCAAATATGATAGACTAGCTATTTTGTAAAACAATCAGATGTTGGGATGATAGCTTTGACAAAACACTTTTTAGCAATGTGCAAAAGAAGTTTTATATTTTGTCCAACTAGAAGTATGGAATTTAAATGCAATCTTTCAACAAGTGAAATATTGAGGTAATTAGTTTGTGAATCCATGATGTTGTATTTATCAGCATAGAAAGAATTTGGAGAGCAAGAGATTTGATTTTGTGAAACTTTTTAGAGTGTTGTTCAGAAAAATGTTGATCATAGACTAGTAAAGACCACCTTTATTTTAGAGGATGTTCAATGTAGAGAATGATGGATTAATGGATTACTAGATCACTCATAAAGTGTGCATGCATTAGTGTAATGAAGGTATCGATGGGTTTCATATAATTGTGCAATGATGTTGTCTAACTTTTGTAACTTCATATTGTATCAAAAGGATGATGCATGGGATATTTTATGATGGTAAATAGATTTTGAAGATAATTGGCAAATATGTAAAGCCCTTCATCTAGCTAATTTAATTGAAGTGTTTTCCTTACAGAAATGTTTTGGGTGAATAACTACCTCTCTATGTCAATGATCAAGATAAAAAACTATGCACTAGATGGTGAGATAGTTGCAGATATAGTTATAGATACAAATGAAGTTGGGAAGGATGAAGTGCCTTAACGTAACTCATAAGTCAAAAATTACAAATTTCTAGATGTCTTATTTAAATAGTGACTTTTGTCACTTTTGGTCAACGTTAATCAATTGACTCTTTTTAAACAAAAAATATAAAATTAATAACTTCATTGAACAATTTGCACAAAAAAATGTTGGGATGAATGCACGATCGTGTGTCACCCTTTCAGCTAACTCGGTAGACTCGGCCGAGTAGGACTCGGCTGAAGAATGGGAGGCACCACACGACGCCAAGTGGCAAGGGTGACTTGGCCGAGTCTGAGTAGGACTCGGCCAAGTCTACCCCACCCAATAAGTAGCCCCGCGAGCGGCTAAAGCCCCTCATTTGAATAGTGAGGGGCTAAGGATAGGACTAGAGAGAGCGATAGTGCAACTCGACCGAGTTAGAGGTAGGTTTTTTTTGTTTTTTTTTTAAATTTTGGTTTGTGTTTTTTAATTTTTTTTTTGTATATATTGTTTAAATATTTTTTATTTTTTATTTTAACGTTTATATGTAAAAAAAATGTCATTTTTTTAATAAGTATTGTATTTACTTTTAAAAATGTACAAAATTAACACATAAAACTTAAACGTACAAACTTAAATCCTAAGAAAACATATATAATTTAAGTAAAACGTAAACTGAAACTTTTAAAAACATGTAATAGGACCTACTCTTAAGACATTTAATAAGACCATTAAAACCTAATAGGATGGACCCAATTATAAGACCCAATACTTGATTTAATAATACCAATTAAAACATAATGGACTATCTACTCTTACTGACCTAATAGGACCACTTAAGACTTAATTGTACCACTTAAGACTTAACATCTACTAAATATGACCTATATTAGGACCCTTAAGAACTAATAGGACCACTTAAGACCTAATAGAACTTAATAGGTCAAAATAGTTCACCCTTAAGACTCAATAAGACCTAATTAAAACCCTTAAGACCCAATAGGACCCAATAGGACCCTTAATACCCAATATGACCCTTAATACCCAATAGGACCTAATTAAGACTCTTAAGATGAGCTCATAAGACCCTTGAGACCCATAAGACTAGGTTACTTGACCTAATTAAGACTCTTAAGACCCTTAAGACCCATGAACCCCTTTCAAGATTATTATATATTTTCACCATTTCTTTTAGTATTTAAGTTAAATATAATGTTTTTCCCTCCCTAGTTATGGAAATTTGTACAAATTAAATTTTCTCATGTGTGTAAATTAAATATGTACATAAATATGCATTCAAATTAGTAAATATGCGTGCATGAATTAGTTCTACTACCATGATTGAATACATGTGTAAATGCCTTCAAGTTTAAATTATGTTTTTAAATATTTAAAAATATTACATGTACATATGTAAATGTATGAATTTAAATGTTTAATTTAATATTTAATTTATATTATGTACAAACGCATTTTAAAATTAGTTCATGTGTGTTTGTTTGAAGTTTTTAAAATATTTTCATGTTTACTTGAAGTATGTACACATGTACAAATTGAAAGTTAGATCCTTTATATATATATATATATATATATATATATATATATATATATATATATATATATATATATATATATATATATATATATATATATATATATATATATATATATATATATATATATATATATATATATATATATATATATATATATATATATATATATATATTAAAAGGATCTAACTTTCAATTTGTACATGTGTACATACTTCATGTTTACTTGAAGTATGTACACATGTACAAATTGAAAGTTAGATCCTTTTAATATATATATATATATATATATATATATATATATATATATATATATATATATATATATATATATCAATTGATTTTCTAATGGATGTATGTATATGTGCATGTGCCTACTTGCAGCGAGCATTTTTTATCTATATCTCTAGATCTAGATATATATATTATCTTTGTGTGCATATCATTCATGGCTTCTAGTGGTTCATATCAGAGTGTCCATGGTAGTCAAGGATCACGAGCTCCCTCAAACCAGGATAGTACCCAGGCCCCACATAGTAGAGATAGTCGTAGAGATGAGACTATCTCTAGGATGCAGGCCGCTCTGACTGCATTAGAGCGGACACTGCAGAATAGTACTACTCTCCCTAATAGGGAGAAATTGACATCTATACGCACTGAGCTCATGAGTATGATTTAGAAGGCTGAATCATACAATCCATATGATGATGTATCGATTGATGTTTTTTTTCTCATAGCCTATCTAGCACTGTCACAGGGATAGTAGGTTGGAGGATAGTTGATTCAGATGTCTCAGTCACTCAGGTTAAGAACATGTTTGGCACCCATTACATCAATAAGAGGGTGGTTCTAGCATATAGGATCACTTTTTGTACAGATGACATAGTGGCCCCTTTTATATATCCTAGATGGTTAGCAGCACATCATATGTGGCCCCAAAAGGATGAGGTGCCACTATATTTCTGCAAACAATTGTTTGCAAAGTTTCATTTGGGCTATGATGTTGACTACATAGATCTACCTCCACATGCTGGTCAGGGTCGGGGGAGATATCAGGATAAATGTAGATGACCTGATATACCACAGCCCCCTAGTAAGAGGGCATTGGTGGGTCAAAACCTTTTGGTTCTTCCAAAAGGTTCGGAGACCTACACTGGAGCTGGGTAGGTTGCAGCTGAGGACACACATTTAGATATGTATTCTAGCATTGCCACCATCTCAACTCAGGTCGAGCATTTTTCATCTGATCGTGTGGTTAGGTACATGCTTTGATCACGGATGAGTGCAGGTGTATCACCATCTAGTCCATTTTATGACCCATACATTAGATTTGATCTTCCTACTCCAGATGAGATAGGGCGACTACCCAAGGATCACATGCATGAGATTAGTGGTATGTTAGTGAGTGATCTCCTGGTTGCTTACCAGAGGATTTCTACATTGCATGATTTTCCTACTTTCATTGGAGGAGGACAGTGTTGTAGATCCTCCACAGGTAGTACCCAAGGACAGGGCTCAGATGCAAAGGCAGGTTCCTCTAGATAGAGTGTGGATGATCTTACACTACCTCCATAGCATACACAGGCTCCCACACAGTAGACACAGGCTATGACCTCACGAGTTCATAGTAGATTCTCAGATTTTCTTATGGACGAGGCCATTGATCCTAATGCAGTGTCCTTGCACTCTTTTGAGTTATCCGACCTTGGACGTGCATTACAACAGGTACAAGAATCTGGATTTAATTTCAATTTATATCTAGATATACATGCACGTACATATAGTTCTATATTTATATTTAAATTTATTTAAATGCGGTACAGGACATTGCGACATGTGCTGCATATGGAGATTTAGAGGAGCCCGTTGATCCGATTCATCATGATACAGAGGTACACAAAATAATTTAAAAATTAAATTTTATAATTTATTTACATTTCAAGTTCTTATATATATATATGTATGTATATTTATATTTATAGACTCAGGTCCAGTAGGACGAGGATCCACACAGGCCTGAACATCTAGCATGTGATGGCGATCATCAACGTAGTTGATGTGTTCATAGATTTAGATCTATGGAATTGATTTTGTTCTAGAGTACACATGTACTAGAGAGTATTTATGTTACGTTGATTTCTAGATATGTTCTACATTGACCTAGATATATGCTTTACATTGATATATGTAGACATTTGTACATTGATATATATAGGTCCATTTGTACATTGATCTATTTACATCAATACATGTTTGGATTTTGTGATATATAGACATTTACATTAATAGATACATGTTTTGATTTTGTCATATAGACATTTATATTCATGTACACATGTTTGATCTTTTTGCATGATATATTTGTAGACATTTACATTGATATGTACATGCACATGTTTTGTAGGTTGATCTATTTGTTCATTGATACATGTTTGGATTTTGTGAGATATATATATGTGTGTGTGTGTGTGTGTGTGTGTGTGTGTGTGTGTGTGTGTGTGTGCATTTACATTGATATGTAGGTGCATGTTTTGTATATTGATTTATTTGTACATTGATACATATTTGGATTTTGTGATATATATAGACATTTAAACATTGATGTACACATGTTTGATTTTTTAGATATATAGACATTTACATTGATATGTACGTGCATGTTTTGTATGTTGATCTAGATTTGTACATTGATACATGTTTCAATTTTGTAATTGAGGCCAAAAAATAATTGATCTTTAAAATTAATATTTAATTTATGTTCTTGATCTTTCATCAATTAACTAATAAGACTTGATACATGATATAGATTAAGACCTAAAATTCAAGTAGAAAGTAAATTGAAAGTTCTATCTAATCAATTAAAATTCAATTTGTAGCTATTTAATCAATCTAATCAATAAATAGAAATTTATAGACTAGAAATTCAGGAAATCAATCTATTCTAATCAATTGAAAAAAGAATGAATCTAATTTCAATTTAAATATAGACCTATCTAATCAATCTAATCAATCTAAACAAAAAATAGAAATATAGACCTATCTAATATTTATCTAATCAATCTAATCAATAAATTGAAATTAAAATTCAAGTAGAAAGTAAATTGAAAGTTCTAGTTCTGAGAGAGAGAGAGAGAGAGAGAGAGAGAGAGAGAGAGAGAGAGAGAGAGAGAGAGAGAGAGAGAGAGAGAGAGAGAGAGAGATCATCAATTAAAATTCAATTCAGGTTTAATCTTGATCCATAAATTCAATCTAATCATAAATTTCAAATCAACTTTATTTAAGTCTACATATAAGTTTCAAATAGGATTTAAATTAAGTATGCACAAATTAAAATCCTTCAACCTAAATCTCCTGATACATGTACTCTGGATCCTCTCTATCCTTTATTATCTCCAAAAGTTTTTCATGCTCTTCAATAGTCAATTTCCACTTTTGGTTTTTACTTGACCCTTTTTTTGACATAGTTTCAAACTGCGATTTTGTCGTTATAACCAAGTGACTATAATGTAGAACTCTCTTTCCACGCATGTATTCTGTTGGAAATATTCAAGACTAACCAAGTAACTGAGAGGGGAGGGGTGAATCAGTAACTTCAAAACTTTTATATCAATTTTAGATCTTAACAATATTCCAAATAACATTTAGATCAATAAGCTAACTATATGCATGAAGAACTGAAAGAATAAAACATTCATAACACTTTGAACACACATATTTGGTGACCCAGAAACCTTCCAAATAGAAAGTAAAACTGGGGTGGGGATGATACCCACAAAACTTCAATAATGCAGTATAAAGTTGTCCAGTTAAGGCTTACAATGATCACTTCTGATGATCTATCCTGTTAGGAGCAATAAGGACTGCTAGGTCCACCTTGTTAGAGGATTTAAAAACATACAATGAAGTATGCACTCGGTTAAGAGATTTAACAAAAGACTGTTAAGTCTACCCTATTAAAGGATTTGGTACTGATTCACCTATTAGAATGAAATAGTAGATCTCTTACTTGCAACTATACTTGCTGATTGAGATTCTTTGATGTACTAATCACCTTCTGTGATAGATATGTCTCTACTGCTCCTTATACTGTTGTAGCCCTTTGTAATTCTCTTATCTCTGCCTTTCATGCATCTTCGCATATACACTTCCCATTCCATGCATTTGCATATTCATATTCCACATTACTACACTTTGGATAGGATACAAAACATTGTTTATATATCAATCCAAAACAATTACAAAATAATTACAAAGTCAGCTCTTAAACAAGCTAACATAAATATTACTGAGTCGGCCCAAATATAGTTACTCGGTTACTGCAAACTAACTTGGTGACTTTCTGATACTCGGCATCCACTATGTTATTCGGCATCGTCATGCTCTTGGTAGAAGTGGAGGCTCGGTCCATACTAACCACTCAGTTGTAGTTTCGAACTCAATATATACTAAAGACTCGGTAGATATAGTACTCGATAGAAACTAAATTCCCTATTTATCGTGCTGGCACTTGGTAAACACTGCTCATCTGATCACTCAGTAATGATAACTCGATAAGCACTACGAAGCTCGATCTGCTCGGTAAACATTGTTTTGCTCGGTCTGCTCGGTAAACACACAGAGTCTGAATAATTGTTGTCACTAATGACAAACATGCTTAATGCCAACAATCTCCCCCTTTGGCATTAGTGACAAAAACACTTATTACCCAAAACTTATGTACAAAAATCACGCTGAATCTGTTTTAGATTTTTCAAAAAAAAATTATCTTTATCATACTGTTGTATATACATTTCATGTCTCCCCCATACAGTATACATATATACAAATATCTTAGTTCTCCTTTCATATCTCTCAACTCTTTCCATATATCTCCCCCTATCTTATATACTTTCTCCCCCTTTTTGACAATAATGCCAAAGGTGTATATACAAACAATTTACACAGAGAATCCAAAATGTGAGAGAAAATCATAATGTACCTTAATAATTAGTGCTAGAGTTCTGTCCCAATTCTCTTGCAGAATCTTGCATGTATGGAGTGCAATTTGGACTTCTATAGAGAGTTCAATCATATGATCTGCAATTGAAAACTGATTGTCATGGATCAATTTTTTGAGTGAGCAATGTGCTTCTGCATTGTATCCATGATGGGAAGGATCATATTCTGAATATCTAACAATGTTGTCTTGATCTTTGCATCCTCTTTCAATAATTCTGACTGCATATCAGATAAGAATCTGATTTTCATATGATCTACAGAGCTTGAACTAGGTTCAAGTTGCAAATTTTGTGCACTAACCTTCAGATCCTCATCAATCTTATTCAATTTCTCCTTAATTTCCTTAGTGAACTTGAAAACATTACATAACTTGACAAAAAGTGATGTTACATTGGAGTAGGAGGATTCAATGTTAGAAAAAACTGA
This sequence comes from Chamaecyparis obtusa, assembly GCA_027943335.1. Taxonomy (NCBI): domain Eukaryota; kingdom Viridiplantae; phylum Streptophyta; class Pinopsida; order Cupressales; family Cupressaceae; genus Chamaecyparis; species Chamaecyparis obtusa. The sequence continues at coordinate 1,918,744 of BSBK01005123.1, read as the reverse complement.
AGATAACTCTGCTTGATTGATAGCTATATGTTGAGAAATATGCTCAAGCACTTTATTATCAAATTTCTTCTCAGCTTTCTCAAGCAACTTATCTAAACCAGAAGAATCCTCATTAAACTTAGTTACTGCCTCTGCCAACTGTAACAAAATGTGTTGAGAGGAATCAAATTTACCAGCTATTACTTCTGTCAAAATATTCTTGGCATCCTCAATGATCTTATATTCGTTATATCTTTCCTCTTTTAGTTTCTTTTTCTTTTCTTTCTTCTGGAGGAGTTCACCAACCATTTGCATTTGGTCTACTAAAAGATTTACAAAATCTAATTGTGGAATCTCTATCTCCTCATCTAAATCTATATCCTCTTCTACACTCTTACTAAAAAATCTTGTACTCGATTGAGCCTTAGGTTCAACTGTCATTGTACTTAATGCCTTTGTAGTAGAAACTATTGTAGACATAGTAGGACTTGCAGTGAAAAATGATAAACTTCCAACTGATGGAATGCAAATCGAAATACTTGGTAAACTCAAAATTGAAGTATTTACAACTGTAGAAACTGAAGTACATACTGCTAAAAACTCAAAACTAAAGTAGGTACAGAAATTGATGCTGGAGACTGCAACTCGATGGAAGAAGTGGTAGCCACTTCTATCATTGATACATTGAGCTATGCTAGTGATGATTGGACATTTGATGCATCAGTAGTAGTTGTCATAATCACACTTGAAGCTATCTTTGGGCTAGATGTAGCAACTTTTGCTGGAGAGTGAGGAAGTGAGGTAATTACTTCTGTAGCTATCCGAACAGTATCATCTTCTTCATCATTCTACTTGCCTTCCTCGGTAACTTCTTCTTCTTCTTCATCACTATCATCTTCAATATCTTTAATTATCACAGTTTCAACACTCGATTTGTGAAGATGATAGATGTTTTTCCATGTGGTAGTGGCACTCTTCACAATTGACTCTATATCCTTCATCAAAATCAAACAACTGTTGAATTTTAGTGTCATCTTGTTCTCATTTTCTATCAATGTCTTATTAACTTCAGCATTTTTCAAATTTGGCATCAACTGTCTTAAGGTTTGAGCATATATGTCCTTGACAGTTTGCCTTGCATTTTCCCATCTCATCTTGATTTTATCCAATAGAACACCTAGAATTTGTGAAGCTATTTCATTAGGTGAGTACTTCCATTGCCCCATTTTCTCAATAACAACATCTTCTATCTCCTTCTGCTCAGTCTCTGTTCTAATTTCATACTTAAGAGATTTTATGTTTGACACTCCAGATCCTTCTCTCAAAATCTTAATCCTTTCTTCGAATGTGGGAGGAGGCCTTTTAAGTACTACATCATCACTTTTTTTACCTGCCTTGCCTCTTTTTCTTCTCCTTGAGAATACTGCAGTGGGTTGCTCGGGTGCCTTGGTGATAGTCACCTTTCCTTTCTTCTTTACAGGCACTTGTTCTTCTTTACTCATCCTTATCCTTTTCTTCTTCAATGTCCTCTCCTTTGCCCTTGGTTAACATTAGAGGTGTGTTAGATTGCATCTTGGCCATCCTCTTTCTTCCTTTGTTAACCGCCTGTGGAAGTTTTATACTTAGCTCAATTCTTACCTTAGCTTCATCATATGTTCCAAAATATGGAGCCTTTGGATCAACAGGTTGATTAACTAGGACTTCAATTATATCCTTTGTCTCATCAATGTTTACCTCATAAGGAAGAGGTTTCACCCATACAATCCTAGGCCTTACTGCCTAAATGTATACTCTATCACAATCAACCATGAAACAAATATCATCTTTATAATCTTCCACTAGCTTTTGTGGAATCCGGAATCTGTTATTCATCTTTTCCTTAAAAGATTCAAAATAGTTATCCATTATGCTTTCAAAATTCTCTCCCATTTCTACAATGTACTCATTTATCTGATAAAGAACAGGCACATCTTTTCTCCATACTACCATGCCTTTTGATAGGAAAAACTTTTGAGCATAGAAAAATAAACAAACTAACAGTGAGCCAAACTTACATGGATTGTTCTTTGAGGTTTGGATGCTCTCCATATTCTTGTTGAACTGCTTCAACAACAAAGCTACTAGGTCAAATCACATATTGTTCTTCACAATCTTATATGCTAGGTCAATTGCTTCACATGAAACACTATTCTGTCGAATTGAACTATATATCTTGTGAGCTATGACATGTATGCCAAATTTTAGTTCTGTGTTAGTTATACTACTTATCCTCATACCTCTACCATCCCACTCAGCTAGGGTTTTCTTTTCCAGCTCTACCTGACCTAGGGTTTTTGTAGATTTTTCCTTGGCAAGCATGGGAAGACCTGTAGCTCGGTCAATCATCTTCTTTGTGATATCTTTTGGTTTCTCAAGCCAAATTTTACCTTCATGCACTTGGCTTAGGATATATCTAACCCATTTTACTTGGAAGCTCCGAGGCAAGTGAGTGATATGTACCAAACCCTTATCTTCCAAATGTTTATACTCTGGTTTGAGAACACCATCAACACACAATTCATCATGAACAACATCTATCTCTAGGGTTCCAAGCTCTTGAATTGTACACTTAAAATGACTGTGAATGTCATTTACAAGAAGTACCTTGGGAGGGATCTGAGATTGAGCTCCACACGGGTCTAGGGTTTCTGCAATCACGAGCATGAGTTTGAAATATGGTGCTTTCCATTCTTCTTGAACTAACATTTCTGAACCTTTCTTCACTTTAGTGCTGGATGATGCCATGGTAGCTCAGTAGACAAAGAAAATTCTCTGAAAAATTTTAGCTGCAAATTTTGCTTTGAAATGCTTGAACACACTAGGAAATTTCTCTACTCTCAATATGCTGATATTCACGGTGAAGAATGAACTCGATTTCATGCTTTTTGTTAAAATTTTGTCATTAATGCTTAGTAGGAATTAGGGCATTGAACTAGATAGATTGTCATCCACTATGCATTGATTGCTTGGTGAAGATTCTGCAACTCGACGAATATAACAATTTCAAACTGCTCTGACCTTACTCGGTAACCACATGAAACTAGGTTACTCCTGACCTTGCTCGATGGTAACTAATATCAACCTTCCTGGTGATCCTGTTGTATCTTGCATACTGATTTGGATCTTTCTTTCTTCTCAATTCAGGAACTGTTTAGAATTTGTCTCTGAAAATATAGTTCCAATGCTTCCTTGTAGACTTAGTTAGAACTGATAGAGCCACCCTCTTCATGAGTGACTTCATTACTTGGACTGTTAGCTTGGTAGATTTAGGAATCCACTATTGTCTCATCTGCTTCATAATGCTATCAGCTTTTTCTTTCTTTTCATCTTCAACTTTGCCTCCATTCATGCAATTTTTAGCTATATGACCAAGTTTAGTGCATGTGTAACATCTTATGGTGGTATCCCTTTTTCTCAAGTGATGCCTTACACAATTTTTGCCAATATGTCCATATTCACCACAGTAATGACATCTACACCAAGTGTTGTAATCCCAAACCAAATATTGCTTTCACAATTTGTTCTGCTAGATTGAATGTTTTAGATCTGCATTCAAATGCCTTGTGACCTTGTTTGCTACATTTGTGACATTTTCCTTTAAATCTTGGTTTCTCCTTGCATTCATTTGCTTTATGACCATACTGATTGCAATTGTAGCATTTTCCATTGAATTTTTCTTTTCCAACATTTGTTTGAAGTATGACCTATTTTTCCACAGTGATTACAAGTAGGTTTCTGATTCTTTTAAGTACCTTGCTTGGAGGATTCACCTTCTTCTTTGTATCCAAGTCCTGCTTTTCCTTTTTGCTTATGAAGGTTTTGTTCATATAGTTGATTCATATCTTCTTGAGATTTCAACATTCCCTCATTGATTTGCCTTTCAGTGTTTAGGTCATTCACCAATCTTAAACTGATTTTCTTTTCAGATCTCAGCTCTTCTCTTATTCTTTCATTTTCTGATCTTAGAGTCAAGATTTATTCATTTGCATTGGAGATCTGATCAATAAAGTTTTCTAGCTGAAGAGTTTGATTTTGGATTTCATTGTTCTTTCCATCTATTTCATCTTTCATCTTGTTTCTTTGTTCTCAGATTTCACAAAATCTTGTTGACTGAATTTCCTGTTCTCTTTTCATTTTTCTTACTTCTTGCAGAGATCCATTCTTTTCTAGAAGTTCTTTGATTGCATTGTTTTCTTCATCTGAGCTGCTTGAAGGGAAAAGGTCTTCAATCTTTTCTTCAACATAATGATGGTCATTCATCTGATTTGCAAGTTCCTTCCTTATTTTTAGGGATTGGGAAAGATGCTCTTTTTCTTTCTTGAGTTGAGCTATGGCCATTTCCAGATCTAGCTTTTCATTTTCAATTACTTTGTTAAGTCTAAATATCTCCATTGTCCTTGATCTTTACTCAAGCTGTTAAGCTTTATCCTGAGAACCACAAAGCTCTGATACCAATTGTTGGAAATATTCAAGACTAGCCAAGTTACTGAGAGGGGAGGGGTGAATCAATAACTTCAAAACTTTTATATCAATTTTAGATCTTAACCATATTCCAAATAACATTTAGATCAATAATTTAACTGTATGCATGAAGAAATAAAAGAATAAAACATTCATAACACTTTGAACACACAGATTTGGTGACCCAGAAACCTTCCAAATAGAAAGTAAAACTGGGGTGGGGATGATACCACAAAACTTCAATACTGTAGTATAAAGTTAGCCGGTTAAGGCTTACAATGATCACTTCTGATGATCTGCCCTATTAGGAGCAATAAGGACTGCTAGGTCCACCTTGTTAGAGGATTTACAAACATACAATGAAGTATGCACTCGGTTAAGCAATTTAACAAAAGACTATTAAGCCTACCTTGTTAAAGGATTTAGTATTGATTCACCTGTTAGAATGAAACAATAGATCTCTTACTTGCAACTGTACTTGCTAATTGAGATTCTTTGATGTACTGATCACCTTCTGTAATAGATATATCTCTATTGCTCCTTATACTGTTGTAGCCCTTTGTAATTCACTTATCTCTGCCTTTCATGCATCTTCACATATACACTTCTCATTCCATGCATTTGCATATTCATATTCCACATTACTACACTTTGGATAGGATACAAAACATTTTTTATATATCAATCCAAAACAATTACAAAATAATTACAAAGTTGGCTCTTAAACAAGCTAACACAAATATTACTGAGTCGGCCCAAATATAGTTACTCGGTTACTGCAAACTAACTCGGTGACTTTCTGATACTCAGCATCCACTGCGTTACTCGACATCATCATGCTCTCGGTAGAAGTGGAGGCTCAGTCCATACTAACCACTCGGTTGTAGTTTCAAACTCGGTATATACTAGAGACTCGGTAGATATAGTGTTACTCAGTACAAACTAAATTCCCTATTTATCACGCTGGCACTCAGTAAACATTGCTCATCTGATCACTCAGTATTGATAACTCGGTAAGCACTGTGAAGCTCGGTCTAGTCAGTAAACACTGTTCTACTCGGTCTGCTCGGTAAACACACAAAGTCTGAATAAGTGTTGTCACTAATGACAAACATACTTGATGCCAACAGTATTCAACAAATTTAATTCCATTTTTTTCGATCTTAGTTTGTTGATAATAGGTGCCTTCAATAACAACTGAACCAGTTGGATATTTTTGTTCATCACCATCGACAACTTCTTTAAGCAACTTGTGTTTTTCCTTTAAGCATCTTAGTAGATAATAATCTACACCTTCTATATTCTCAAGATCTGCAACCGCGGCAAAAATATCACCTGCACAATTTATATTTATGTGTACAAGTAAATGTTAAATTTAAACCTCAAGAATATTATATATATATATATATATATATATATATATATATATATATATATATATATATATATATATATCACAAATATACCTAGAAATAAAAAATACGCACCTATAACAACTAAATCAGAAACACATCCATAGTCAGCTGAATATATAGGATCATGGATGTCTATGACATTGTCATCATCTTCATAAGGAGGCATTCTAATTAACACTTTATGATCCCATTTTGAAACATATCCATTTGCAATATTAACACATTGACTCATTGTGTTGTTGTTAAGACAATCTTCACAAAAGCATGATTTATCTCTTAGTTGAATCACTAGAGGCTTGTATTGTCCCGTAGTCATCACTTGATGCAAAATTCTAATTCCAACAATTGATTGACAATTGTAGGGATTTGATCGATCGATATCTGGATTGGATGGATTGATATATAGATCTCAGTTTGAGATCATGAAAAATGTGAAATGCAATATATATACACAAATTCATACATTATGTATTTCGCATGAGCTATAATATATATATACACACAAGAAGTTAAAACACACATGTGACAGACCTATATATAGTTTTTTGAATTTAAGTTTGAAAAATAAAAGTAAATTAAATAAATACCTATCACTTCCCAAAAGTAACATTTGTTGTATTGTGTGTCTTGAGCAGCGAAATGATTTTGACACCATTCAACAATTTTCTTTGAATTCTCTAACATGTTACCTAGAGAGATATATTTTTAACAATTTAGTATATATAATATACATGTGTACATGTAATGTAAAGTTTTAAATAGTCTAGGCAAGTAAACAAGTTGAATATCAAATGTATATATACACATACCTTGAAGTTCATGTTCTCAGAGTGCATGCTTCACACATGCTCATGCTCCATCATGCTCTCCTTTTCCATGTCCACTTTCAAAGAAGTTCCAAAAAAACTTAACGTTGTGTCTAGCATGTTGCATGGCTAACCAATTAAAGGCTTTTGCAGACTTAAATTGACCTACAATTCAAATAAATATAAATATGTGACACATAAATATATCTAGAATTGAGAAAATTTAAAAAAAAAATTATATAATGCACATGTATTTACCTGTACACCCATCAGACCAGATCCAATGTTGTGAAGCATTTATCCCATGACTCACAAGATTGTTGAAAAACATGTTGAAACAATGAGCCACATAGCTCCTATCATGAACCATGTCATCACTAATATAGAAATGAACCTCCTTGATGATAATGTGTTCATTTTGATTTGTATCATCTATCTCATCCAAATCGTATTGTGCATTTCTATAGGTTACATGCACAAATATTGCAACTTGATCAGAATGATAATATTGACTCTGGATCTCCTTTTGAGTGAAAAATGTATAGTTCTCCGTAAAATCTACAACTGAAAGAATACAACTAGGTGGGAAAAAAAATTTGGAATCACGAAACTGTTTAGCTTGCCATCGTGCACCATGACAATGTTGGATATGTGGATAAATTATAGATCAAAATTTGTCCATGAACTGAAGGTATGGTAATTCACTCTCCTTTAATGTAATTTTTTTTTATTTACCTCCTATCTTTGTTTGGTCTATCTCATATTCAAATCTCTTCCACTAGACTGGTGTTGTAACATCAATATTATCAAATTGTAAAGGAAATTTATACAAATTTCCACAATTATTGCATTCATTTTTTATACAATGGACATTGAATTCATTTGAATCTTCTGATTTATCACATAAAATGGACTTTACAAATTCTATTGTACTTCCAGTAACCATATCTAGATTAAGTATTGCCATAACCCTTTTATATGATTGCAAGTATAAGTGAAACTCAACATGATTTTGACAACAACATGTTTCATGAACTTTATTTATGCGTATGAAGCAAGGGCACAACATCTCAAACATTCACTGACCTATTTTCACATCTAAAAATTCATGCTTGAATGCTTCAAACAATTCACTTTGTGTAGTATCGACAAAATGTTTTGGATGTAAAATATTCATACCGATCTCTTCATCGTTCATTCAAGTATAGTGTCCCTTCTATTGGAAGAAACACAAGAGTGTTTGGTCCAAAAATCAATGACCTTTCTTCTTACATCTTTAGAAATTTTATCTTTATTGGGAAGTCTACAAATCTGTACCCAATTCTTTTCAATATCCATATCCAACATATTTTTCTTCCTAATATATCTCTGTATAGTTCTTCAAGATACCTTGAGTAAATAAAAAATTGCTCGAACTTGATTTATATGTGTCAATTTCTTGCTAGTTATCATAGTCATCAAGGCTCTTCTAGCTGCATCTTTCAGTGCATCTTGTAAATTTTGAATTATTGTCTCTTTTACTTTAGCTCCTCCAATTTTCCTATTATCAATACCCAACAACTCCAAAACTGAAGTCATTTCTTTTTTCTTGAATAACTTTACAAATAATTATTCTTTTCCCACCAAAGATTTACTCTCAAAATAGTCCATCCACATGTTTTTGAGATGCAATTTAATAGTGCTTTCAGGTACCAGGTGTTTCGGTTCAATTTGACTAATAAGTGATTCCTCATTCATGTCCATCAAATTCTGCATTGTAGGAAAAAAATGTATACTTTGACTACTACCAATATCCTCCCCTAGTTGATTTGCATCTTCTACAGTGATAGGTTCTTCTTTAACATCAACCGGTTGCTCTTGGACACATTTCATATGACCTTTCATTTGGTCATCCCTTTTACGATCATACTTCCTCGTTCTAGTCCTTTTATTTCCCATTGCTCAAATATCTAAGCAAGAATTTTTTTATTGTTTTACTATTTCGTCACTAAAAAAATTGTCTTCAAACTCTGTCGAAACCAAAATATCTTTATAACTTCACCGAAAAAATGACTCCCTGCTTCAAAATATCCTTATCTCCTAAAATAAGAATGTAAATTCACAATTGATATATATTTTTTTTAAAAACATCACACATATATAGCCTTCGGATTGAAAGGGTGAGTCACCCACACGACCGGTCATGAGGGGCCGACCTCTTAGGGGACTCGACCGAGTACATCCTAAGTGGCATGCCAACTTGGCAGCCAAAACTTCAAAAACACCAAAAAATTTAGAATTTACACTTGTGTTTTTTTCTCTTTTGCAAATTAAAAATTTGAAAAAACTAAAACTACCCTTTTGTAGATCTCAGAACTACAATTCTAGACATATAAATTTTATATAATTTCAATTAGAAAATGTTAAACAAATTTGTAAAAAACTACATGTAGGTATATAAAGCTTTGAGAAGTCGCCGATTCGATAAATTAAAAAAAATAGTAAATCAATTTTTAAAAAAATTAAAATTATATGTAGCACTAGAGAAGAGAATCTTCTTCAAGAATATATAATTTATTTGGATTTTGGAATACTTTTGATAGGTGAAAAGTGGTGGGAGAAAAAAACTGTTGATTTCGTGTAAGTTGTACTTTGAATACTTATAACGGGAAAATTATAGATCGAAAACACTTCTTTCCTTTTTCCTGCACTAGGTATACATATCATCTAAAACATATTTTGAAATTGGGGGAAAAAACAATGTTTTACTTATAATTATTTGACAGGTAAACCCCCTGATTTGTTGTATTTTTCAGGACATGAAAAATAGACCTTAAAAATTAAAAAAAATATATTAATTTATGTCCAAAATAATTTTTAAAAATTATAGGCATAAAATTTAACTTATTTCACACATTTCATCAGTTTACATCATCTTCAAATTCTAAATAGAAATGTGACTTTTATGCCCTTGAAGTTTTTTAGTTTTGGTGTTGTTAGCCTCTTCCTTTGTAAAAGGGTGACAGCTTATTTTTCTTTGACCCATTGATTATTAACCTAGATAAGAAGCTAGTTATTATGCGAGCTTATAAGTACAAGGCCATTTGTAAAGGGACTTTTACAGAGTGGGAAACTTAGAAGAATTTTGTAAAAAAAAAATTGAGAACTTTAATGTTCACACTTTGTACCTAAGGGTTTTTGAGCTTGTATATTTCCATAAGGATAACAAAGAATGCATTTGTTTCATATGTCTTAAATATGATTCTTAGTTATTATTATTGATTTCCCATATGTCAAATTGATAATCCCTTTGTGTACCTGTGTGATATATTTGTCTTCATCTCAAATGATATGTGTGTGTGTGTGGACACACACACACACATGATGATGAAACACATTCATATCCTAGTACCTTAGTTTGAAAGTGTTAAGGCTTCTTGTTTATTCATATGTGGAAATATGTTTCTCTTCTTTCATCACATTGCATATCCAAATTTATTCTTGTGCTTGACCCCTTTTGTAATTGTTATCAGTCGTGAATCTACTTGGTATTCATATGTCTGCAAGTAAGGTTTTCTCATACACTTTTTTTTAGTTTTGTCTTGTATCCTTTTGGTACTTTTAGGTGAAAAGTACATAAAAAAATAAAAACACCCATATCATACAAGGGAGATACCCCTCTCAAATGCAAAGGAAGGTTGTGGTTTATTGCAATCTCTCCCACTGTTGGCACAGTTATCACTGCATCACTACCCTTCAAACTAACATGTAAATACCAACACACTCGTCCTTGCCATGGACTAATTATTGTGGATACACCATCAAGTGTAACACAATTTTTGACTTAAAAGCTACTCCAATGGGTTTTATACTACAAAATTCCACCTCAATTCTCACCCAAACATCATCCTATAATCACCAAAAAATGGTCTAGTAAACCTTGACCCCCTTTTTAAATATTAAACATTTTAATACTAGAACACATCTTATGCTTAATCAATTTTGCATATCGATTTAATATCTTATCTCTTGATCAAATCATCATTTAATCATTTATTCAATGATATCCTAAAGTTTGACAACTTTATCCTAAGCTTTATCTAATTAAAAGAACATGTCCCCTTTTAATTAAATAAAACCCACTTTATGCATGTGTGCACATACTTAATCTTGATTAATTGGCCACTAAAAGGGAGTTTATGCTTTCAAAATTGCTATTTTGTCTTATTCTCCCACCAAGATTGGCCAATCACAATTCTTGAATCCTCTCACATGGACTGATCTCCTCCACCACTCATCTCTACCTAACATCTTTTTCCTCTTAATCTCCACTGTCCATTTTTGAGACATTTTTTTAAAAGGAGGATCTCTCCTCATTCTTGTCTATTTCCTTACTATTAGTTCTTGCATATCTATCATAATCTTAATCTTGCATTCTTTCATTCTAGCTTACTTGCATTCTTAGCTTAGCATTTTCTTATTTCATTTAGCTTAAATCACATAGCTTAACTCGGAGGTATTGTAGTCTTGCTAGATTAGCTTTGCTTTCTTGTTTTTGCATTTTCATATTAGCTTAGTTCTCACACTGCATCTTAGATTATCTTTGCATTCTCATTTCTCATGGAGATCTTGGATACTTGCATACTCATTTCTTGATATTCACTTGAATCTTCCATTCTATGGTGCACCTTGCAAGGGTTTCCTATTGAGGTTTTTTTGAGAGTCACTATCCATATTATTTAGATTCTTGCATGTCAGAGATAGGAAGCTATAAGATGTCTCTTGAGATCCCCTCTTTCATGGGTTCTCTCAAGTACAATGGTTTATAAAAGTGTGTCACCTTTTGATCACACATTTTTTGGCACCCACCATAGGGCTGAACATGCTTTTTTAGCTCCATTTCTTGTATTTTTCAGATTTTTGTTGTCGTAGGTTCATCACTTTTGTTTTGTAGCCTATTAGCCCATTTTCCTGTTATTGCCAAAATCCAAAGAAAATGGTCTTCATCCTTGAAAAACCCTAAGAAATTTGCCATGACCTTCTACAAACTTTTTTTGGTCAGCAAAGAAAATGTATGATGTGTTATGGCTTACGATCTTGGTCAATGATAGTTTAGGGTGTATGCAAGCTCCAATCAAGATCACATGATTTTTAATGAAAAAACTAGTGAGATATGGTTTTTTGAAGGTGTATGAGGGGCTAGGGTTTATTCCATGTCTAAGGGTTTCAAAAAATTTCCTAATTCCAAAATCCCTACCCTTTTTCTTTTTCCTCGTTACCTTTTTTCAGTCACTTAAGTTCCTTTTCTGCACATGCCTTTTATCTATTCGCCATTTCTCCAAGTTCTCAGGTGGTTAGTCTTTGTATTCGGTGAGCAGGCAACTATGTGTTCACATATTATCTCAATCTTGTTGGTTAATGATCTAACATTCAACGATCCAGCAAAGCGGTTATCTCCAAGTTGCGCAATGAAATGGCTAAGTCATGAAATATTTAGTGAATCAACTAGTTGGATGATAGCAAGATCAACAGATGGCATTTAATCACTTAATGGAACTCAAGGTTAAGAAAGGATTCAAGGATTCAGTGAATGCCTTCAATCACATGATCTCTAAACCGGATATGGGTTAAGTCAAACATTAAGCGATCATGAGTTTTCCTAAGTTACCAAATCTAAAGATGACTTAAGGTTAAGGGACTTGTCGTGGTTAGAAATAAAGACATTGCTAGGTGTGTTGACGTGCTATTTTTTGATTGGTTGCCAAGGAGGTAATGTGGCCAATTATTTTCAAAGCCCAAGTTGACCATTTTGCTAATTTTACAAGCCACACGATGTATTGCGAAATGTTGTGATCGATGGTCATGTTTTAAACAAGATCAATTAGCCACTGCTGCTAGAGATTCCAAATTGTTTAAGCGTTTCTGCAAGGTTTAAGTGAGTAAGACATAAATGACAAGCCAAATCAGATTTGATTTTGTTCCAAAGATGGTTACAAGTGCAAATTGATGAGCAGAAGATGTAGGTAGTCATCTTGATCTGATCTGTTTCCTACAAAGCCATGTCAAGTTTAATGAGGAGGACTAATGTTTGATAGGGGCGACTAGGGTTTGATGGTTGTTAGAATTCCATTCCCTGATACACGCAAGATTTCTAGGGAGGTTTTGGCATTTAATTGTTTCCTAAAACAAGAATATTTTGATTTGTAATGGTAATTGGCCTTGAATGATGAAACCCAAATATTGTGCATCAGATTTGATCTGATCCTTCCCGAGTTTTTAGGCTTTCTTTTCTACTTTTATTTCTTGTTGTATGTGGTTGGAAACCTAATTTTTCCCTAAATGATCGGATGCTTGTTGCAGTCTAGATATAAAGGATTTTTCATGATCAATTAAAGGTCATCTTTTGGCTAGACAAGAGGTCGAGGTTTAGTCTCTTCTTGGTTTTAGAATATCGGCTGATGAGTTTTCTCTTAGTCTAGGATGTAGTAGATTCTTGTATTAGATAGTATTATTATATCAAAGGAAATCTTCTAGTCTTTTGCATATTATTGAAGTGTTTTTAAATCTTGAAGAAGGTGTATACATAGGCATGATCCTCATACTTAATATAAATATCATTTCTCATTTCTCTCCACTTGTGTCCATCTGATGAGTTTTGGATTTTCTAATTCATTGTATGGAGTTTTATCCATGTATATGCTATCATTCTCTAGTTTTGATTTAGGATCAAATTAAATGATGCTCTAGATGAAGCATAGATTCATTAGGTTTTCACTGGGATGTTTGTAAGTAGTGTGGGTTTGAGTTTTTATATTTACGGCTTGGATCTATGATGAAGATTAGTAGTTGGATTATGTATTCTATTGTGCAATAGAGATCTATTCCAATGCATAAGGCACTAGTCAAAAGAAAGTAAATTCTAAAATAATGTGTCTGATATGGTGTGTTACATCCCACCAGTATTAATCATTACCTGAGGCAGAGACGGTCTCAAGAGGGGCCAAAACAATGGCACACCCTAATGACCCAGCCTGCTTAACAACATGCAGAAGCAACAACACACAACAGTGAGAGAGAGAATGTAGGATCTTTCATAGATTAACATCAAATTGATTCATACATGTTGGGTTGTAAGGCCTTCTTTATTATGACCAAATATTACAATGAGTTATAGAAGTCCTCAAACATGCGAGGATCTGTCAACAAAATCTAATCTCCTATCTCCTTACTTCTATCCCCAAAACTAACTCCCTAAACTCTAACCAAACATCTACATTTATACAAGAGGCTACCAAATTGAGTTGGCCTTCAGATCCATAATCCAAGGAAGGAACTGTCAAATCTGGGACCACACACTTCCCAGTGATGGATACCAGCAATAAATCTGCAACCCATAATCAATGCACAAGTCAGCCTCAACAAAAACTCAAAATAAACTAATCAGTAAGCAAGGATGACCAAGCAATAGACAAGCATTGTCGAGTGCCAATGAAACAACCAACCACCCAGGAGATAACCGACCATACTTAGTAACCAAAAGAAATCAACCAACTACTGACCAACTCGGTCAAAGTAGGAACCAATCAACACAGACAAATTTCAAAATATTTGGTGACACAGGATTGCCAAGGACCCGAGATGCTCTTGCATCAGACACCTGAGATTGTTTTGAAATGATTCTCCAAATCATTTAGTAGGTATGATCTGAGTTGCATCCAACTCAGATTGTGAAATCCATGAACTATCTTCAATCAGTCTATTCTTCCAATTTACCAAATATTCCATATACTGTATTCCTCTTGTGCATTTACCAACTCTTTCCTCCAAAATTTTCTTAACTTCTTCATTCTGCTTCTTATGATACTCTGTTGCTACTGTCATTTCTTCATCGGGCTCATGATATTCATACAAATCAGCAATGTTGAAAATCGGTGATATGTCCATTTCATAAGGTAACTCAATCTCATATGCATTTTCACTATCAAATTTCTTCAAAATCTTGCAAGGTCTAAACTTCTTCATTTTCAACTTCCCATATGTTCCAACAGGAAATCAAATTTTCTTTAAATGAACCATCACTTCATCACCAACATCAAAAGTCTTATGTCTCCTTGATTTATCAGCTTTGTCTTTGTATTTTTTATTACTTTCCTCCGGCTTGATTTTCACATCTTCATGCAATGTATTCATATACTTAGGAAATTTTACTCCTTCAGAACTTCTCTTACTTTCATCATTAATGTCTCTCAAATCAGATATACCTCTTAGTTGTAATCCATTTACAATCTCAAAAGGTGTTTTCCTAGTACTCCTATTCACTGAATTATTGTATGCAAACTTTTCTTGTGCCAACACGGAATCCCAATTACTCGGTGTGTCTCCAACTAAACATCTCAAAAGATTTCCCAAACTTCTGTTCACAACCTCTGTCTATCCATCAGTTTGTGGGTGAAATATATAAGTATATTTCAACTCAGTGCCAAACTTCCTCCAAAGAGTCTTCCAAAAGTATCCAACAAATTTACTGTCTAGGTCAAAGATAATACTCCTTGGTAATCCAAGCAATCTAACAATTTCCTTGAATAAAAGATCTACTACATGTACTGCATCTGATGTTTTTCTACATGGTATAAAATGTGTCATCTTAGAAAATCTATCAACAACAAAAAATATAGAATCATTACCTCTCACTGTCTTCGATAAGACAAGAACAAAATCCATACTGATGTCAATCCAAGGTTTCTCAGGAACAACAATCGGTGTATACAATCCAGTATTCTGACTTACTCCCTTTGCAACTTGACAAACTCCACAACTTTTCACAAATTTCTAAACATCTTTATAGAACTGGGGCCAAAATTATTTCTCCTTAAGAAAATTCAATGTCTTATCAATTCCAAAATGCCCAGCCAAACTACTACTATGTTTCTCCTTTATAAAATTATTTCTTATAGGTCCTCTCGGTATACACAACTGAATACCTTTAAATAACATACCTTCCTAAATAAAATATTCATCCCACTTAGTATCTTGTTGATCTTGAACCTAGGTGCTCTGCACTTTTTCCATGGCTCAAAAAAATTAGGATCATCTTCATAAGAATCTCTCATCTCATCAAAACCAAGAACTTGAATTTTCATCTCGGTCATCAAGGATTTCCTTCTACTCAATGCATCAGCAACTCAGTTAGTGACTCCACTCTTATGCTTTATCATGAATGTATAACTCTACAAATACTCAACCCGCTTCATATCTCTCTGATTCAACTTATTCTAACTACCTAAATACTGTAAAGCCTTATGATCGGTATAAAATACAAATTCACTCGGTATCAAATAGTGTCTCTATTTCTTTAGTGCTTGAACAATAGCATAGAATTCTTGATCATACATAGAATATTTTTATCTTGCATCATTCAACTTTTCATTAAAAAAGCAACATGTTTACCTTCTTGACTCAACATAGCTCCAATTGCACTTCCACTTGCATCATATTCCACTTGAAACACCTTATTGAAATTAGGCAATGCCAAAACAGGCAATTCAGCAACCTTCTATTTCAAAGTCACAAAACTTTTATTAGCTCCATGTGTTGTCTTGAATTCTCTTTTGTCTCCTCTCATAGTTTCAGTCATAGCATTACAAATTGCATTGAAATTCCTTATGAAATTTTAGTAAAAACTTGCCAATCATGAAATGATCTTACCTCACTAGCATTATCAGGTGTAGGCCAATTCAAAATAGCTTCAACCTTTTCAGAATCCATCTTCAAATCATCAACTAAAATCACAAATCCGAAATACACAATCTCCTCTTTCATAAATGAACACTTTTTTAGATTTATCAACAACTTTTCCTCTTTCAATCTCTGCAAAACTTGTCTCACATGCAACAAATGTTCTTCTCTATTCTTGCTAAATATCATAATATCATCAAGATATACAATCACAAACTTACCCAAGAATTTCTTCAAAACTTCATTCATCAATCTTATAAAAGTACTCGGTGCATTAGTTAAACCAAAATGCATAACCAACCACTCATACAAACCTTCTTTTGTCTTGAAAGCAGTCTTCCATGTTAGAAATAGGTAATACTGAGAGAGAGGGGTGAATCAGTATTCCACAAACTTTTACTTTTACCCAATTATGGATATACCAGATTATCTTGATGCATGTATAACATAATAAACTAAACAACATGCATAGCAATAAAACAAATGAACTCATAACACATTATTTGTTCTTGAGGAAACCCTGGCCAAGGGAAAACCCCAGTGGGGATGGTACCCACAAAGATCCACTAATCAAAAGTATCATGTTAAGGATGTTGACCCTATTAGGAGTCTATTACATGCATATAGTGTCTCAATCCTGATTAAAAGACTGTAGGCCTTGTTAGAAGCCTCAACCATGTTAGGAGTTGGTAGTACAAAATGTGATTACTAGATGAGCCCACTGCCCAAATAAGTAATATCCAGTATTTACAAATTAAAAAATAGGTTAAGGTACATAACCTTATACTTTCTTATAGCTTCATACCAATATCTCTTCGCATACTTTTTCACTATCTCTTTCTTTCATACATATATCTCTTTCATCTTTTTATATATTACATTTATACAAGTTATTAAGATTAGTAACTCTTACAGTCAGCTTACATAATACAAAAATATCTTTATCAAAGAGTTAGCATCTAGGATGTCATCCCTTTATATTTTTAATTCATTATGTTGATTAAAAAAATAATCCCTTAACTCTTTGCCAATTCTGTCTTCATATTATGTCTTGTTGGCTTAACATTGTCTTGAGTAAAACTATCATAAATTCTTTTGTACATGTCGTACTAACTTGCACTCTTAGGTGAGTCTTCTATAATCACCATAGTATCTATGTTCAAGTGTGCAAACACTGAACTTACTTCAATCAACATCACAAACAAAAATAGTCATCGAGTACAATAGCAAAAACACTGTCTGACACTTAGACAATTTTGCTTTGCACTTTGACATACTTTCTCTCTGACCTATGCGCTCTTCATGTAGATCATATGTTTCCATAATGAAAACATCTATGTATCTAACTCATCCAAATTACCAACAATCTCTCCCTTTTCCATTGGTGGCAACATATGAGAAAATTGGCTACGTCTTAGACTTCAAAATTTTAAAATTGTGGCCATAATACATAATATGTATCTACTATCCTTATGACTCCATAAATACTATAAACATACTATACTCCCTCTTTGAGTATACATACTTATCAATTTTCTACCGAATATATCTCCCCCTTTGACAACAATGACAAAAAGAGTAAGGAGGGTGACAAAACTATGTTCAGACAAAAATTATTTTACCTTGACTCAATATTGCAAAACTGGTAGGCTTGCAACACAATCTGCAAAGTTAGTCTTTATGTTCTCTAACTCTTTCTCCCATGCCTTCTTGATCAAATCTGCAACACTGAGCAGTGCGCACAATCCATAAGCTACAATTTCACATGCTTGGAGATTTGCAAAACTAAACTTTTGAAAAGATGTCTTGGATGAAAGACATTCTTCCAACTATCCTTCAATAATGCCTAATTTGATAGAAACTTGGTCTCTTAAAAGAGTGTATCTTTTCAACTTTCTGTCCATGTCATCTTGTAATATCCTTATCTCATCATAAAACTTGCATATTTTTTTCTCAACATCTAGTATTTTCACATTTGGGCTTAGAAGAAGGTTTATCTCAGTTTGAATTTCTACTTCCTTGATCTTGATCTTCTACACTTCCTCTACTATAAGATTTTCTGACTAGGTACACTAAATGTACAAGGATTTTCCACTGTCTAAGTTTCTTCTTAGGTCTTTTATGCAAATATCAAGACTATTGATATCATTCTTGATGTTCTAACTGAAGTTCAAAAGTGTCTTAGCCTCATAGGCTGCTTGTGCCGTTACCTTGGCTATATCAAATAAGTTGGTAAACTCATCATCAAATGCATTCATTATTTTCTTTGCTTTTTCCAGTGGGTCAACCTCTACAATTTGTGTGGTTACAACACCTTGTAACTTCTCAGTTAGCTCATTTAGGCTTCCTTCAAGACCCTTTACTTTCTTATTCTTCCCAATGATTTTATTCAAGGATGTGATCAATTCCATCTGATCATCATCATCTACCTCTTTTCCTAAATTCTCAAAGATAGAATCAATTTGAGTTTTCTTACCAGTCTTAGGTGTAAGACTAATTTCCTCTAGGATGGGAACAAATACTTGTTCCTATTTTTCTTTAGCTTCTTTGGGTTCTTCAGTTCTGGTTTATGTCTTCTCTTCTTCTCTAGTATTATCTTTCTCTTCAAAAGCCGTAATAATGTTTTCCAGGTTCTTGAATAGATCATCACTTTCCAAAATGATCTTTGTGCCTTCAACATTCATAGTCTCATTTTCTATGTTAATGGCTGGTGAAGAAGGAATTTTCTACTGTTCTGCTTGTTCTTCTTCAACTGATGGTTTTCCAACAATCTTTGTCATTACCTTAACAACTGCTTGTTCTGTTTCCCTCTTGATTTCTTCATAATTGCCTCCCATTATCTGTATAGTCCTCTTCTTTGTCCTTAGATGAGTGTTTAGATCTTTCATAATTTTCTTTAAGTGTTCTTCATTCTTAACAATACACAACTTTCTTACAAAGTTTTCTCTTATTGATATATCTTCTTATGATGCTCTTTTCTTCCTATTTACAAGCTTTTTATACAAGTCATCAGGTATCTTACCTTGAATTGTATCAAATGTTTTGTCATCTAGTATCATTTTCTTTACCAATGCATTTTCAAGATTCAATCTTTCTGAATAGTCATAGAGGTCATAATATTTGTTCATCGCTGTGAAGTCTCCTTCTTGAATTATCTATTCATTTACTTTTTCAATTCTAGGCTTCCAAGTTTTCTTCTTAATAGGAGTTTCTTCAAGATTATTTTGTAGATGATCCATATCCATAGAGATCTTACTCAAGCTATTAGGCTTTCCTTGAATGATTCTTTTCTGAGTAACTAGGCTTTGATACCAATTGTTAGAAATAGGGAATACTGAGAGGGAGGCTTTTACTTTTACCCAATTATGGATATAATAGATTATCTTGATGAATGTATAACATAATAAAGTAAACAACATGTACAGCAATAAAACAAATGAACTCATAACACATTATTTATTCTCGAGGAAACCCTGTCCAGGGGAAAATGCCAGTGGGGATGGTACCCACAAAGATCCAGTAATCAAAAGTATCTTGTTAAGGATGTTGACCCTATTAGGAGTCTATTACATGCATATGGTGTCCCAATCCTAATTAAAACACTGCAGCCCTTGTTAGAAGCCTCAACCTTGTTAGGAGTTGGTAGTACAAAATGTGATTACTAGATGAGCCCACTGCCCAAACAAGTAATATGCAATATTTACAAATTACAAAATAGGTTAAGGAACATAACCTTATACTTTCTTATAGCTTCACATCAATATCTCTTCACATACTTTTTCAATATCTCTTCACATACTTTTTCACTATCACTTTCTTTCATACATATCTCTCTTTCATCTTTTTATATATTACATTTATACAAGTTATTAAGATTAATAACTCTTATAGTCAGGTTACATAATACGAAAATATCTTTATCAAAGAGTTAACATCTAGGATGTCATCCTTTTATATTGTTAAGTCATTATTTTGATAAACAAAATAATCCCTTAACTCTTTGCCAATTCTGTCTTCATATTATGTCCTATCAGCTTAACACTGTCTTCAGTAAAACTGTCATAACTTCTTTCGTACATTTCATACTAACTTGCACTCTTAGGTAAGTCTTCTATAGTCACCATAGTATCTATGTTCAAGTGCGCAAGCACTAAAATTTCTCCAATTGACATCGTAAACAAAAATGGTCATTGGGTACACTGGCAAAAATACTGTCTGACACTTAGACAATTTTCCTTTGCACTCTAACATACTTCCTCTCTGACCTGTGTGCTCTTCATGTAGATCATTTGTTGTCATAATGACAACATATATGTATCCAACTCAGCCAAATTTCCAACATTCCATTCATCACCTTCTCTGATTCTAATCTGATGATACCCACTTTTCAAATCAATTTTGGTAAAATACTTTGCTCCAGTCAAACTATCTATTATGTCATCCATTCTCAGTATAGGAAACCTATACTTCATTGTTATCTTATTGATTTATCTAGAATCAATACACATTCTCCATTCTCTATTTTTCTTAGGTGCCAATATAGTGGGTACTGCACAAGGACTCAAACTTTCTCTGATCAAACCTTTCTCCAGCAACTCTTGAATCTGTCGATTCAATTCCTGATTCTTGGTAGGTGTTAATCAATGAGGTGCCTAATTTGGTAAACTAGTTGTAGGGATAAGATCCATACAATGATCAATGCTTCTCTTTGGTGGCAAACCATCAGGTACATTATCAGAAATTATGTCTTTGTACTTGGTGAGTAACTTATCAATCTCTTCAAGAACACTATCCTCTATTTTCTTACTCAGTTCATTAGGAATCACAACAAAACATACATCATTCTTTTTCAAATCCTTAACAAACTTTCTTCCTTCCATCAAACAAACTCTCACAAATGTGAAAACATTACTAAAAGGTTCTTCCATCAAAAGTAACAAGATTTGTTTCTTTCCATCAACCACAATAGTATACTTATGCAATCTTCCATCATATATAGCATGTCTATCATATTCCCAAGGTCTACCCAAAAAAATATGACAACAATCCATAGGCATGATATCACACAACACCTTATTATAGTACCTTCCAATTTTCAAATTCACATAACATTGTTCACTTACCAAGAGTGTATGCTCATCTTTGATCCATGAAATCTGAGAGGGCGTTGGATGTTCTAAGCTTTTCAACTACAACTTTGTGACCATTTCCTTAGATTCCAGATTCTTCAAGCTACCATTGTCAATGATTACCTTCCAAAATTCATCAGAAACTCTACATCTGGTCTTGAATAGACTTTTCCTTACTGGATCTTCATTTTTACCTTCATTCCATAGTGCTCTTCTTGCCGTCAAGTTACTTTCCTTTTCATGTTTATTCAATGGCTCTTCTTGTACCAAAGCATTTCTACTGCTACCAGCCTTCTTACTAGCATGTGTACATTCAAAAGATCTATGTCCTTCTCCATAATTGTAACAAGTTCCTCAAAAACTTCCTCTGCTATAACCACCTCAGTAGTTACTGCCTCTGCCTCTAGATGAACTTTCACCTTTCCACTTGGTCTTTCTATTATATAGATTTGTCTTTTCTAGTTCAGATCTACCATTTTCACCATTAGATCTACCTCTTCCTCTAGGGAATCTACCACCTCTACCTCTTTGCCTTTGTTCAGGTCTTTTGTTCAATAATTTCTCTTTGGCTTTCAAAGAAAATTGATAGGCCTCTTCAATGCTTTCCAACTTAACCAAGTTGATCTCTTCTTTGATGGAAACCCTCAAACCATTCAGGTATCTAACAATTATTTCCACATCATCTTCATCATGTCCAGATCTAATATCTAATCTATAGAATTCCTCAGCGTAATCCTTTACTGAGCTATCTTTTTGCTTCAAACTTTTCATTCACCTAACTAGGTTAATCTGATAATCACAAGGTAAGAAATTTCCTTTCAACTTATTGACCATTTTATTCCATACCTTGATTTTGTCTTTGCCTTTCCTTTTTCTATCCAACTACAGATGTTCCCACCATAAAGATGCATGACTTTTCAACTTTGTGATTACAATTTTCACCTTATTATCCTCAGGTACATTCTCATACTCAAAATACTTTTCCATCTCTGTGATCCAATCTACCAATTCATCAGAATCTAGATTTCCACCATACTCAAGAGGATTAAAGTGTGGTGTAGACTTCAGACTCGTCAAAGCCTTGAAGAATCTTTTTTCACCCTGATCCATCATAGGTGTAGATTCTTCATCACCTTGTTCCACCTCAATTTCATCATCACTAACATCTTCAAGATGTCTGCCTCTTCTTTGGGTTGTTTCAATAGCTTCCAATCTAGCAGCAATTTGTCTCAACATGTCTGCCAATCCTGGATCCACATCTCACCTCCCACAAACCATCTTGAAAACTCTCTACAATTGTAGGTCAGATCGCAATCTGCCACCCCACAACAAATCAACTAGGGTTTCACAAGAAGGAACCTAAAAACCTAGATTCACAGACCTAGATCCAGATCTAACTTCACTCAGATACCACCTGATGCAGATACGAGCTCAAAAGGGGCCAAAATAGTGGCACACCCTAGTGATCCAGCCTACTCAACAACACATGGAAGAAACAACACAGAATAGTGAGAGAGAGAGAGAATGCAGGATCTTTCATAGATTAACATCAAATTAATTCATACATGCCAGGCTATAAGGCCTTCCTAGTTATGCCTAGATATTACAATGAGTTACATAAGTCCTCAAACATGTGAGGATCTATCAACAAATTCTAATCTCCTATCTCCTTACTTTTATCCCCAAAACGGACTCCCAAAACTCTAACCAAACATCTACATTTATACAAGAGGCTACCGAAATAAGTCAGCCTTCAAATCCACAATCCAAGGGAGGAACAGTAAAATCTAGGACCACACACTTCCCAATGATGGATACCAGCAATAAATCTACGACCCATAATCAATGCACAAGTTGGCCTCAACAAAAACTTAAAACAAACTACTCAGTAAGCAAGGATGACCAAGCAATAGACAAGCATCATCGAGCACCAGTGAAATAACCAACCACCTAGGAGATAATTGACCATACTTAGTAACCAAAGGAAACTGACCAACTCAGTCAAAGCAGGAACCGAGCAACATAGACAAACTTCAAAATCTTTTTGGTGACATAGGATTGCCAAGGACCCGAGATGCTCTGCATCATTACCAATCCAAAAATCCCTCAAAGTCTTGAGTTCACAAGGCCATTTTGTTCACTATAGCAATGTAGATTCAATGAATGATTGGTTATCATTTAGTACTTTCTTTCTATCATCTGATTTGTCCAATCTAGTCATCAGTATTGTAAGAAGTGTTTCATAAGATGGATTAGGTGCATCTGCCTTGGTTTTGCAAAGCCAAAAGTGTTGAGGACAGTCTTGTCCCTATAGTTGGTCTAGTTTCCTAATAGACCTCACCACATTTGGAATGAAATTTGTTTTTAGGTATATTGGTGTCTCTTTGAGTGTAAATTTTTTTTAGGAACCAACAAAATGGTTACTCTGTTGGGGAATAGAGATGCAATAGTCATTCTAAATCTAGTTTGATATCTCTAGTGCTATAAACTTGTCATAAATAATGTAGGTACAAGTAGAGCTAGACTCCTGGACTTCTTATTTATCGCATCCAGTAGTTACCATTGAAAGTATAGAGTCAAATTCAAAAAAAAATTAGTACATCATCTCACCAAGTTGTGAGTGGTGACTCCAAGTTCTCTATTTGATCAGTGTATGAAATGATGTATTTGTAGTCCTGAAAAATATTTTTTAAGATTCTAGTGAATTTTTTGTTGTATGGAAAAGGATACAGAAGGAGTTTTTAGTGATTAACATATTTTTCCTCTTCAAGGAGGTGCTGACTCCATAAAGATTTTAGTGAGGCAAGCTTCAGATCTATCAATCTTTCTAGTCAATAGGTTCAGTTTCAACCACAAAAATTCCTGGTATTTTTGGTCTTTATGTGTATCTTTTCATAAGATCAGTTGTAAAGTATTTTGTTCCCTATTAAGTGTTTCAACACTAGTAATAAGGGAAAAGTGAAATTGGATAGTTTCATGTTTTCTTGTAATTGTCAAGAAACTTTGAAGTGTTTTCATAGAGGTTAAGTGTTTTTATACCTCTTGTAAAAGACAGAACAAGATGGATGGTTCTCATCTTGTTTCAAACCAAATGGATAATTAGCAAAAGAGCTAGCCTAGAAGGTTGTGTTTTGATAAGTTGGATAGAGCTTTAAATTGTGCTCATGTTCTAGGATTCCCTAATTCTTTTTCAAGTAAGCTCATTGAATTAATCCTAATTTTTTATGATCAGTCTGAATTAGCACTTAAGCATGTTCCAATATTCTTTAGATTTGTTGTAAAATATGAGATTCATGAAGATGTTAGCATGATGATTTTTGGGAGATCCTTCAAAGGGGTTGAACCTGATTGGTATTTAAGTTTACCCCCAAAATGTGTCTCTTCATTGATTGATTTTAAATGGTTGTTCCTAAAAGAATTTTTTGATGATGGTGAATGGAGTAAAGTACTAAAGGATCATCAGCAAGAAAAGAATACAAATAGTATTCTTGAATAGCCCATGTTTGATGTTGAGCATGTTTCTCAGAATGACAAAGTTATACCAAAAGAAGGCATTAAGCAGACTGAGAGGTGGATTAATTCAATAGAACATTTTGAGTCTGAAATTGATTATGATGCTAACTCTTTTTGTGTTGAGGATGATAATTATGATGCTGACAGTGAGGTCAGTGGATATCAAGATATTGGAAAAGACTCTACAATTAATAATGTTTCCATCAAGTTTTTAGATCTTCCCTTTTATCAACATAAGAGGAAAACATTATTGTCTGATATGGAGGTTTTTTGTAAGAAAAAAAAAATGATTATGATGCAAATGATGATTCCTACAATGATTGCTTTGCACAAAATGTTTTGAGGCCAGAGGTGTCAATCCTTGTTTCAGACAGGGATAACATTTGCAGCATCAAGGGTGAGGCCAATGAAGATGATAATAAAGTCTGAAGTCCATTGAGCAGCGAGAAGATCTCAGCACTCTTGGCTGATGAATTTCAAAGGTATGCACCTGGTATGGACTATGCTTTGAAGCACCAAACTGATATATGCTTTGACACTGATAATGAGGTAAGCGTTCAAACTAATGAAGATGATCCCTTTTTGTTAGAGTTCCCCTCATGTAGTGACTCTGCAAAAGAAGAGGATGAAGGCCATGACAATGTGTTTTTCTATCATGAAGATTCCAGTGATGAGAAATTTTTGTGTTCATATCCTTTTCCCTCTTTTGCTAAATATGATAGTGAATGTGGCAGTAATGAGGACTTTGTCTTCAATGATTGGGATAGAAAATCTTCTGATGAAAATGATGATGTAGATCAATTGTCCCTATGTCACAGTATTTGTGAAAGAGACCTTCACTTGGTTCATGATCCATTTTATGAAGACATCATGGAGGGTCCAAGTTGCTTAGTGGTTGAAGCAGTGCATGATGGTAAATCGGAGGATCCAAGTACTTCTCAGCCAGGTAATTTTGTAGTAATGCATGATGATCACTATTATTTATATTCTAATGCATTAATAGATGATTTTTTTTATTTCCAGTCATCAAGAAGAAGAAAATGATGTCTCATACTTCTTAGAGTATGAGTATGATAATGGATATGACTGGAAAAACACGAGAAGATTCAACTATAGTTTTATTTTTCAGCCCAAAGGTGCTCATATATGTTGGCAACAAGATGATCATAACATTTTCAGGTGGCTGGTCACATATGTGGATGAGAATTATATTTTTTATTCAAGAGGGTCTTGATTTTCCTTCGGTGGCTTGGGGCCACCAAGTGAATTTTCAAACCTTTTAAATTCGTAAATATTTTCCCTTTCAGTTATGTGTTTCTTCTTTCTTTCATGTCTTTAGTCTGCTTGTTTTTTAGAAGTTTCCCTACAAGTTTTATCCAGTGGGTGGTCTTCTTCCTCCAATAATTCTAAGTTCTTGTATGGGAACAAGTTACCCATCATCCCCAAACAAAGCCACTATTACCCCATTTTCCTCTCATTGCCAAAATCTAAAGAAAATAGTCTTCATCCTTGCAAAACCCTAAGAAAGTTGGCATGATTTGCTGAAAACATGTTTTGGTCAGTGAAGAAAATGTATGATGTGTTATGGCTTGTGATCTTGGTCAAGGATAGTTCAGGGTGTGTGCAAGCTCCAGTCATGATCGCATGAGTTTTAATGAAAAAAAAATAGTGAGATATGGCTGTTTAAAGGTCTATAAGGGGCTAACGTTTATTCCATGTCTAAGGGTTTCAAAAATTTTCCTAAGTCCAAAAACCCTACCCTTGTTCTTTTTCCTCATTACCTTTTTCCAGTCACTTAAGTTCCTTTTTTGCACATGCCTTTTATCTGTTCGTCAGTTCTCCAAGTTCTCGGGTGGTTAGTATTTTTATTTCGTGAACAAGTGACTATGTGTTCATTTAATATCTCAATCTTGGTGGTTATTGACCTAACATTCAATGATCCAGCGCAGTAGTTATCTCCAAGTTGTGCAATGAAACAGCTAAGTCATGAAATATTTAGCAAATTAGCGAGGACCGTTGGATGATATCAAGATCAATGGATGATGTTTAATCGCTTAATGGAACTCAAGGTTAATAAAAGATTGAGTGATTTAGTGAATGCCTTTAGTCATGTGATCTTTGAGCCAAACATGGGTTAAGTCAAATATTAAGTGATCACGAGTTTTCCTTAGTTTCCAAATCTCTAGATGACTTAAGGTTAAGGGACTTGTCGTGGTTAGAAATAAAGACATTGTCAAGTGTATTGACATGCTCTTTTTTTATTGGTTACCAAGGAGGTGATGTGGTTGGTTATTTTCAAAGCCCATGTTGACCATTTTTCTAGTTTTATGAGCCACACAATGTGTTGATAAATGTTGTGATCAATGGTCATGTTTTAAGCAAGATTAGTTAGTTGCTGCTGCCAGAGATTCAAAATTGTTTAAGGGTTTCTACAAGGTTTAAGTTAGTAAGCCATAAATGACAAGCTAGATCAGATTTGATTTCATTCCAAGGACACTTACAGCTGAAAATTGATGAGTAGAAGATTTAGGTAGCCATCTTGATCTGATCTATTTCCTACAGTGCCATGTCGAGTTTAATGTGGGGGACTGATGTTTGAAAGGGGCAGCTAGGTTTTGATGGTTGTTATAATTCCATCCCCTTATACACACAATATTTCTAGGGTAGTTCTGGTATTTAATTGTTGCCTACAACAAGAAGATTTTGGATTTGTAATGGAAATTGGCCTTGAATGATGAAACCCAAATATTGTACATCAAATTCAATCTGATCCTTCCTAAGTTTTTAGGCTTCCTTGTCTGCTTTTATTTCTTGTTGTGTCTAGTTGTTGTATGTGGTTGGAAACCTAATTTTTCCCTATATGATTAGATGCTTGTTGCAATCTAGATATAAAGAATTTTCCATGATCATTTAAAGGTCTTCTTTTGGTTTGGCAAGAGGTCAAGGTTTAGTCTCTTCTTGGTTTCAGAATATCGGCTGATGATTTTTCTCTCAGTCTAGGATGTAGCAAATTCTTGTATTAGATAGTATTATTATATCAAAGGAAAGCTTCTGGTCTTTTGCATATTATTGAAGTGGTTTGAAATCTTGAAGCAGGTGTATACAAAGGCGTGATCCTCATACTTAATATAAATATCATTTCTCATTTCTCTCCACTTGTGTCCATCTGATGAGTTTTGGATTTTCTAATTCATTGTATGGAGTTTTATCCATGCATATGCTATCATTCTCTAGTTCTAATTTAGGATCATATTAAATGATGCTCTAGATGAAGCATAGATTCATTAGATTTTCACTTGGATGTTTGTAAAAGAAGTGTGGGTTTGAGTGTTTATATTTATGACTTGGATCTCTGATGAAGATTAGTAGTTGGATTTTGTATTCTATTATGTAATAGACATCTGGTCTGATGGATAAGGCACTGGTTAGAAGCAAGACAATTCTAAAATAATGTGTCTGATATGGTGTGTTACATCCCACCAATATTAATCATTACCAATCCCAAAATCCCTCAAAGTCTTGAGGTTACAAGTGTTACAAGTAGTTGTCATTGCACCAAAAGATCAACCTTTCAATGCCTAATACAACCACTCAACTTATAGTAGACACGAGGCTTTTAAGCCCTTGTCATGAATCCTGAGGGGAGCACTGAATATTTTGCTAATAATCTCCCACTTAGTGTTACTTGAGGGTTTGAGGATTTGAACTTGTGACCAAGATCTGATACCACTTGTTACAAGTAGTATTTGTCATTGCACCAAAAGATAGACCTTTCAATGCCCAATACAACCACTCAACTTATAGTACATAGGAAGCAGTTAAGCCCTTGTCATGAATCCTAAGGGGAGCACTGAATATTTTTCCAAAAACAAGGCCATTTTGTTCACCATAGCAATGGAGAGTCAATGAATGACTGGTTATCATTTAGTACTTTCTTTCTATCATCCGCTTTGTTCAATCTAGTCATAAGTATTGTAAGAAGTGTTTCATAAGCTGGATTAGGTGTAGCCACCTTGGTTTTGCAGAGCCAAAAGTGTAGAGGGGAGTCTTATCCCTATAGTTGGTCTAGTTGCCTAATAGGCCTCACCACATTTGGAACTAACCCCTCCTCAAAATTTGTCTAGGTATACTAGTGTCTCTTTGAGTGTAAAATCCTTTTTAGGAACCAACACAGCCCAAAAAATTGTATGATGTTTCAGACTACAGTGCTACAATACTTCTTAATACTACCAGATGAAATTTCATACTTTCTAGAGTATCATCTTGTCATACAGAGAAATATCATCTCTTTCCTGGCAAAGTATGGCACTATTTCTTTATAGTCTATCGTATTGTTCTAAAGTAGTGTATTCTTTGTAGAGAACTGTCTTACGATTTTCCTGGAAAACTATGAAGTTTTTCCTAGATTTATTTTCTGTCACACTCCGAGTTCTAGCCAAGTTTTCTTGCATTTTTTGTTTTCTAGTCTTATAACAGAACTTAACATGTTGCTTTGTAGGGTTGCTAATTTGATTTGTATATTATCTTATGCCCTAATTTGTGATTTTGTAGGAACCAATTGTCAATTAAAATTGCATTACTAAAACTACTAACTTGTGGTTTTGTAGGTTTCCTTGGAAGATTAAATAAATATTGTGCTTGCTTACATTTGATTTTTCTAGGCACCTAGCTTAATTAGTTTTCTTTTGGTAAATGAACATGTATTTGGTTTTTTTGGGAGACACTATGAAATAGGATATTATGCTCTTTTCCCTTGAGAAAAATTAGAAATCTAGACTTCCATTAGTTATCTATTTACTTTCTTGCATTTACTTTTAAAGGGCCTGCCAAGAGAGAAATCTATTGGGAACAACCCAAGTGGGGAACAAGAAAACCTGGCTTCTCCACCCTACTATAATCAAAAACTTCTTTCAATCCAAAGAGAGAGAAGACTTGGCTATTTCTATTCCTAATGCCTCTTCATGTGTAGGGCATAGTTGCCTAAATCTTGCTAAGCGAGACTTCATTTGATTGGGCGCTTGTGGTCTTTTTTATAATATTACAAGGGGAATACATTCATCTTGTGTAGGGAGAAGAGAGGTCCAAATATTTCTTTCAAGACTATGCATTTTGGGTTCTTGTAGGACTACATGCCTTAATTATGCTTGTGAAGCTACATGGGCTAGTCATGAATGAAGACTCTTATTAAGAACCTAGGACTTAGAGGCTCACCATTTTGTCTGTGTGACTTCCTTTGTGTAAGGATTGATCCAAGTGGATTACCTAGATCACCTCAAGACACTCACCATATGTGATCCCTTGGATGCTAACAATTGAACATGGCAATGAGGAAAGATATGTGATGCAAGCATTATTCTCTTCCCATTAATCCATGAATTGCTAGTCCTAGGAAAGGCCATTTCAACCACCTAACTATGGGGCTAATAACATCAAGTTCTGAGAAAAGGTTGAAGCACATCCATCTTGACCTTAGGTATAAATTTCTTGTTGTGTCTTTGTTTTGTGCAAGACCCATAGAAATCATTTGAACATAAACATGGCAGTTCTATTCATGGTTTTTTCCTTTGAGACCTCACAAATACAATACCCTATGTGTCACATTTTCTTTGAAAAATTGATGATCTTGAACTTCAAATTTTCTATCAAAACTTGAATTTTCTGTCAAAACTAGAATTTTTTATCTCAATATCACATGCTTTAGTAAGAGATATTGCATGATCTTCTAGAGTATCATATACCTTTTAGAGAAATATTGTCATGCCTCACTGCGGTATATCGTCCCTAGTATAGGAGCACCCTTTTAAGGGCTCCCACCATCAAATTTTGATGTGTGATGTACTTCTAAAATGAAGCTTGTAAATAAAATAAGAGCTTAGCTCAGCTTGAGTGTCTAGGCCTAGGCTAGGTCCTAGAGGTTCAGTTGGTTCTTGATGTAAATGGTACAATGACTCAGGGCATGATGTCATCCTAAGGTCATTAATTTTCCATGTTAGTAGGAGTTTAAGGTTAGGTTTTTGGTTGAGGTATGAGCACATGTGTGCCTTACGAGGACCTAGAAATGGTCTTTTGAAGTGTGAGAGCAAAAGTTGTTTGAGCAACAAAAAGTTGCCCAAAAGTTGCTAGCAACTTTTCTTTTTGTATTGCCTAACTTGGCTAAGTGGCTAAAAAGCCCTAACTAGACCCAAACCCTGAGGTGAAGACTATAAAGGACTTGAAAAACCCTAATGCAAGGGTTGGATATGATTTTGTACAGCTCTGTATGGAAAAACCAGTCTGAACTAAGAATTTTGTGCAACAGTCAATGCTTTTATGGCTTGATTAGATGTGAATAGAGTGGAGTTGGTGAATCTTTTTAGGGAACTTTATCATTTTTGTTTGATATTTCATGTGTGTGTTTGTAGATTAATTATTCCAATCTTTGTAATTAGTTTTGTTCATTTCTTTGCTCTAGACAATCTCCTGCCAGTTTGGAGGGATTGTGAAATGTAGGGTTGTTACTCCTATTCCCACCATGGCCACAACATGGTACTTTGGAATCTGGTAGTACAATCCCTACCCTATACAAATATGTCAGCAGGGCCCTAGAGTGTGAGTGCAACTATTTGTTTGACCAAGCCCTAGGTGAGCTAAGGCAATGCCTGGCTAGGTGAGGTCAGCATTAAAAGTGCTCTAGAAGACAGGGGAATGAGTTTCAAAGAAAGCCCTTTGGAGGGAGCCAAGGGATATGAAAGAAGACTATATTTTGTGGAGGAGAGGGCTTGGTCAATCCAAGAAGGGTGCTGATCAAAGCCAAATAGTTTAGTTACTCAGTGAGGTCCTAAAAGCCCTCAAAACCCCTCAAATTTGGTGAAGGCATTGTACGTCCTATTGGTGACCTAAAACCCCAAAAATCCATGAGGGATAGAAAAATGAATGGGGGTTTTCTAATAACTTTATCCTTGGTTTTGTGAAGGGAAGGAGTCAAAAACCCTATAAACCTAGAAGGAGGCGTAATTGGGGCTCTTCCTTGCAGCCCTATTTTGTGAAGGAAGTATGAAATCAGGTGGTAACCCAACCTCAAAAATGCCTTGACGATTATTCATATGTCCTAAAAACACCTTGAAACTCATCAATTTCTCTATCAGAGCTTGGGAAGGTCTTGAACCCTTAAAAGACCCTTATAAGCCTATGTAAGGGATGGTGCTAGGAAGAAGTTCTTGGAAAGTTGCAAGATGATGAAGCTACACTTGGTGGTTAGGTTAGGCTAGGTCAAGGGATCCTTGATGAGAAGGGAATCCTATAGACCTTAGTAGGTTTTAGGAGAACACTAGGATCCTAGTTGAGGATTAGAGGGCATAGACTAGCTAGTCTATCCTAACCTCCCCATCATATTGGTATCAGAGCCTCTTAAGGCTTGGGAAGTGGATAGTGGATGTTCCAACCTTCAGAAGAGTCAATTGGATCATCTCACAAGTAGAAAATGGTGACTAATTCAGAGCTTTCTAAGAAGGTGAAAGATCAGGAGGAAGCTAATAGACTCCTTCAGGAAAGGTTGTATCAGATGGAACAACTTTTGGATGATGTCCAAGCAAAGGCAGATAAGGTGAAAGATAGGATGGAGGAGCAAGATGCCAAAGAGAAAGAGAAGACCATTGATGATGAGGTACCCACACCAGATCCTCCTACCCAAGATGAAATTTTTTTGAAAGTTTTGAAGGCTATCACTGGCAAGGCACTTGAAGGTGTCCCATTACTCATCGGTAGAATGGATACAGAGCTTGTGATGCAATGTATTGAAGGCATGGAGAATCACTTCAAATGTGAAGAGATATCTAATGCACAAAAGGTCAAAGTGGCCAAGTCTAGGTTGAGAGGCCAAGCCTTAACCTGGTGGAACTACTTGCAAGAAGAAAGGGAGAAAGAGGGAAAGAACCCAATCTCCAATTGGAAAGCTATGGTCAAAAAAGTGAGGGAAGCATACCTACTTGCAGATTATGAAATCTAGTAGCATAGAAGAATGTTGAACCTCAAGCAAAAAGAGATGAATGTAGCCACCTACACTGAAGAGTTTCACAAGTTGAGTCTAAAATCCAAAGTCAAGGAAGAGGAGAGCATCAAGGTGGAAAGGTACCTAAGTGGTCTAAAATGGAGCATAGCAGAGGAGATGAGTTTTTTCACTCCCACCATCGTTCTTCGGTGTCAGCATATGGCACAAAAAATTGAAGATAAGAAAAGAAGGAAGTAGGAACCTAACTCAAAGAATAGTGGTAGAGGTAGAGACTCTCAAGGGGGTCAAAGAGAGGGTTCTAGTGGTATAGGTGGTGACTCTAGAAGCCAAGGGGAGGGTAGACTTTTGGAACAAAGTTCAGAGATCAGCACAAGAGGATATTTTAGTAGAGGAAGAGGTTTTCAAGGAAATAGAGGAAGAGGTGTAGGATGAAGTAGCTCCTACTTTGCCACAATGAAATGCTATCAATGTGGATAGCTTGGATACCCTACCTATAGGTGTCCTGACAAGCCATCAAACTCAAGCAGTGAGAAGAGGGTACCATGTGCCCAAGAGGATGGTGGCAGCTCATGTTCTAATGAGGTCAGAAAACTAGAATCATAAATGGGCGAGAAGTTAATGTTTAGAAGAGTACTCATAAGGAAACCTAACCAAGGTGAACCCAAACAAAGGAGGTCTCTTTTTAGAGTCAGATGCAAGATACAAGGCAAAGTTTGCAAGGTTATAATGGATATAGGGTCCACTGATAACATCATAGAAGAGGAAGCAACAAAGAAGCTCAAACTCACAAGGGTGCCCCATGCAAACCCCTACAAGGTGACTTGGATGAATCAAGAGTAGAGTGTGCTAGTAAATGAGCAGACATGGGTGGATTTCTCAATTGGAGGCTATAAGGACAGGGTTCTTTGTGATGTCCTACCCATGGATGCATGCCATCTTCTATTGGGAAGACCCTGATAATTTGATAGGAAGGTGATTTATGATGGAGAAGAAAACTCCATTGCTTTCAAGAAAGATGGAAGAACATTCAAAATTTAGTCCATAATTGAGAATGAAGAAGGAACTTTTAAAACACCTAGTGTGTTTCTTAGTAGTGGTAAAGATTTTCTACGTGCACTACATGATGAGGAGACAATTGGATGTCCCATCATGGTGAAGCCAAAGGAGGATGGAAAGAAGTTATAGGCAGAGACACCTTTAGAGGTGAAGCAAAGGTTAGAAGAATTCAGAGACATTGAGTGATGGAACCCCTACAACATTACCTCCAAGAAGGGCCATAAGTCATCAAATAGACTTTGTACCCAGTGCATCCCTGCCTAATAAAGTAGCCTACAAGCTTACCCCTGATTAGAATAAAGAAGTGGCAAGACAAGTGAAAAAACTATTAGATCAAGGACTGGTTAAGAAGAGTATTAGTCCATGTGCAATCCCAGTGGTCTTGGCATCCAAGAAAGGAGGGAAATGGAGACTTTGCACTGATTCAAGGGCTATCAACAGGATCACTATCAGGTATAGGTTCCCAATTCCAAGAATAGAAGATTTGATGGATTGCTTAGGTGGTGCTATGTACTTCACTAAGTTGGATCTAAAGAGTGGTTATCACCAAATTTGAATCAAGGAGGGTGATGAGTGAAAGACCACTTTTAAAACCACAATGGATTGTATGAATGGCTTTTGATTCCATTTGGGCTTACTAATGCCCTAAGCACCTTCATGAGGTTGATGAATGAGGTCTTGAAGGACTTCACAAGTAGATTTGTAGTCGTGTATCTAGATGATATACTCATCTATAACAAGACCAAATCAGAACACCTTGAGCATTTAAGGTTGGTCATGAAGAGACTCCATGAAGATCAATTAGCTATCAACCTAGAAAAGTGTGAGTTCATGCAGCAAGAGTTGGTTTACTTAGGATTTGTGGTGTCCAACGGTACTTTGAAAATAGAGCCAAGAAAGGTGGAGGAAATCTTAAATTGTTGGAAATTTGGCTGATTTGGTTACATAGATGTTGTCTTTATGGAAACATATGTCTTACATGAAGATCACACAAGTTGGATAGCAAGTATGTTAGAGTGCAGTATGAAATTGTCTAAGTATGAGACAATGTTTTCACTAGTGTACCCAGACATAGTTTTTGTTTGTGATGTTGACTGGAGTAAGTTCAGTGCTTACACACTTTAACATATACTCTATGGTGACTAATGATGACCCATCTCAGAGTGCAAGTTAGTACGGCATGTACGAAAGAAGTTATGGCAATTTTAACGAAGACAGTGTTGAGTCGACATGATAGTTTTGAAGACAGGATTGGTAAAGAGTTAAGGGATTATTTTATTTATCAAAATAATGACTTAACATTATAAAGGGATGACATCCTAGATTTTAACCCTTGGATCAAGGTATTTTTTAATATGGCATCCGACCAAGTGAAGTTATTATTCTTAATAACTTGCATCTGTATAAATGTAATTGTAATTGTAAAGAAGTATGTAGATGAAAAGGTAGAGATATATGTATATGAAAAGAGAAGAAAGAGAATATGATGCGAATGTGAAGAGCAGAAAAAATATATTGATGCAAGTAGTATAATTTTATGTACCTTAACCTCTTTCTATAATCAATGTATATTGTACATTACTTGTTTGGGCAGTGGGCTCAGCTGGTAATCAGATTTTGTACTAGCAACTCCTAACAAGGTTGAGTCTTCTAACAAGGCCTATAGTCCCTTAATCAGGTTTGATACACTATATGCTTGTAACAGACTCCTAATAGGGTCAACATCCTTAACAATATACTTTTGATTAGTGGATCTTTGTGGGTATCATCCCCACCGGGGTTTTCCCTTGGCCAGGGTTTCCTCGAGAACAAATCATGTGATATGAGTTATTTTGTTTTATTGCTATGCATGTTATTCAGCTTCTTATGTTATGCATGTATAAAGATAATCAGTTATATCCATAATTGGGAAAAAGATAATTTTTTTAGAATACTGATTCACCCCCTCCCCCTCTCAGTATTCCCTATTTCTAACAATTAGTATTAGAGCCTAGTTACT
Organism: Chamaecyparis obtusa; assembly: GCA_027943335.1. Lineage (NCBI taxonomy): Eukaryota > Viridiplantae > Streptophyta > Pinopsida > Cupressales > Cupressaceae > Chamaecyparis > Chamaecyparis obtusa. The sequence continues at coordinate 1,882,646 of BSBK01005123.1, read as the reverse complement.
CGAAAAAGAATCATTTAAGGAAAGCCTAGTAGCTTGAGTAAGATCTCTATGGATATGGATCAACTACAAAAGAATCTTGAAGAAGCTCTTGAATAGATTGATATGCTTACTGATGAAAGAGATATTCTGAAAGGAAAATATGATGATGCAAAGAACCTCATTGAGAAATTAAAAAAGAAGTTGGAAGAGCTGAAATCTGAAAAAGAATCTGAAATTCTTATTGAAGATTGTGATAACATTTTAGAAAAAGAAAATGAGATCCTTCAACATGAACTGAAAATAGAAAATTTAAAACTTAGTTTGAAAGATAGAAACAACAAGAATGAAGAAAATATGAGATCTGAGAATGAAAAGCTAAAGATTGAGAATGAAGGATGAAAATCTAAACTTGGCATGGTAACATCTGTAATACCCCAAAAATGGGCTATATATTCATTAACCTCCTATATCTTCAAATCGAACGAAATTGACATCGAAGTCCTAACCAAAGGCACATTTGAACATCATCGAATCTAATTGATTATCTTAAATTCTGCATTAGAGAATATTCCTAGTAATATTCCTAATTATCTTAATTATTTTTAATTAAAATGATTATTTGGCGATAAATCCAATTTATCCTAAAGTTTCATTAATTGAATATTTTCATATTTAATTAATTAGATTTAAATATGCCAATTAATTATTTAATTGAATTTAATTATATGTATTCCTAAATTATATTATTTAAATTTGACATTAAATCAAAATTCTTATAATTAATTAATTAAATTCTTATTTAATTAATTAATAACACATGTCATATTTAAGAATATTATTTTTGAATAAAAGTTTGATTAAATGATTAATTAACCCATAACTTAATTATTTATTTTCAAAAATCAGTTAAGTTGAGAATAAATCACTTTATTTAATTATTAATTCATAATTATTCATGTACACATTCAAAGAGCAGTTAAACTCCACATCAGAAAATCAATGCAAAGTGTTGATTTTTAGAACTCAACATCCTTTTTGAGTCCAAAAAGTTGATCTAAACTCTAATTTGAGTTAAAGAGCTGTTCTTGCATGTTTTTGCATGATTTTGAGAATTAACTATCTTTTATGATCAGATAACTCAAAAATCAACCTGAGTTATTTGAGTGATTTATGGATTTATTCTATGCACCTCCAAAGCCCTAGATTTCTATAAATTAAGGCTTTAGCTCTTCACAAATCATCCACAAAATTCATAGGTCTATGTTGTCTAATTGCACAATCATGCTGAAGAATTGGAATTGGAGAATCAAAGCGAATCAAGGCTATTGTGAGATCAATCTTGTTTTTACATTCATATAGTTTATTTGCATATCATTGTTAGATAGATTAGTTTCATATCAGTTTTCATCTTATTGCATCTAAAATTAAAAAATATAGCTTAATTGCATTCATTTCATATCTAGAATTTTCATTTAAATCCTTCGTTTAGGTGTCGTCAAGTCACTGATCTCGATTCAATTTGAGAGCATCATACTCGCATCTACTAGAAGGCAGTAAATCGCCTGGTTAGTTTAGAGTCAATTACTTGCAAGATTTCAATTTTAGCTAACCTCTAATGTTTTACTAAAGTGTTGTGTATACATATTAGATACAATTTCCACACACACATTTTTGGCGCCCACCGTGGGGCAACCCACCTTTGCATGCTGGTTTTGATTTTTTGGGGAGCTAAAACCCTAAAGTTTCAAATATTTAATTTTATCTCTCAAACGGCTTGGATTTTTGGTCTGAAATTTTTTTTTCAGGTTGGTGACATATCAAGGAAGCTACAGTAAACAATTTAAAATTTTTTGAGCTATTATGAATTTTTAATAATTTTTTCTTGAAATTCTAGAAAAAATTAATATCTGATGCAAATCATCATATTTTTTAGAAATTTTTATATTTTTGGAAATCTCTATAAATTCTACAAGGGTTCCATTCTTTTTGTTTTAAATTTGGATGCAATATAATAGCTAAAATAGTCAATTTATGAAAACTGGTATGTTTTGGTAAAACAAGTCTCTAGGGCACAAATGAAGAGATTTTTCTAAAAATTTTACATTTTTGGAAAGCTCTCTATTTTTTAATAGGGGTCTTTGTTTTGAATTTCTATTTTTTTGGCCAAAATCATATCAAAAAAATCAAATCTTGTTGACTAGGTCAAATGCAGTGAAAAAAATAAAGTTTTGTGATGGGTATGCACTTATTTTTTTTACATGGTTCAATGAATGATATGAGTTGTCATTTGGGTTAATTGATGGTTATTATTTTTTATAATAATTGATTTTTAGAGCTAACCCTATAGTTTTTATAAGTTGAATATATGCTGCATATCTTGTTTGCTTGTTTGCTTATTGAAGAGTTCGTCACTTGCTTGCATGGAAAAACTCAACAAGAATTGCTAAAAAAAATCAGATAAAATCTACTAAGCGCATTGCAAGGATCTAAGGTATTCTTCTCAAGCTGATAATATTTCAATTTTTGGGCTTAAAATCAACATCTCGTGTGTCTAGCTTGTGTGCTTCCTTTCATGCTTTTATTTTACACACTTGCATAATTGATACTAGGTTGTGAAAACCTTAGGTATTCATTAAGTAGTCTTGGTTACTTGTGATTGATCTGAATTTCTATATTGGGTTATTGGACTCACTAATTCTCCGGCCCCTCATTCCACCTTGTGGTTGCAAGGTCAGTGCCACATTAAAGGGGAGGGGTCTATAGGACAGAAGCGTTAAGTGTTCCACTTGGCAACCCTTTTGTGCTTTTCGAAACTTACTAGTTTTCTAAGTTGTGGACTCGTTTTGGCTTGTGTGAGGTGTTAATTATTCCACCTTGTGGACTCATCTCATATTTTCTCTAAATGTTAAGTGTTCCTCCTTCTACTTTTTGGATACTTTTGGTAGATTTACTTTCAGAATATATATCTGTGCTCACATAGTAATTAGGCCCTATGAACACTATTTGTGATTCTTGAGAGATTGGATTCCTAGTGAAATCCTTCCTTAACGATGGAATCCTTGCAGGTAGGGAAGATACTTAGTGTGTTTCACATTCAACTTGGTTAGTGAGTCTCCTCTTATTGATCAACACATTCTCTCTCGGGAGAGGTTGATAGATCACGTGGAGTTGAAATCATGAGCTTTGGTGAATCAAAATTGGTTAGTGCGTCATCTCTTATTGATCGATACATTCTCTCCCCAGAGAGGTTGATAGATCACGTGGAGTTGGCATCACAGACCTTGGTGAAACAAAATTTGTCTTAGCATGTCAGATTTATCTGCTTGCTTTGTTTGGGTTAAAAGTGAAGAGGCATCAAAACCTTGGATCCGGAGCCAAGTCCCCTTGTGGTATACTTTGTGAGTCATCTTTAGAGGGGGTTAACCGTAGTGGACGATCCCTGAATTGGGCCAACCACGTTGACGGAACCTCAAGTAGTAATAGCCATTTTTGCCATGGTAGTGACAACCGCTATATAAATGTCCTTGTGGAAGAAACCTCCATGGGTGTGGTTCATTGTTGGGTTGTCAGATCTCTCTAGCAGCTCCTGATTGATTAAATTCTCAGACTGTGTCAAAACCTTGGTGTACTGGGATTGGAGTTCACCCCTTTGAATCATAAAAGTTGCAGAGTCAAGCCATTACTAAACACCTTAGAGAGGCCAAAATTTTTATTTTCAGGAATATGTGTGTTATTGAAAAACTTTTCAGAACATACACAATTAGCGCTCTCAGGGATTAGCACAATTTGGTCACTTGATTGTTCATGTGCAAAGTTACTTTTGCCCTTGTTCATTGTTTTCAGACGTGCTTGAAATTACTTGCTTGCTATTCTGTGTACTTGCTTATCTACTTGGTTACTGAGAACGAACAAATCTGTATAATCTTCAAATCTGGACTGTACAATTTGCAAACAATCAAAAATTGAAAAACCTCAAAATTTGGAAAATCAGTCAAAAATCTTTTCTGGAGACAAAAGTCATACGATTTTTGGCCAAGTGTCATTTGGATCTATGCCCAGTGTCGTACGAGTTTTGCAACTATCGTTTCACAGCATACCCACTGTCGTACGAGTCTGCAGAGTGTCATTTGGGAAAAATTTGCAAAGTTGTTAGAAAATGATCAAAATTGCCAGATACTGAGCTTTTACAGCCTATTTATAAAATCTATCAAAACATTCCTTTTGTCTAGAATAGAGCAGTAGCCATTGAGAATCAGTACACATGTCTCAAAGAATCAGTACACCTGAGGAAGAAATTCTGATCGCCGCTATGATGAAAGAGTTGCATGCTATGCAAGTTGAACTTGACAATCTTAAGAAAGAGAAGGAATCTAAAGAGTTATCCATGGAATCTCTATACCCTTTTCCATTTCATAATGACTTGTACATGTCACCGTGCCCCCGAATAGAATGTGAGCAACGTGATAACCATTATGATACCTCTTCCATAGAGAGTGACACATCTAGCTTTGGAGACTATGATGATATGATGACAGACAATGTAATGATGCCTATGACACCTCTATTCCTAAGAGTCCTCCTCGTCGTGTGCTCATGCTTACTAGAAATGGAACATCACGTTGGATCGATCGTGATGGTGATCCATATGATTCTGATTTTGAAAGAGACTTTGAGGGCTTTTGTGGACAATATCTTGATTGTGATCCATCTACTATTGTTGAGGACTATAAAATGCATCGTGCTAGCTTGAAGCATCAATACTATAAGGATATCTCCTCTAAGAACTCTCAGGATGAAAATAAAGATTACACTCTCAAGAAATATCATTTTAAGGTTGGACCTTTGTCTTGTGATGGTTCCCTTCCATCTCCTACTTCCTCCAATACCCATACATTTCCTAAAGCTTCCGAGTCTTTCAAATCTTTCATAGAACCTTCATCCGACACAAGCCTTGATACCTTTCATATGGCTCCCTATAGTTATCCTCCAGGGCTACCTCTTAAAAAAAATCAAGCTAACCTTCACTTGGCTGCAAATACTTTCAATAATGCTAAACTTAAAGAGCCTAAGCCTTCATATGCTATAATCCCTACTTCAGCTCATCCTCCACCATCTTTTCCAAAGTCATCTATACAATCCCAACATGCTTCCTTGTCCTTAGAAGTAGCTCCATGTCAAGAGGACTCTAAAAATGATATAGAAAAGAATATAAAGAAAGATCAAGATCAAGAACCCTCCATGTCATCCAATCCTTTTCATGATGTCTCTCCTCCACTTCATGGTTCTTTTGATCCTTCACACCCTTCCACATGCATTCCACCATCTCTTAAGTCTTCTCCTAAGCAAGATCAAGCTGCTACTACTTACATTGTTGAGCTTATTGAAAATCAAAATAACCTTACTACACTTGTGCTTTCCAAAGATGATACTTCCATTAAGGTTGGTAAAACTGGTGTTGTTACTTCCAATGCTAAGCCTATTAAAAATCAAGAGAAAAATTATGAGCTTGTGCTATCCAAAGATCCTTGTCAAGATCAAAGTCTTCCATCTTCTTGTTCTCCCATTCCATGTTTACGTCCACTTTCTACTCTTCCTAAGTCTTTGCAAGCTTCGAACAATCCTATTGAAGAAGTTTCTCCTATTCAAGATGTTCATGATTCTATTGAAAATCCTAATGCTCACTCTAAAGATCCTGATATCCTTGGTTTCCATATAGATGTTGATGAACTTATTTATTATCCTTTTGCATCTTCCACTTCCATCCTTGGACCTCTTCCACCACTACTAAGGGCTTCACGTCTACCTTCCATCTTGGGTCCTTATGTCCTTTCACTTTCCCCTCCTAACTTTGCTAATTTTCCATCCATCTTGGGTCCTTACATCCCTCCATCTCCTATCTTCCCTCAAGATCAACATAGATGCACACCTTTTAATCCTTTTCATCCACCGACCCATCTAAACTAGTCATATCGTCCTTCTTCTTCCATAAGTCCCAAGTCTTTTGGAAGTAACTTGAATGTTCAATACAAGAAAAAGAATCAATACAAGAATCCATCAAAAAGAGAAAATCACCATGTCTCTTCTAATAGACATGGAGGCATAAAGTCAAAAGAGATATCTAAGAAAAAAACTACAAGACAAGTATGGGTTCCAAAATCCATCATTGAAGATATTCTCTCCAAATTACCAAAAAGAAATGAAAAGCCTATGGCTATATGGATTCCAAAGTCTCTCTTGAAAGAGTCTAATATTGAACAAAAAGTGAAGTTGACATTCAAGCTTCCAAAGACTTCTACTTCATCTCCTTCCAAAAGCATTCTTTTATTCCATGCGCCTGAACCACAACCTCTGCTAAATATTCATCATATTCCTTCACGTATTCCTTCATTCAAGTTTCCTCTATCCTTTGGCCACCCTCCAAGGTGTGTGTCGATGTTGATCTTGCCTTCCCCTCCATCTGTTCTTTCACGATCCTTCCATTCATTATCCTTCTACCTTCTATCCTTTTTCCTCATTTGCCTATTCCTACTATCTTCCAACCTCACTCACTTTACATAAAACCCTATCCTCCATTTTCTCCTCCATCTTCCTTTCCCTATCAGCATCTTTGAGCATATCATTTTGAATCCTTGGCATATCATGGTTTATCATTTCAAGGAGCATTATCTAAAAAGCTTTCCTTCTTCCAAAAAAAGAAAAAAAAAGAAAAAATTGAAAACGTGCCTTGGTGGAAACCTGGAAACAGGCACCTTGGTAGCAAAAGTAAAGAGAAATAAATTCATCCTATGGTGAAAACCACTCCCTTGTGGCACCTTGGATAAGTACCGTGATGAAAACCTAGCAATTAGGCATCATGCGTAGTTCTTCTACATATTTCATCCATTCCATCTTCTCGCTTTGATCTTGACAATGTTGATCTAGACATGAACATTTGGCTATTTTGTGAGCTATCTTATGATGATATTGCTTTCATTCCTTCCATGTTTAGCCTTCATATTCATCTTCCTCCATTCATTTTCACCTATCATTATCCTTTTCCCCTTTGATCTTGATCTAAAAAAAAAAAAAAAAGTCGAATATGGTGCTATGAAGCCTCTTGACATGTCTACTCCTTTGGACTACATCCTATCCTTATTTGGCATTACGCTTTTGTGACTTATCCTATGCTGGCCTTTCATTGCTTGTCCAAATGCGCTTACATGACAATTTTTCCCTAGCTTGGGTATTCTTGAGAAGTTTTCTCTTGAGGATTTATTCCCTTCATTCTCCTTCATTCTCTTATCTTCCATCTCTTCCACTAGTTTGCCAATCCCTCTTGTTCTCCACCTTGCTAGACTTTGGAACTGCATGATATGATCTTGCTTGGGAGTTTGCAATGGAAAAAGATGCTATCAAGTATATCAGAACTAGTATCAGAATCAGTATCAAAACAAGTATTAGAATGCCCATTGGGGCTACTCCTTTTTCTTTAGTTTATGGGTCTGAAGCGGTACTACCTATTGAGGTTGAAATCCCATCACTAAGAGTCAGAATGCATGGACTTGTCACCGACGATGACTATAGAGTGTCTAGGTTGCAAGAACTTGAACTACTAGATGAGTGCCGACAAGCAGCATATGACCATCTCAAAGTGTATCAAAAGAGAATGTCTAGAGGCTACAACAAGAAAGTCAGACACAGAGAATTTCAGGTTGGTGATCTAGTCTTGAGAGAGAATCCTAAAAATCAATCCCATCGAGAATGCAAGGGGAAGTTTGAACCCAACTGGCTGGGTCCCTTTGTAATCACTACTACTTTTGGCTTTGGTGCCTATCAACTCTCAATGAATGAAGGAGAATAGCTCTGAGAACCAATCAACGTTCTCCATCTGAAGAAATTCTACGCCTAAGGCATTCAGTGCTTGGTAAAATGTCTGAAAAAATCTTAAAAATTTGAAAAAGTCCTAAAAAAAAATGAACATCTTGGTGAAAACCTAGCAATAGGCACCTTGATGATTCACAAAAAAAGTCAAAAATATCAAAAGTACAAAAAAAATTGAAAAAAATGAAAAATACAAAAAAAAAAAAAATGAGAAAAGAAAAAGTGCCTTGGTGAAAACCTAGAAATAGGCGCCTTGGTAGCAAAAATAGAATCTCTACCAAGATGGTGAAAACCCGGCAAACGGGTGCCACTTGTTCAAAATGCCCCATCTATCAGTGCAATCTTGGTCTTTCCTAGCTTTCAGTATGCTTTAGTTTGTATAAATCCTTGTTTCAATAAGTCAGTTTGTACACCAATCTGCAAAAATCAGCATCCTATCAATGTTCAAACTTGGGGGCAATCAATGTCATATCCTATGGTCTCCAGTATACCTCAGAAGAGTCATATCCAGTCAGAGTCCTTTTGAAGCTTCATTTGAGTCAGTCAAGTCTATCTCATCTCTAGAAAGGATTTTACATCTACAACAACACAAGCAAACATCAATAACGAATTGAAAACAATCTGTGCTTATTCATGCTTTTATCTCCTTGTATGCTTACTGATTCACTTTGAGATCTTTGCATATTATGTCCTCTCGAGCTCTTCGATGATGTCCTTTATAGGATTTAGAGAGTGATGAATGGGGGGCATAATCTTTTCTTTGTTTTCTACTTGGAGTGAAAATCTAAATTCTTTGAAAAATCTGCATATATATGGTGTCTGCCTGTAAGAGCCTCTATCTTGAATTAGATGGCCATGGGTACCTCGACCATTAATACCCGGACGCTTCAAGGAAGTTTGATCTAACTTTTTCTTTTTGAGTGAATTCCTATCTCTAAATGTGAAACATGATCTTACCTAAGGATGTGAATGATAAAGGGTCACTACGGGTAATTCACAACAGATTTTGAATGATCTCTTAAATTGCTTGATGTGTTTGCAACGCAAGGCGTATTCAGGTCATCACGACATTTATGTTTTGATGCTTATACAAATTGCTATATCAAAATGGACATGATATTCAGGTCATCCTGGCATTTTTGCCTTGATGCTTATATCTAATCCTACATTCCGAAAACAAAATCAATATTCATATATCCATGGTTATTTGACTAGTGGGTGTTGTATTGTTTTTTGCGTATACAAATCGATATTCATATGTCTATGGTATCACAGCTAGTGGGAATTGTATTGATTTATCCGGTTACCTAAAAGCTCAATGATGACAACAAATCGACACATGATCAGTGACTAGGTCCTAGGTCTTAGGTTGCATTTCATATTGCATGTATCTTTGCATTTTGCACTTTGCATGATCTCACAATGTTTGAAACAAACTTCAAAGCACAAACGATTCTTCACATCGCATCTTCAAATCTAACAAGAGCTGAAATCTCACATGAAGGTTCCTCTAATGAAACAACAAGTAGAATCCTTTTTCAGGATTAAAATTAAAATCTAAGATCGTTCATATTATTAACTACTTGCATAATCGACCTTCAATCATTGTGGAAATCTAGAATTCAACTTAATTGATTATCTTACATCAAACTATCAAAATTTCAACTTGGTTAACTCTTGTCAACTCTAGGTCAAACCTAGTTAAATTTGGTCTTTAGGACCTCTAAACGATGCAAAATGCATTCTCGAATGTATATAACCACTTCTCAAATCAATTAACATGCTTCTAAATCATAGCGCTGACTTTTCTTGTCAGATTTCAATTTTAATCCCGAAGGGGGCATGGTATTGCATATCATTCAAGTCTATAATCAAATTCAAATCAAATATTTTTCATCTGTAATCAAGACAACAACCACGTCTAGTTGCTGAATCATCAAAAGTCCTCATCGCTCGAGGCAAATCTATCATCACTTGGGGCATATCAGATTCATTGAAATCCATATCAATCTGGTATTCTCTTAATCTTGTAAACTGTAGCAGCTTTTTTGCAACCATCAGATCGTAGTGTTCTTTCCTTGGTTCTTCGGTAACTGAAGGGTTCGGATGTGATACCTGCTAGTTCTGCTAAGACAATCGAGTCTAGAACCGGTCACTCACTTCTTTGCAATCCTAAAGTTTAGAATCAGGCGTGTTGACACTCTTTCGCAATCATTGGTTCATTGCTGTTATAGTTAACACTATCTTTGGTCATTTAGGACCTATATCTTCAAATCTTTCAATCAGCTTCTGTATCAAATCAATATCAATCATCATATCTTTCAAATTAGTTTCATATCTTTATCAAACACAGACTGACTTTGAACCACTGTGCTTCGCACAGTAATTCAAAGAGGGGCAAAATGTAATACCCCAAAAATGGGCTATATATTCATTAACCTCCTATATCTTCAAATCGAACGAAATCGACATCGAAGTCCTAACCAAAGGCACATTTGAACATCATCAAATCTAATTGATTATCTTAAATTCTGCATCAGAGAATATTCCTAATAATATTTCTAATTATCGTAATTATTTTTAATTAAAATGATTATTTGGCGATAAATCTAATTTATCCTAAAGTTTGATTAATTGAATATTTTCATATTTAATTAATTAGATTTAAAGATGCCAATTAATTATTTAATTGAATTTAATTATATGTATTCCTAAATTGTATTATTTAAATTTGACATTAAATCAAAATTCTTATAATTAATTAATTAAATTCTTATTTAATTAATTAATAGCACATGTCATATTTAATAATATTATTTTTGAATAAAAGTTTGATTAAATGATTAATTAACCCATAAATTAATTATTTATTTTCAAAAATCAGTTAAGTTGAGAATAAATCACTTTATTTAATTATTAATTCATAATTATTCATGTGCACATTCAAAGAGTAGTTAAACTCCACATCAGAAAATCAATGCAAAGTGTTGATTTTTAGAACTCAACATCCTTTTTGAGTCCAAAAAGCTGATCTAAACTCTAATTTGAGTTAAAGAGCTGTTCTTGCATGTTTTTGCATGATTTTGAGAATTAACTATCTTTTATGATCAGATAACTCAAAAATCAACCTGAGTTATTTGAGTGATTTATGGATTTATTCCATGCACCTCCAAAGCCCTAGATTTCTATAAATTAAGGCTTTAGCTCTTCACAAATCATCCACAAAATTCATAGGTCTATGCTGTCCAATTGCACAATCATGCTGAATAATTGGAATTGGAGAATCAAAGCGAATCAAGGCTATTGTGAGATCAATCTTGTTTTTACATTTATATAGCTTATTTGCATATCATTGTTAGATAGATTAGTTTCATATCAATTTTCATCTTATTGCATCTAAAATTCAAAAATATAGCTTAATTGCATTCATTTCATATCTAGAATTTTCATTTAAATCCTTCGTTTAGGTGTTGTCAAGTCACTGATCTCGATTCAATCTGAGAGCATCATACTCGCATCTACTAGAAGACAGTAAATCGCCTGGTTAGTTTAGATTCAATTACTTGCAAGATTTCAATTTTTGCTAACCTCTAATGTTTTACTGAAGTGTTGTGTATATAGATCAGATACAATTTCCACACACACAACATCCGAATTTGAGAAAGTCAATTTGCAGTATGTTGAACTTGAGAAATACAATACAATTGTGAAAGGTGAACTGACTCAATCCAAACAACAACTTGAAAGGCTATATTCTGTTAATGAAAAGATTGATGAAAAATTATCTTTTGGGAAACCATCCTATGACAAGACTGGACTTGGATTTAATACATTCAGAACAAATGATGAGAACAAGGAACTAGATCTGAAAGTATCTGAAAGCATAGATGAGAAGAAGTCTGATGAGATGAACAAATATCAAGATACACCTAAAGAAGATGAATTATTGAAGCAAGAAGAATCGCCCAAAGGTATGCAAAGAGAATTCAAAGGTAGATGTTTTTCTTGTAATACTATTGGTCATATGAAGAGAGATTGCACAGGTAAGAAATTTAAACCTCTCAATGGTTATTGTTATAATTATCATGGTTTTGGACATAGAGATATCGAATATAGAAAACCTAAATTTATTGAGAATAACAATAATAGTAGAATGTTTAGGAATACTAATAATGCAGATAAGAAACCTACAAAAGATATGAACAACAAAAATGGAGTAATATGTTATAGATGCAACAAAGTTGGACACATTGCTAGAAACTGTAGATCACAAATCAATGCACCTGGACCAAGATATGGAAACAATGGAATTATTTGTCAGATATGCAACAAGATTGGACACACAACAAGGTTTTGCAGAATGAACAATGGAGTTTTTCATCCTAACCCTAACCCTAGAAATCATGCAAGAAGAAATGAAGATGCAAGTAATAGACAGAGAGGATGTTGTAGAAATATAGATGAAGTGAAGTTTGTTAGAAGCACAGATCAAGGAGACATATTCAACATTGAAGGTAATCAGAAAGGTGAAGTATCAAGTGGTAAGAATGAATCCTTACCTAACCTAAGTCAAAGCACTTAATTTATGAAAATTGCAGTAGATTAAGAGCTTATAATTAGTGTAGAAGTAGATTTATGATGAATTAAGTCTTGCACAGTTAATGCCAAGTATTTTATTATGTACTAATGCTATGGTTAAGAGCGCAAATAAAAATATTATGTTTTTCAAGATCGCAAGAAGTTTTAAGTTTTGCAGGTTAGCAGAAATAGTTTTTTGGAAAGAAGCGGCAAAAGAATTGAATGCAATGTTAGATCTAAGTGAGTTTGAAGTAATAAAAGGTTATGATCGGTATTATTTGATCATCTAAGAAAATTCAATTGTTTAGGAGATCAAAGAGTAGATATTGGAAGCATTTTGCAATGATTTGGTGAAGGATTTTGAGTGTTGAATCTATGCAAGCCCTAAAATCGTGAGATAAAGGTATTTTACTTGGTAGATCTTTGAATCGATAAAAGGAATTTGAAGTAATCATGGATGTATCTTTGATTCATAATGTGAGAGACAAAAATAGACCTAGAATGAAAAGGGAACCAGTAGAACCCTTGGAAGATGATCCTAAGTTGGCTTTATCATTCGTACCAGACAGAGTTCTACATTTAGAAAATGTGAGAAGTTATCTTGGATGTAAGATAGAAACCATCAGTGATAGTGATTTTACTAGTGAATATCAAGAGATTTACAATCAGGACATGTCATTGAAAGTAGGATATGAACATTTGAAAGACAATGAGATTGTTAAGTATGCATTGCAGTATGAGTTTGACAATGAAGAATGTACTAAGATTATTTTTAGCAGAATTCATAATGGGAAGTTTTGGCTAGAAGATAGAGTGATAGACATTACAGCTAATTTGATTCATGAAGTCACAAGACTATCCAAATCTGGATCTATTCCTCTTAATGAGAAGAACATGAGGAAAATAGTTATTGATAATACTAATTCATCCTATAATGGTAGAGGAATTGTAATTAGTAAGATTAAGCAACATGATGTTAGATACTTATGCAAGATCCTAACAAAAAAATTTTGTGCTAATTCTAGAGAAGATGATATGGCAGCTTGAATGGTACATCTTGCTTATTTGATGTGTGTTGACAAAGTGCCAGTTGATATGTGTGAAATTCTGAGAAGACTAAGTATGCACAATTTAGATTTTCATCTTTGATCACTTACATGTTTTTCCACCTATTAAGAAGATTTCCCTACACCATTGCAAATGATTGGAATGATGGAAAATATACAATGGAAAGAATCAATAAAGTTTATATGAGACATGTTATTTATAAAGTAAATGAGAGCGCTATGTTGGTATTGAAGACATTTCAGAACTTGGTCACTAGTAGATCAAGGATTCCATAGTCTCTTGTGGATAAATATAAGAATGAAGTTTGTTTCATGGTTGACACTGACTTTACCTATATTGAAGAAGTGGAACCTAGAATTGAGTTCATAGACCCTCTTGGATATGAAATATAAGAAACTGAAACAGAGGACTATGTTGATAGGCTACTTAAGTGTAAAGTGGACACTCAGTGTAATAGATTTGGAACTTTTGAAGAGAATTTCAACTCTGCAAAGGCTATACTTGAGAAGAATCAGTTTAAGAAAAGAGTTGAGAGTACTATCAAGAAGATACTAAAAGATATAGGAATGTCAGAGAGAGAATTCTTAGTGGCAAAGAAGATAGTAGCAGCAATCAGGGATATTGGTCAGAAAGAAATTTTATCAGTACCTCCCTTGGCATCTAGTGCAGTACAATAGGAAGCTACACAAGTTAAGGTGAAAGTAGAGGAACCTGAGAAGCAAAAAGAAGCAAGTAAACCTACTAGATCCTCTTCCTCCACACCGAGGAAGAGAGTAAAAGAAATGTCTACTAGACCTGGTAAGAGATAGAAAACTTTGGTGCCACCAGGTCCTAGGAAAATTGTAGAAATTAAAGATGATGACTCAACTATTAAGAAGACATGGAAACCTAGAGTTGAGAGAGTGAATGAAGAGATAATACAAGATGGAAACTTTACTAAGATGAATAAATACTATGATCTTTATGACTATTCTGAAAGATTGAATCTTGAGAATGCAGTGGTCAAGCATATGATTCTATCTGATAAGAAGTTTGACACTATTCAAGGTATGATTCCTGATGACTTATTCAAGAAACTTGTGAAGAGGAAAATGAGAGCACAGGAAGAAGACAAGTCTATTAGAGAGAACCTTGTGAAGAAATTATGTGATGTCAAGGATGATGAACATCTGAAATAGATTTTGAAGCCCCTTGGAACACTTTAAGGACTAAGAGAAGAACCATTCAGATCATGGAAGGATAGTATGAAGAAGTTAATGCAGAAATAGAACAAGCTATAGTTAAGGTTATGGCTAAATTTGTTGGAGAGCCATCAGTTGCATAGCAACTAGAAGAAGTAGTGCAAGAGGATATTCCCTCTCCACCGGCTATAAACATTGAAGAATAATCTATGAATGTTGAAGGTATTAAGATCACCTTGGATATTGGTGATAATGTATTCAAGAATTTAGAGAACATTGTTGACAATTCAGCTCTTGATGAACCGGATGTATCCAAAGAAGCAGAGCAGATCCACACTACTATTGAAGAAACCAAAGCAACAGAGATACCAGTACTTGTTCCCACTAAAGAAGAAATCAGTCTTACCCCTGTGACTAGAAAGAAAACTGATATTGGATCTATGATTGAGAATTTGGTAAAGGAAGTTGATGATGATGATTAGTTGGAATTGATCCCATCTTTGAATAAAATCATTGGCAAGAATAAGAAGGTGAAGAATCTTGAAGGATGTTTGAAGGAGCTAACTAAGAAGTTATAAAGCATTGTAACTACACAAATCATAGATTCAAACCCTTTGGAGAAAGCAAAGAAGGTAATGAGCACTTTTGACAATGAACTCCTAAATCTATCAAATATTGCAAAAGTTAGAGCTCAAGTAGCCTATGAGGCTGGATTGCTTTTGAACATTAGTCAGAATATCAAGGATAATATCAAAAATCTTGATGTTTGTATCAAGGACTTGAGAAAGCATTTAGAATCAGGAAAGTCTTTACAAATACAGTGTACAAAATTGGAGAACTTAACTGGAGAAGTAGATCAGAAGTTGAAGTTGAAGGAAGCTGAGAATTAGAATGAATCTAGTCTTCTTTCTAACCCCAATGTGAAGATTCATGATGTTGAGAAGAAAGTTAGGAAACTTTTTGATGAAGTCAAAATTTTGCAAGATGAGAAAGATAGTAAATTGAAAATAGTCACACTTTTGAGAGAACACACTTCCATGAAGTTGAGTGTTATTGAAGAATAGTTGGAAGAATGTCTTTCAGCTAAGACATCTTTTCAGAAATTCAATTTTGAGAACCTCCAAGCATGTCAAATAACATCTTATGGACTGAACACACTACTCAATGTGGCTAATTCTATTAATAAATCATCAGAAAAGGAGATAGAAGCAATGAATATCAATTTTGCAGATTGTGTTGCAAGCCTACTGGCTTTGCAATAATGTATTAAGGTATAAAATTTTGTGATAACAATTTTGTTACCCTCCCTACCTTTATTTTTTCATTGTTGTCAAAGGGGGAGAGATATTTAGCAGAAAATTGATAGTATATTGATAAGTGTTGATACTCTTAGGGGGAGTATTTTGTTAGTATATATTTTATAGAGGATTTATAAGGATAGTATATATTTTATACTATGGCCACAATTTTGAGATTTTGAAGTTGTACACTTAGCCAATTTTCTCATATGTTGCCACCAATGACAAAGGGGGAGATTGTTGGCAATTTGGCTGAGTTGGTTACATAGATGTTTTCATTATGGAAACATATGTCTTACATGAAGATTGCACAAGTCAGATAGCGAGTATGTCAAAGCGCAGTATGAAATTGTCTAAGTATGAGACAGTGTTTTCACCAGTGTACCCAAACATAGTTTTTGTTTGCGACATTGATTGGAGTAATTCCAATGCTTTTTCACTTGAAAATAGATTCTATGGTGACTAATGATGACCCATCTCAAAGCACAAGTCAGTACGGCATGTACAGAAGAAGTTATGGCAGTTTTATCAAAGACAATGTTGAGCCGACAGGATAGTTTTGAAGATAGAATTGGTAAAGATTTAAGGGATTATTTTTTTTTATCAAAATAATGACTTAACATTATAAAGGGTTGACATCCTAGATTTTAACCCTTGGATAAAATTATTTTGTAATATGGCATCCGACCAAGTGAAGTTATTATTCTTAATAACTTGCATATGTATAAATGTAATTGTAATTGTAAAGAAGCATGTAGATGAAAAGGTAGAGATATATGTATATGAAAAGAGAAGCAAGAGAATATGATGTGAATGTGAAGAGAAGAAAAAAGATATTGATGCAAGCAGTATAAGGTTATGTACCTTAACCTCTTTCTATAATCAATGTATATTGTACATTACTTGTTTGGGCAGTGGGCTCAGCTGGTAATTAGATTTTGTACTAGCAACTCCTAACAAGGTTGAGGCTTCTAACAAGGCCTATAGTCCCTTAATTAGGAATGATACACTATATGCTTGTAATAGACTCCTAATAGGGCCAACATCCTTAACAGGATACTTTTGATTAGTGGATCTTTGTGGGTACCATCCCCACCAGGGTTTTCCCTTGGCCAAGGTTTCCTCGAGAACAAATCATGTGTTATGAGTTCTTTTGTTTTATTGCTATGCATGTTATTTAGCTTCCTATGTTATGCATGTATAAATATAATCATTTATATCCATAATTGGGAAAAATATAAAGTTTGTAGAATACTGATTCACCCCCCCCCCTCTTAGTATTCCCTATTTCTAACATGAATTGGCTTGCCCCTAAAATAGGGACTGAAGTTAGAAGTTTTCATGGGTTAGCCCAATTTTATAGAAAGTTTGTGAGAAAATTTAGTGGGATTTGTGCACTAGTGCTAGACACCATCAAGGGAGGACTTAAAACCAAATTCAAATGGACTGAGGCAGCTAAGAAGGCATTTCAAACATTGAAACAAGAGGTAGCCACAAAACCTATCTTACTCTTACCTACTTTTGACAAGTTGTTCACTATTGAATGTGATGCAAGTGGTGTAGCAGTAGGGGGTGTATTTGTAATACCCCAAAAATGGGCTATAGGTTCATTAACCTTCTACATCAACAAATCGAAGGAAATCGACATCGAAGTCCTGACCTAAGGCACATTTGAACATTATCAAATCCTAATTGATTATCTTAAATTCTACATCAGGGAATATTCCTAATATTCTTAATTATCTTAATTATTTTTTATTTAATGATTATTTGGCAATAAATCCAATTTATCCTAAAAGTTTGATTAATTGAATATTTTCATATTTAATTAATTAGATTTAATATTTTTCCACTTAATTGTTTAATTAAATTTAATTCTATTTATTCCTAAATGTATTATTTAATTTTGACAATAAATCCAAAATCCTATGATTAATTGATTAAATTCTTATTTAATTAATTAATAGCACATGTCAAAATTAATGATATAGTTTTTGAATAAAAATTTGATTAAATAGTTAATTAACCCATAAATTATTTATTTATTTTCAAAAATCAGTTAAGTTGAGAATAAATCACTTTATTTATTTATTAATTCTTAATTATTCATGTGCACATTCAAAGAGCAGTTAAACTCCACATCAGAAAATCAATGCAAAGTGTTGATTTTTGGAACTCAACATCCTTTTTGAGTCGAAAAAAAGCTGATCTAAACTCTAATTTGAGTTAAAGAGCTGTTCTTGCATGTTTTTGCATGATTTTGAGAATCAACTATCTTTTATGATCGGATAACTCAAAAATCAACCTGTGTTATTTGAGTGATTTATGGCTTTCTTTCATGCACCTCCAAAGCCCTAGATTTCTATAAATTAAGGCTTTATCTCTTCATAATCAATCCAAAAAATTCATAGGCCTATGCTGTCAAATTACACAATCACGTTGAAGAATTGGAATTGGAGAATCAAAGCTTAATGCGAATCAAGGCTATTGTGAGATCAATCTTGTTTTTACATTCATCCTAGTTTCATTGTATATCATTGTTTAGATAGATTACATTCATATCAGTTTTCATCTTATTGCATAGAAAATCCAAAAATATAGATTAATTGCATTCAATTCATATCTAGATCAATTGCATTCAAATCCTTCATTTAGGTGTCGTCAAGTCACTGATCTCGATTCAATCTGAGAGCATCATACTCGCATCTACTAGAAGGCAGTAAATCACCTGGTTAGTTTAGATTCAATTACTTGCAAGATTTTGATTTTTGCTAACCTCTAATGTTTTACTGAAGTGTTGTATTCACAGATCAGGTACAAAATTCACACACACATTTCTGGCACCCACAGTGGGGCCCTGAATGGGTTTCCAATTCAATTCTATCAATTTCTATCTTTTTCTTCTCAGTTTCTGTGCAAAATTATGATTTTTATCTTCTATCCATACAATTTCCATACGAGTTTCTGACAACTATCATCTCAAATAGAACCCAGTGTCGTACGATAGTTGATTTGATCGAGGCTCATTTCAAACAGTACCCACGGTCATTTCAAAATCCAAGTGTCATTTCAGGCAAGACCCTATGTCGTACGAGTTTCCAAACTATCATCTGGAAGCATACCCACTTTCGTACAAGTTTTGGCACCAATTTTCAACTGTCGTTTCATTTTTTTGGCAAAATATCCGATTTGGTTTCCAGATTTTGATTATTTGCTAATTTGAACAGTTGAAATTCTCTTTTTCTAATTGACTCTTGCTGATTTGGATATTGGAAGGCACAAAAATTGCTAAAAATTAGGTAAACATCTACTAAGCGTGTCGCGAGGATCTCAGGTATTCCGCTTGTTCTGATAATATCTCAATTTTGGGCTTAAAATCAACCTCTAGTGTGTCTAGCTTGTGTGCTTCCTTTCAATGCTTTTGATTTACACACTTGCATAATTGATACTAGGTTGTGACCCCTTAAGGATTCATTAAGTATTCTTAGATACTTGTGATTGATCTTGATTGCTATATTGGGTTATTGGACTCGCTAATCTACCAACCCCTCGTTCCACCCTGTGGTTGCAATCTCAGTGCCATAAAGGGGAGGGGTCTATAGGATAGAAGCGTTAAGTGTTCCACTTGGCAACCCTCTTGTGCTTTTAGGAACTCACTTGTTTTCTAAGTTGGGGACTTGTTTTTAGCTTGTGTGAGGTGTTAAGTGTTCCACCTTGTGGACTCATCTCATATTCGCTTTAAGCATTAAGTGTTCCTCCTTCTACTTCTTGGAAACTTTTGGTAGATTTGCTTTTCAGAATATATATCTATGCTCACATAGTAATTAGGCCCTATGAAAACTATTTGTGATTCTTGAGAGATTGGATTCCTAGTGAAATCCTTCCTTGATGACGGAATCCTTGTAGGTAGGGAGGATACTTAGTGCATTTCACGTTCTACTGGGTTAGTGCATCTTCTCTTATTGGTTGATACATTCTCTCTCCAGAGAGGTTGATAGATCACGTGGAGTTGGCATCACAAACCTTGGTGAAACAAACTTTCTCTTAGCGTGTCAGATTTATCTGCTTGCTTTGTTTGGGTTAAAAGTGAAGAGGCGTCAAAACCTTGGATCTGGAGCCAAGTCCCCTTGTGGTATCATATTGTGAGTCATCTTTAGAGAGGGTTAACCGTAGTGGATGTTCCCTGAATTGAGCCAACCACATTGACGGAACCTTAAGCAATAATAGCCATTTTCACCATGGTAGTGACAACTGCTATATAAATGTCCTTGTGGAAGAAATCTCCATGGGTGTGGTTCATTGTTGGGTTGTCAGATCTCCCTAGCAGCTCCTGATTGATTAAATTCTCAGACTGTGTCAAAACCCTGGTGCGCTGGGATTGGAGTTCACCCCTTTGAATCATAAAAGTTGCAGAGTCAAGCCATTACTAAACACCTTAGAGAGGCCAAATTTTTCATTTTCAGGAATATGTGTGTTATTGCAAAACTTTTCAGAACATACAAAATTAGTGCTCTTAGGGATTAGCACAATTTGGTCACTTGATTGTTCATGCGCAAGGTTGCTTTTGCCCTTGTTCATTGTTTTCAGATGTGCTTGAAATCACTTACCTGCTGTTTCACATGCTTTTTTATCTATCTGGTTACTGAAAATGAATAAATCTATTACAATCTTCAAAATCTGGACAGTACAATTTGCGAACAATCCAAAACTGAAAAACCTTAAAATTTGTAAAGATCAGTCAAAAATATTTTTTGGAGACAAAAGTCATACGAGTTTTGGCCAAGTGTCATTTGGATCCATGCCCACTGTCGTTTGAGATTTCAAGTGTCATTTCATCAGGAACCCACTGTCGTATGATCCTATACCCATTTTCGTATGAGTTTTGCTGCCAGAAAATTAAAAGAGATCAAAACTAGTGTCAACTATTGTTTGGTCTTGCACCCAGTGTCGTACGAGTTTTTCAACTATCATTTCACAGCATACCCACTGTCATACGAGTCTGTAGAGTATCGTTTGGAAAAATTTGAAAAGTTTTCAGAAAGTTGTTAAAATTTCCAGATACTTAGCTTTTACAGCCTATTTCTAAAATCTATCAAAACAATCATTGTGTCAAGAATAGAGCAGTAGCCATTAAGAATCAATACACATGTCTCAAAGAATCAGTACACCTGAGGAAGAAATTTTGATCACCGCTATGATGAAATAGTTGCATGCTATGCAAGTCCAGCTTGACAATCTTAAGAAAGAGAAGGAATCTAAAGAGTTCTCCATGGAAGCTCAATACCCTTTTCCATTTCATAATGACTTGTACATGTCACTGTGCCCTTGAATAGAATGTTAGCAACCTGATAACCCTTATGATACCTCTTCCACAGAGAGTAACACATCCATCTTTGGAGACTATGATGACTATGACGATAGACAATGTAATGATACCTATGAACCCTCTGTTCCTAAGAATCCTCCTCGTCGTGTGTTCTTGCTTACTAAAAATGGGTCATCACATTGGATAGATCATGATGGTGATCCATATGATTCTAATTTTGAAAGAGAATTTGATGGCTTTTGTGGACAATATCTTGATTATGATCCATCTACTACTGCTGAGGACTATAAAATGCATCGTGCTAGCTTGAAGCATCAATACTATAAGGATATCTCCTCTACGAACTCTCAGGATGAAAATAAATATTACACTCTCAAGCAAGATCATTTTAAGGTTGGACCTTTGTCTTGTGATGGTTCCCTTCCATCCCCTACTTCCTCCAATACCCATACATTTCCTAAAGCTTCTGAGTCTTTCAAATCTTTCACAGAACCTTCATCTGACACAAGCCTTGATACTTTTCATATGGTTCCCTATAGTTATCCTCCAGGGCTACCTCTTAAAGAAACTCAAGCTAACCTTTACCTGGCTGCAAATACCTTCAATAATGCTAAACCTAAAGAGCCTAAGATTTTATATGTTATAATTCCTACTTCATCTAGTCCTCCACCATCTTTTCCAAAGTCATCTATACAATCCCAACATGCTTCCTTGTCCTTAGAAGTGGCTACATGTCAAGAGGACTCTAAAAATGATGAAGAAAAGAACATGAAGAAAAGATCAAGAACCCTCCATGTCATCCACTCATTTTCATGATGTCTCTTATCCAGTCCATGGTTCTTTTGATCCCACATGCCCTTTTTCATGCATTCCACCATGTCTTAAGTCTTCTCCTAAGCAAGATCAAGCTACTACTTACACTGTTGAGCTTATTGAAAATCAAAATAACCTTACTACACTTGCACTGTCCAAAGATGATACTTCCATTAAGGTTGGTAAAAATGGTGTTGTTACTTCCAATGTTAAGCCTATTAAAAATCAAGAGAAAAATTATGCACTTATGCTATCCAAAGATCCTTGTCAAGATCAAAGTCTTCCATCTTCTTATTCTACCACTCCATGTTCACTTCCACTTTCTACTCTTCCTAAGTCTTTGCAAGCTTTGAGCAATCCTATCAAAGAAGGTGCTCATATTCAAGATGGCCAAGATTCTATTGAAAATTCTAATGCTCACTCTGAAGATGCTGATATCCTTGGTTGTCATATAGATGTTGATGAACTTATTGATTATCCTTTTGCATTTTCTACATCCATCCTTGGACCTCTTCCACCACTACAAATGGCTTCACGTCTACCTTCCATCTTGGGTCCTTATGTCCCTTCACTTTCCCATCCTAAGTCTCCTAATTCACCATCCATCTTAGGTCCTTACGTCCATCCATCTCCCATCTTTCCTCAAGATCAACATAGATGCATACCCTTGAATCCTTTTCATCCACCCACCCATCTAAACCAGTCATATTCTTCTTCTTCCACAAGTCCCAAGTCTTTTGGAAGTAACTTGAATATTCAATACAAGAAAAAGAAGCAATACAAGAATCCATCAAAAAGAGAAAATCACCATGTCTCTTCTAATAGACATGGAGGGATAAAGTCAAAAGAGATATCTAAGAAAAAAACTACAAGACAAGTATGGGTTCTGAAATCCATCATTGAAGATATTATCTCAAAATCATCAAAAGGAAATAAAAATCCTAAGGCTATATGGATTCCAAAGTCTCTCTTGAAAGAGTCTGGTGTTGAACAAAAAGTGAAGCTCACATTCAAGCTTCCAAAGGCTTCCACTTCATCTTCTTCCAAAAGCATTCATTCATTCCATCCACCTGAACCGCAACCTCTTCTAAACATTCACCATATTCCTTCACGTATTCCTTCATTCAAGTTTCCTCCATCCCCTCGCCACCCTCCAAGGTGTGTGTCAATGTTTATCTTGCCTTCCCGTCCATCTGTGCTTTCATGATCCTTTTATTCATTATCCTTCTGCCTTCTATCATTTTTCCTCATTTGCCTATTCCTACTATCTTCCAGCCTCACTCGCTTTACATAAAACCTTATCCTCTATTTTCTCCTCCATCTTCCTTTCCCTATTAGCATCTTTGAGTGTATCATTTTTGAATCCTTGGCATATCATGGTTTATCCTTTCAAGGAGCATTATCTAAAGAGATTGCTTTCTTCCAAAAAAAATTTAAAAAGAAAATAAATTTTTTTGAGAATGTGCCTTGGTGAAAACCTGGAAACAAGCACCTTGGTAGCAAAAGTAAAGAGGAATAAATTCATCCTATGGTGAAAACCACTCCCTTGTAGCACCTTGGATAAGTACCATGATGAAAACCTAGCAATCAGGCATCATGCGTAGTTCTTCTACATATTTCATCCATTCCATCTTCTCTCTTTGATCTTGACAAGGTTGACCTATACACGAACATTTGGCTATTTTGTGAGTTTTCTTATGATGATCTTGCATTCATTCCTTTCATGTTTAGCCTTCATATCTATCTTCCTCCATTCATTTTTACCTATCGGTATGCTTTTTCCCTTTGGTCTTGATCTAATAAAGAAAGTAAAAAAAAAAAGAGTCAAGCACAGTGCTATGAGGCCTCTTGACATGTCTACTCCTTTGGACTGCATCCTTTCCTTCTTTGGTATTACACTTTTATGACTTATCCTATGCTGGCCTTTCATTGCTTTTCCAAAAGTACTTTTACATGACAATTTTTTCCTAGCTTGGGTATTCTTGAGGAGTTTTCCCTTGAGAATTTCTTCTTTGCTTTCTCCTTCATTCTCTTGTCTTCCATCTCTTCCACCAGCTTGCCAATCCCTCTTGTTCTCCACCTTGCAAGACATTAGGACTACATGATATGATCTTTCTTGGGAGTTTGCAATGGAAAAAGATGCTAACAAGTATACCAAGTATCAGAACCAATATCAGAACAAGTATCAGAACCAGTATCAGAACAAGTATCAGAACTAGTATCAGAACAAGTATCAAAACCAGTATCTGAACCAGTAGCAAAACAAGTATCAGAAAACCTATTGAGGCTACTCCTTTCACTTTAGTTTATGGGTCTAAATCAGTACTACCTATTGAGGTTGAAATCCCATCACTAAGAGTCAGAATGCAGGGACTAGTAACTAATGATGACTACAGAGTGTCTAGGTTGCAAGAACTTGAACTACTAGATGAGCGCAGACAAGCAGTGTATGATCATCTCAGAGTGTATTAGAAGAGAATGTCTAGAGGCTACAACAAGAAAGTCAGATATAGAGAATTCCAAGTTGGTGATCTAGTCTTGAGAGAGAATCCTAAAAATCAATAACATCGAGAACGCAAGGGGAAGTTTGAACCCAACTGGCTGGGTCCCTTTGTAATTACTACTACTTTTGGCTCTGGTGCCTATCAACTCTCAATGACTGAAGGAGAACAGCTCTGAGAACCAATCAACATTCTCCATCTAAAGAAATTCTACGCCTAAGGCATTCAATCTATGGTAAAATGTCTTGAAAAATATTAAAAATTGAAAAAAGTCCTTAAAAAAATGAACATCTTGGTGAAAACCAAGCAATAGGCGCCTTGATGATTCACCAAAAATAAATAAAAATGAGAAAAAGAAAAAAGTGCCTTGGTGAAAACCTGGAAACAAGCACCTTGGTAGAAAAAAATAGAATCTCTACCAAGACGGTGAAAACCTGGCAAACGGGCGCCACTTGTTCAAAATGCTCCATCTATCAGTGCAATCTTGGTCTTTCCCAGCTTTCAGTCTGCTTTAGTCTGTATATATCCTTGTTTCAATAAGTTGATTTGTACACCAATCAGCAAACATGTCAGTATCCTATCAATGTTCAAACTTGGGGGCAATTAATGTCATATCCTATGGTCTCCAGTATACCTCAGATGAGTCATATCTAGTCAGAGTCCTTTGAAGCTTTAGTTGAGTCAGTCAGTCAGTCTCATCTCCAAAAAGGATTTTACATCTACAACAATGCAAGAAAACATCAAAACAAAATGAAAGCAATATATGCTTATTCATGCTTTTATCTCCTTGTATGTTTACTGATTCACTTTGAGATCTTTGCATATTATGTCCTCTTGAGCTCTTCGATGATGTCCTTTACAGGATTTAGAGAGTGATGAATGGGGGGCATAATCTTTTCTTTGTTTCTACTTGGAGTGAAAATCTAAATTCTTTGGAAAATCTAGATATATATGGTGTCCACCTGTAAGAGCCTCTATCTCAAATTGGATGGCCATGGGTACCTCGATCATTAATACCTGGACGCTTCAAGGAAGTTTGACCTAACTTTGTCTTTTTGAGTAAATTCCTATCTCTAAATGTGAAACGCGATCTTACCTAAGGATGTGAACGATAAAGGGTCACTATGGGTAATTCACACTAGATTTGGAAGGATCTCTTAACTGTTTGATGTGTTTGTAATGCAAGGCATATTCAAGTCATCACAACGTTTATGTTTTGATACTTATACAAATTTCTATATCAAAATGGACATGATATTCAGGTCATCCTGGTGTTTGTGCCTTGGTGCTTATATCTAATCCGACATTCCAAAAATAAAATAAATATTCATATATTTATAGTTATTGGCCAATGGGTGTTGTATTGATTCTTGCACATACAAATCGATATTCATATGTCTATGGTATCATAGCTAGTGGGCATTGTATCAATTTATCCAGTTACCTAAAAGATCAATGATGACAAAAAATTGACACATGATCAGTGACTAGGTCCTAGGTCTTAGATTGCATTTCATTTTGCATGTCTCTTTTTGCATTTTTCACTTTGCATGATCTCACAAATGTTTGAAACCAACTTCAAATCTTAAATGATTCTTCAAATCTAACAAGAGTTGAATCTTACACGAAGGTTTCTCCAAGGAAACAAGTAGAATTTTTTTTTTCGTGATCAAAATTAAAATCTGAGATCATTTATATTATTAACTGCTTGCATATTCAACCTTTAATCATTTTTGAAATCTAGAATCTCAACTTAATTGATTATCTTACATCAAACTATCAAAATTTCAACTAGGTTAACTATGGTTAACTCATGGTCAAACCTAGTCAAATTTGGTCTTCAGGACCTCCAAATGATGCAGAATGCATATACCCACTTCTCAAATCAATTAACATGCTTCAAATTCATGACGCTGACTTTTCTTGTTAGATTTCAATTTTAATCCCGAAGGGGGCATGGTATTGCATATCATTCAAGTCTGTAATCAAATTCAAATCAAATATTTTTTCTCAGTAATCAAGACAACAACCACGTCTAGTTGCTGATTTATCAAAATTCCTCATCGCTCGGGGAAAATCTATCATCACTCGGGGCATATCAGATTCATCAAGATCCATATCAATCTGATATTCTCCTAATCTTGTAAACTGTATCAATTTTTGAAACCATCAGATCATAGTGTTCTTTCCTTCAGTAACTGAAGGGTTCGGATGTGATACCTATATGATTCAATACAAGGACAATCAAGTCTGGAATCAGTCACTCACTTCTTCGCAATCATAAAGTTTGGTATCAGGTGTTTTGACACTCTTTCGCAATCATCGGTTCATCGCTGCTATAGTGAACACTATCATTGGTCACTCGGGACCTAATATCTTCATATCAAATCTTTCAATCATCATATCTTTCATATCAGTTTGATATCTTTATCAAACACGGACTGTCTTTGAACCACTGCGCTTCGTATAGCAATTCAAAGAGGGGCAAAATGCAATACCCCAAAAATGGGCTATAGGTTCATTAACCTTCTACATCAACAAATCGAAGGAAATCAACATCGAAGTCCTGACCTAAGGCACATTTGAACATTATCAAATCCTAATTGATTATCTTAAATTCTGCATCAAGGAATATTCCTAATATTCTTAATTATCTTAATTATTTTTTATTTAATGATTATTTGGCAATAAATCCAATTTATCCTAAAAGTTTGATTAATTGAATATTTTCATATTTAATTAATTAGATTTAATATTTTTCCACTTAATTGTTTAATTAAATTTAATTCTATTTATTCCTAAATGTATTATTTAATTTTGACAATAAATCCAAAATCCTATGATTAATTGATTAAATTCTTATTTAATTAATTAATAGCACATGTCAAAATTAATGATATAGTTTTTGAATAAAAATTTGATTACATAGTTAATTAACCCATAAATTATTTATTTATTTTCAAAAATCAATTAAGTTGAGAATAAATCACTTTATTTATTTATTAATTCTTAATTATTCATGTGCACATTCAAAGAGCAGTTAAACTCCACATCAGAAAATCAATGCAAAGTGTTGATTTTTGGAACTCAACATCCTTTTTGAGTCCAAAAAAAGCTGATCTAAACTCTAATTTGAGTTAAAGAGCTGTTCTTGCATGTTTTTGCATGATTTTGAGAATTAACTATCTTTTATGATCGGATAACTCAAAAATCAACCTGAGTTATTTGAGTGATTTATGGCTTTCTTTCATGCACCTCCAAAGCCCTAGATTTCTATAAATTAAGGCTTTATCTCTTCATAATCAATCCACAAAATTTGTAGGCCTATGTTGTCAAATTGCACAATCACGTTGAAGAATTGGAATTGGAGAATCAAAGCTTAATGCGAATCAAGGCTATTGTGAGATCAATCTTGTTTTTACATTCATCCTAGTTTCATTGTATATCATTGTTTAGATAGATTACATTCATATCAGTTTTCATCTTATTGCATAGAAAATCTAAAAATATAGATTAATTGCATTTAATTCATATCTAGATCAATTGCATTCAAATCCTTTGTTTAGGTGTTGTCAAGTCACTGATCTCAATTCAATCTGAGAGCATCATACTCGCATCTACTAGAAGGCAGTAAATCGCCTGGTTAGTTTAGATTCAATTACTGGCAAGATTTTGATTTTTGCTAACCTCTAATATTTTACTGAAGTGTTGTGTCCACAGATCAGGTAAAAAATTCACACACATAGTATTGAGTCAAGAAGGAAGGCCTGTGGCATTCTTCAGTGAGAAACTAAATGAGGCAAAGAAAAAGTATTCAACTTATGACTTAGAATTGTATGCATTAGTACAATCCCTCAAGAAGTAGAGGCATTACCTCTTGCCAAAAGAATTTGTTATCTTCATAGATAATTAGGCCTTGAGCTATATAAATACTCAAGAAAATCTTAGCAATAGGCATTTGAAGTGGATGGAGTATCTCCAATCCTTTACTTTCACAATCAAACACAAGAAGGGCCAACTCAACAAGGTAGAAAATGCCTTGAGTAGAAATCTTTTGATTGTCCAAGAAGTTTAGTCACAAAGAATTGGAATAGTACATTTCAAAGACTTATATGAGGAAGATGAAGACTTCTCACAAGCCTATAAGGTGTGCCAAGAGTTTGAGAACCATTTCCATGGTGAGTTTGCAAATTATACCCTTCAAAATGGATTGTTGTTCAAAGGCAATCAGCTATGTGTACCTAGGGGTTCCATGAGGGAAAATATGATTCAAGAGAAGCATAATGGAAGCCTAAGTAGACATTTTGGCACAAACAAAACATTGGAGTTAGTGAAAAGATACTACTTTTGGCCTAAGCTAGCAAGGGATGTGAGAAGATATGTAGAGCAATGTGGAGTATGTCAAAGAGCTAAAGGAGGTTCAAGCAATGTAGGACTCTATCAACCTTTGCCAATTACAAATAGGCCTTGGGAGTGTGTAAGTATGGACTTTGTGGTTGGACTTCCTAAAACCAAATCAGGTATGGATAGCATCTATGTTGTAGTAGATATGTTCTCTAAAATTAGTCATTTCATTCCATGTAGAACTACTCATGATGCAAGCTATGTAGCACACCTCTTCTTCAAGGAGATAGTTAGGATTCATGGACTCCCTTTGAGTATTGTATCAAATAGGGATAGTAAGTTCATGGGCCATTTTTTGCAAACCTTGTGGAAAAGGTTGGGAACTAACCTCTCTTTTAGTTCAGCATACCATCCTCAAACTGATGGTCAAACTGAAGTCATAAACAGGGTGCTTGGTAACTTGCTAAGGTGTTTGACCAAGGAGTATGGGAAGACTTGGGATCTTGTTATATCTCAGGCTGAATATGCCTATAATGATAGTGTAAATAGGACCACAGGAAGGAGTCCTTTTGAGATTGTGTATGGAAGGCACCCTAGAGGAGTGTGTGAGTTGAGGGACTTAGGTTCTATGGAGATGAAGAGTGGACAAGCTTTATATTTCACTCAAACCATCAAGGAGGTTCAAGAGAAAGTGAAGAAGACCATTATGGAGTCCACTCATAAACTCAAAGCTAAAGTGGATGAAAAGAGGAAAGAAGTATAGTTTCAAATTGGGCACTATGTCATGGTCCATCTTAATAAAGAAAGGATGCAGAAGGGCATGCCCACCAAGCTACAAATGAGGAGAGTAGGCCAAATGTGGAGAGAATGCCTACAAGATGAACTTACCATTAGACTTAGCCATCTCACTGGTGTTTAATGTAGCAGACCTAGTTATGTTCAAAGGAGACATCAACTAGAAAGGTATGGATCCACAAAAGGTGCTGCAAGACATAGACACCAATGCAATGCCCAAGAAAATGCCACCCAAAGCAAAGAATATATTAGAATCCAGAGTGAAGAAGACTACCAGACATCAAGTTTACATGGAGCATCTAATCAAATGGATGGATCAGCCTGAATCTAAAGCCACCTGAATCTGGTAGTAAAATCCCTACCCTATACAAATATGTCAATAGGGCCCTGGAGTGTGGGTGAAACTATTTGTTTGACCAAGCCCTAAGCGAGCTAAGGAAATGCCCGGCTAGGTGAGGTCAACATTAAAAGTGCTCTAGAAGACAGGGGAATGAGTTTC
Organism: Chamaecyparis obtusa; assembly: GCA_027943335.1. Classification (NCBI taxonomy): domain Eukaryota; kingdom Viridiplantae; phylum Streptophyta; class Pinopsida; order Cupressales; family Cupressaceae; genus Chamaecyparis; species Chamaecyparis obtusa. The sequence goes on along the minus strand of BSBK01005123.1, from coordinate 1,852,404 downwards.
AAAGAAATCCCTTTAGAGGGAGCCAAGGGATATGAAAGAAGACTATATGTTGTGGAGGAGAGAGCTTGAGCAATCCAAGAAGGGTATTGAAGAAAGCCAAATAGTTCAATTACTCAGTGAGGTCCTAAAAGCCCTAAAAACCCTCAAACTTGGTGAAGGCATTGTACGGCCTGTTGGTGACCTAAAACCCCAAAAATCCATGAGGGATAGGAAAATGAATGGGGGTTTTCTAATAACTTTATCCTTGGTTCTATGAAGGGAAGGAGTCAAAAACCCTATAAACCCAGAAGGAGGCGTAATTGGGGCTCTTCCTTGTAGCCCTATTTTGTGAAGGAAGTATGAAATTGGGTGGTAACCCAACCTCAAAAATGCCTTGGAGATGATTCATATGTCCTAAAAACACCCTGAAACTCATCAATTTCTCTGTCAAAGCTTGGGAAGGTGGTGAACCCTTATAAGACCCTTATAAGCCTATGTAAGGGACGGTGCTAGGAAGAAGTGCTTGGAAAGTTGCAAGATGATGAAGCTACACTTGGTGGTCAGGTTAGGCTAGGTCAAGGGATCCTTGATGAGAAGGGAATCCTATAGACCTTAGTAGGTTTCAGTAGAACACTAGGATCCTAGTTGAGGATCAGAGGGCATAGACTAGCTTGTCTATCCTAACCTCCCCATCAGTCCCACCTGTATATGAAATATTGTCCTGTCCTAAAGTATCATCTTTCTTCACTGAGGTCTCTCATAGAAATTTTCATTTTTATCTAATATCATTTGGTTGCCTGAGTTCTATCACCTAGACTCTGATCCAAGTGTGTTTGGTCCAAATTTTCTCTTAACTGGTTTAGGGAGCTTACATTTGACTCTTTTTGGTCTCCTAGTCTGAAATTGATGGGATATGAGTTTTTTTTAGCTGAAAATGGATTACTTAGATCCCTTGGTTATAATCTTGATTTTTAGATTTTTTCACTTGTCTAAATCTTTCTTGGTTATCTTATCTTATCTTTTCCTTTATCTTTTTACTTTAGTCACAAGTTTTGTACACAGGGATCTTACCCATAGCTTGGGCACTTCGTGACAAGTCATCTTATTCTATCTATTTTATTCTCTATTTTTACTTTTGGAAAAGTGAACACTTTTCTCTTCTAGGGTGGATACCAAGTTATCTTGTGTCGTCTCAATTGGCTTTTTGCATGCTCATTCATGCCAACAACAACTAGATACCAAATTTATCAAGGGAAGCAACCACTAATTAGCTTTGACAAATTACCTTTTCCCACTAGGTGTTAGTGTCATCATGAAAAATACCCTCAAGTTATCTTTGACAGAGGAGAAGAGACTACATAAATTTGGTTTGATCCTTTTGGAAGTAATTTTGATAGCACTTGTGAGACATCTATTACCTCATCAAAATTTGAGAATAGTCTATCTTTAATTACCATGTCTAGAGAAGAACAATATAAGAGATTCAATTATCTCTTTGAACAAAATGAAATATTAAGATGAATTGAATTAGAAAGAAAAGATTACATGGAAGAGCAAGCAGCCCGATTGGCTCAACAATTTAATAACAATTTCTATAGGAATAATTTAAATAATTCACCTCCAGGCTCTCCCCCAAGGTCACAACATAATGGGATTGACTCACCTCCAAGGTCTTCCCATTCTTGATAAGACTATAATGACAACAATATGACTCATGAGATTACTGAAGAAGACATTCTAAACTTTCAGTAGGACGCTCGCTATCAAGAACTTATTCTAAAAATTTTGGATAAAAAGGGCGATCATTATTTTATGCACTTCGCTTCTAGAGGGTTGAAACTCCCTCATGACTTTGATATTGGTAGATTTATTCAAATAAAAGAGCCCTCACCTTGTGAAATTACTAACAAAGAAATACAAGATCTGAAAAACAAGATATCAAGTTTGGAAAAAGAAAAAAAAAGCCTAAATCATCATTTTCGACGAAATCCATATGCACTTTGCCTTTTGATAGAATTCTATACATGATACCTTTTCTGAGAGATATTTAAATCCCTAAATATGATAAATATGATAAAAATTGGGATCCACATGATCATGTCATAAAATTTTATGCTTTAAGTATGGATTTCATACATGATGACACTTATCTTATGCGACTCTTCCCTAGGACTCTAAGTGGCCAAGCCATGGAATGGTTTACAAAAATCAAACCTCCACTTAAATCTTTTGATGAGCTTGTGCAAAGATCTATAAAATAATACTCTTATATCCAACATCCAATAACTATGCTTGACTTTTGCAACATTAAGTAAAGACAAGGTGAATCCTTTGTCACATTCTTGGACAAAGATGGAGAAAGCTTCACTCAAGATATCCACAACTCCGTGAAAATGAAAAGATTGACATCTTTGTGAACAATCTTATACAAAAATTGAATTATGACCTTAGGAAGTAGGTCTTCTTCACTTTTAATGACATGATCGAGAGTTCCTTTCACATAGAAGATGTCTTAGTCAAAAAGGGCAAAATTATCTTTAAAAAATAGAAATCCAACACCAATAATGGATACAATAAGGATAAAGGTAAGCCTTGGAACAAGAAAAAGCACTTGGTTAATGATGGTTTTGTTGATGAGCCCAAGACTAAGGAACCAATTTTTAACTTGGCTAGTGCTATCTTAAAAACTCAACAACAAGAGGCTGCACAGCCTAATGACTCTAATAAGGCTAGACCTTCTTGGGCACCTAGGCCTAAATGAGATTTTACATGTTTTGGAGACTTATATGATGTGATATTGAAGACGCTTCTCTTTAGAAAAATTATCACATTACCAAAATTTTCTAAGCCTTACGAACCTGAGGTGAAGCTCAAATGGTGGAATGATAATTATTACTGCGAATATCATACGAACAAAGGGCATAAGACTGATAATTGCATAAGTCTAAAACATGTCATTCGGGACCTCATTGAAAATGGAAAAGTCGGTGTAGATGGTCTTGTCCAGAATTTTGACCACAAAGCTTTGAAGAAACCACTCCCTAAATATGGTAAAGGGGAGGCCTCAACATATGAGAAAGCAAAAGGAGCTAAAATTAATTACACCTACATGAACAATGACAATGTCATTAATATGCTTGAGCCAATTGATGAAAGTGTAACATGGTGAGACATAATGGACCAGACTATGATTCAAGTGTTGATGAGGTACCCAAGGTCATCTTGAGAAGTGCTAGTTCTTCCATGCTACCCTAACATCTCAATGATTCTAACCACATGGTCATGCTTAGGGGTGTCAATTCTCCTGCACCTAGAGAGAGCTTAAATGTTGTTACTAGAAGTCAACCCAAAGCTATTATTAGGGGTTTGAATCCCTTGAAGCAAACAAATCCAAAAAAATGGCCTCTTCTTCTAAGAAAACATAAAATTCTAGAAAATTGAGCTTCAGTCTAGTAGACCAACTTCAACATACTCCAATACAAATTTCCATCTTTGAGTTGCTAGAATTGTCACTGACACATAGGGAAATCTTAGAGAAATCTTTACAAATGGCTAATGTCCCTAATAATATTGATACTCACCAATTCCATACTATGGTTAATCTTATCACTACTCCACATTACCTTTCCTTTTTAGAGGAAGATGACAAGTCCTTAAATCAGCCACACAACCTTGCTTTACACATTAAGATCCAAATATATAAAACCCAAGTCAAACGTGTGTTGATAGATGATGATGTTGGGTTAAAAATATGTTCTTTAAATGTAATTAAACAACTAGGGTTATCAAAATTCATTGTTGATTCAAGGAAAAAGATCACTATCAAGGATTATGATAAAGTGGAAAGGTCTTCTAAGGGATTGATTGTGTTACCCATTCAGGTTGGCCCAGTTGAAAAAGAGGTTGTTTTCCAAGTCCTTGATATTCCTCTTGTCTGTAACATATTTCTAGGGAGACCTTGGATTCATTATATGCAAGTAGTCCCCTCTACTTACAACCAATGCATAGAATTTCCCTCTAATGGGACTAAAATATCTATTCTGGGAGATAACTCCATGTCTATTAATGCACTTATTGTTGAGTCCTTAGTGCCACACAATAGAGTTTTTGATGAGAATAGGACTACTCTCGTTGATTGTGAGAAAAAGATGAAAATGTTAAATATCAGGATGGGAGAATACCGACATGACTCTATTGCTACACTCCCAGTTTCCCCCAAATCTTATGGCAAATCTTCAAAAGATAAAAGGCCCTCATCTTCTGCCATGACATGTTATGGTACTTAGTACCGAGAAATGTTCTTTGAACTAGGTTTTAATCTTAATCTTTAAACTAGATATATACAATGACATAGATGATAATTTTTGGTAGTTAGATTTGTGACAAAGATGATTTAGTAAATGAGTTATATTGGTTATAAATAGATGGTTAAGTACTATACTCTTTTTCTATTCAGATCCTTGAAATGAAAATGGAAAGTAAGGACTTTTAATAGAAAGTTTATGTGATGATAGTGCATGGATAAGATTAAGGAGAAAACAAATGGAAGAAGAAAGGATAAATATATTTATCGTATTAGATAAATGATGTGCTTTTGATTCATTTCTAAAAATGAATATTTATGCAAATTAGGTAAAGGAAATGAATTCAATTAGCCCATTAATGTAATTGGTTTTTATGTGGAATGAAATGAATGTCTCAATGTAAATTGAAGTTGAAAGGGAAATAGAATTTGTTAGATTAATTAATAAAATGAAATACTTGATAATGGTAAATGAATTCATTAAGGGAACCTTAAGGAATGTACTTGTGAATACTAATGATGATATGATAGAATGTTAAGAAAAAAATTTGTTAGTTGTAATTTTGGGTCAAAGACCTGATTCCTTATGGGTTCCTTGGAAGGGACATTACATTTGGTATTGATCCCTAGGTTGCTACACTGGGAGCTCTAGGGTCTATTTGTGTTTAAGTTAGTCTCTTCTTCTTATTATTAATTTATGTAAACTCAATGGCTATACTTATGTTGTAACACTCTTCCTAGATGCTTCCCAACACTGTAGAGGATCTTAGGAGAGATCTCAAGATTCTCCCTCATCATCTCAGCAGGAAAGTTCCATGTAGAGGAAGTGGGAAAACAAAACCTTAATTATGACTTAGAGGAGTCTCAATTAAGACAAATCTAATGACTGATTTTGCTAAAGCTAGAACCCATCGGAAGAAAAAGTTAGCCCTGAGGAGGCAACTTATTCTGACCAATATGATAGGGATAGAAATATAAGACCTAGGTTATTCTACTAAGAACCTTGGGACTTATACTTGGCCTATTCGCAATACTTGAGTCTATTGTGTTTATCCATCTAATGTTTTCTTTTAGCCTACCAAACTTGAATACATTCTGTGTCTTCTTTTTAAGTTTTCCTTATGTTAACAAGCTTGAGCACTAGCCATAAAAGTTATGTTTTCTATATTTCTACCATAATACCTTGCAAGAAAGGATTGTCTAAAAGGATTATTTATGTTTTTCATTATAAAAATCATGTGGTTCAAATAGATGGTAAATAATTCATGATACTTGAGTACTGTATTCTTATCCTTGATCTAAGAAAATCTTAAAGAATTATAAGGAAATTTGTTGATCTTAATTCCTAATCTTATGATTATTACTATGAATGACTGGCAAAATAGTTTGAAAAGTTATATACTCTACTTCCCTATAAATGCTAGATAAAACCCTAATTGTTATGTCTGATTATTTAAAGCTAGATAGATTTGAAACATGTTGTACTTATGGTGGGAAAAAAGGGATGATTATGTTTCTAGGATGGAAAGGATTGTAATATTGGATGGTTGTAAAACATGCTTAGTAGTTGTATCTTTATCCCTTCCTCGAGAACTTAGGAATTCACGAACTTATATTTTCTTGAAAATGAGATAACATGTTGAAATTAGGTAGTATCTGATATTTCAAAATATGGAAAGATTAAGAATAATCTCTCTTTTATATATCCTCTCAAGTAAGAAATTAAATCTATTGTTGAATCAGATGTGTATCTCCCTTCTTTCTTAGAAATATGTTTAAAAGGCTAAATTTCATAAGGGAAAATCAATGTGTCAATAAGGAGAACGTTCTTAGCTAGAGGAAACCCTTGGGTAAAGGACCTATGTCCCCAAGGTTTTGTAATAAATAGGATTATAGTACACAATTGGTTGAAAGGAGACATGTTTGTTTATATGGTATGAAATATGAATTGTGAATGATCTACACAAATTAGTATGAGTTAGACTAAAGAAAAATCATCAATTATAAGGAGTATGAAATTAAACAAATTTGTTTAGTAACTATATACTTCACTGGCATTTGTGTGGGAAATGGGAATTAAAGCTAACAACATTGTTAGTATATATATAGGAATGATGAGTCATTATGAAAGAAATAATTATGTGTATTAGATCATATTTAAAATAGGCTTTCTATCCTTCTGAAAAAGATTAAAAGAATGTGTAGTTTTAGGTGATGTTATAAGGATTACAATGCATGTGGTTACTCCTCAAATGTGTTTTATTGAGATAAAATGTGAAATGTATGTACAAAAGGTTAGTGGGTTGAACATATTAATTTGATTGAATAAGAGGTTAATCGTAGGACTCATGTATTTCTCTCCCTCTATTAAATAATATATGATTTTATTTTGGAAAATGGTAAAATTCCAACAAACTTGTTAATGTTGGGAAAATATATACTCATAAGAAGCTTATTATGAATTTCTGAGATATGGACTTGGTTAAATAGCTAGTTAATAAGTAATGTTGATGAAACTCTAGCTTAAAGAATCATGTTGAAATTTCCTATAAAATATCTTTATGTGTATGGATATTGTTATAAATTGTTTAGTAGGATCTATCTTAGGAGAGGATGTGTATTCCATCTTGTATGTAAGTTGATATTATATTGTCTCCTATAAGTATACCTTAGATCTTATGGGCAAAAATAACTTGTTCCATAAAAGAGATTTGTTTTTGTCTTATCTGAAAGATTACTCACAAAACTATGTGTTGATATATGTGGAAAATTTAATATTTGAATGATTTTAGTTTTAAAATGTTTACCAAGGTAGTAGTATGATAGTAGTATCTTATGTATACACATTGAGAAGAAATAACCCCTGTATCAATCTGTATCTAGTTTAGAGGATGAAATATGAAATCTTAATTGCATTTCAAAATCCTTAAATATGTTTTGCTATTAAAAGAAATCCTAATTCCTAAGGTAAAAATTATACCTAATATATCAATGATAGACTAAAGTAGAAATGTTTGTAATATACTTATTTTATGTTTGATCAATGGCTAGAAACTTCTGACTTTTAGGAGTAAGTCGAGTCTTAGGGAAGGATGATGTAATTGTTTGATATTACTAATGCATGGGGAGTTGATTGAGACATTTTATATGTTTAATCACTACATTACTAAACGGGCACTCATACTGTTGTCATTTTTGTTTTGTCACTCATGTCAACATATGTTTCTGTGAGATTCTATGAGAAGAGAAGGTTGGTTATCACAGTGTATGGACAATGTATGGATGTTTCAGATGTTGTGAAGTCAGATGGGAGTTCAAGTGAATGTTGTAATCGTATATCCAAGATCACATCATTAGATGTATCATATTAAATGAGTTACAGATGATTTAATGGAGACTGGTCACTGGACTATGATAGTGAGAAATGACAGAGTTAGTCTCTGGGTTTATGATCAAGGTATGCGAGTTTGAGGGATGATAGACAAGGTACTAAAGGATTTTCTTTGGTTAGCACAAGGTACTCAATGACTTGTGACATCATCTATGGCGTGTGTTATGGTGCTGGTTTATTTAGAAGGTGACTCAGGAGATGAAGCGTATTTTTTGTTTGGAAAAACATAAATTAAGGATGTCGGTCCTTAAATGATGTAATGCAATCATTATATACTTTTTTTAGATACCATGTGTATCTTAGCAAGATTTTGTGTAATTTTTTTTAATTAGGAAATCCTTATGGGCCAACCTGAATATGGTAAATTATGAAAGGATATATATGTAAGGTCTTTTCCTTAGAAAAGGTATGATAAAAGAAAAAGAAAAAAAAGGGGATGATATAGAGAGATTGTAAGAGCTACGAGCTTGTCTTTTGTATGTAGATTAGAGGTTTATTGGTGGACTTCATTGGAACTGATCAAGAAAAGATAGTTGTTGCCAAACAGTTCAAAAGGATTGTGTATTTCTTCATATACACCTATGTTGCGAATAGTGAGTTATGAAGGTGGACTTAACCTTCTTTGGGCAGTGAGCCCTCCCTTTTCTTCTTGACTCCTAACAGGGTATGTCCTCTAACAAGGACTGTGTATTGTAATATATCAATAAGCTCCTAGCAGGGCTAAATCTTCTTGTATGCACCCTAAAATGGTCGCCTAGACTATGGGCCCCCATTCTTCATTTTATCAAATGATAGAATCAATTTATCAATTTCCTAAATCAATGCCTTACAATATTTTCAATTCAAATCAATTTCCTTGATCAAATCCTAATTAATTCAATTATTTCAATATTTCATAAAGTTTGACCACTTTATCCTAAGCCACATTTAATTAAAAGAACATGCTCCATTTTAATTAAATAAAAATCCCTTTTAATTAAATAAAAAATCTTTTAATTAAATAATGGAAATCACTTTGCTAAAAATAATAAATAAATAAAAATAAAAAAAGAAAAGTGCACTTTCGAATGAGGTAGAATCTTTTAACTTTTGAAAAAATGTTTTTGCCTCTTTATCTCAACCACTTATTATTTTGCCTCTTAATCATGTCCATTGATTTTGCCTCTTGAGAATCTTGAGCACATGGATCAACCAAGATTTAATCTCCACCTTTGACCATCCATTTATTTCTAAAATTCTTTATAAGGAGCCCTCTTCTTCTCAATTTAGGCATCTAGGCATCCAGATTTTAGAGATCCAAATTTTATGTTATGGTTATGATGTAGGTTTGGAGAGCAATTTTGGAGGAGAATTTGAGAACTTGAGCTTGAACATTGCAACTTCTCTTTTCTTTTCTTCTTCTCTCATGCCTACATGGAAATCCATTTAGATTACTCTCGCACTTGCATGTTTGATTAGATTCATATTTCATTTCATAAAATAATAATGCATTCCTATTTCCTTTCATTTATTAGTTTGCTTTCATGCATTGTTATCATATAGAATAGATTCCATTTTCATTTTCATGCATACTTGATGATCATGGATACTATCCCTCTTGCTTTTCCTCTTTGAATCTCTCATTTTATGGTGTACTTGCATGGGCATAGGGCCTCCATTATAAACCCTTGCACTCTATGAATAGAGAGCTATGAGTCACCATTTGAGACCTCATTCTTGAGAAGTCTTAGATATAATGACTCATAGAAGTGTGTCAACATTTTAGCACACACTTCTAACAAGGATACTATACTCTCAATACATCATTTGTGGGTGCTAATTCCCATCGGGGTTTTTACCTTTAACAGGGTTTCCCCGACACCAAAATATTATCGTGTTGTGTTGGCATTCATTTTATTCATTAGATCTGATATTGCTACTACTTAAAGGTTAAAGTTTAATAATTTGTCATACAACTGATACACCCTCCCACCCCGTCTCAGTTGTATAGTGGACTTTTATTCCTAACAATTGGTATCAAAGCTTGTGGTCCTTAGAGAGAAAGCTTAATAGCTTGAGGTGATTCTGGAGATGGCATATTATGGGAAGGATGGTCTGAAGTTTGATCCTGAAAACTTTGACAGTTGGAAGACTAAGATGTGAACTTGCCTATTTTGTTTGGGAATTGACTATTGGCTGATTACAAGAAACAAGGTAGCCATACAGACCAAAGATGAGTTGACGACTGGTAATGAGGATAAAAAGAAGATATTTTCACTTAACATGATTGCAAGAGAAGCATTGATCAGTGCACTCTCTAAAGGAGAGTTTACTAATGTTAAAGACCTAGATTTGACATATCTAATTTCGGAAAGATTAGAAGCACTATATGAAGGAGAAAAGTACACCAAACAGGTGAAGTTACAAAATTGGAAAAAAAAGATGGAGAAGCTACAAATGAATGAGGATGAAAGCATTAGGGCTTATGTTCAAAGTGTTACATAAGTTGTAGTTGGAATCAAAAATTGTGGAGGCACTTATGATGAAGAAGAATTTATTGTGAAGATCTTCAGATCATTAACACCTGCTTACAAATTCAAGGCTATATATATTCAACAAACTATACCTCTAACTCCAAACTTTAGCAAAGAGATGTTGATTGCAAAGCTGACTACTTTTGAAGTAGCGGAATTTGGAGAAGTTGTACCTAAAGTTGAATCTGCATTTAAGGCATCTATACACAAGAAATTGTCTGCACTTTAGATCACCAGGAGTGAAGACCTAAAAGACTTGGTGAGTATGTTGAGGAATGGGAATAGATAATGGTAGAAGAAATAAAGATGGATGAACTTGTTACACTAATTTCTATAAGAGAAAAGAGAGGTAAGGGAAAATTTGAAGGCAAGTTACCCTTGAAATGTTTTTCATGCAATAAGGTAGATCATTTTGCATCTAGATGTCCTACAAGAGTCCCTAAGTACAAACATATTTTTTCCAAGATTAAAAGGGATAAATAATGTTATTATGCTAGTGAAGGCATCTCTGATGATGATGATTTAGATTTTGAAGAGATTGGATTTGTTTCTATTAAAGATGAACCAGTACATGAGGAAAAGGATTTAGTATCTCATGCTAATAACAAAACTAAATGAATAATAGACACTGGTTGTTCACATCATATGACCAGAGACACACAAAAAAATTGTTAAGTTAATGAGGTATGATGGTGGTGTTGTGAGATTTAGAGATAATCTTCCTAAACCTATCACAGGTGTAGGATCTATTACTTTGGATGGAAAGACTATTATTGATAATGTGTTGCTTGTTGATGAACTAAAATACAACTTGCTAAGTGTTGAGAAACTAATGGATAAAGTGTTTCAATTAAGTTTTGCTAATGGAAAATGTTTTATCAGAAGTAGGGAAGGAAAGCTAATTGCAATCGGCACTAAATCTAGAGGTAATGTATTTGAATTAAATACATCTGGGGCCTCTTGTTTTGTTGTGAAGGTAGATGACGGTTAGTTGTGGCATAGAATATTTTGTCATGTTAATTTTGATAACATTGTGAAGGCAAGTATGGCTAATGCAGTAAGAGATCTACCGAAGATTGTGAAACCATCTAACACTGTATGCAGAGAATGTATTATGGTAAAATAGACTAGAAGCAGTTACAAGAGCAAAGCATATACATCAAAAGGAAAGTTGGACCTGGTACATACAGATCTGTGTGGACCTATAAGAACAAAATTATACTATGGTGAAAGGTATTGTATACTCTTTGTTGATGAATTTTCTAGAATGATGTGGGTCACTTACTTAAGAGATAAATCAAAAGCATTTGACAAATTCAAGTTATTCAAAGAAAAATTAGATAATGAATCAAGTGTAAAGATAAAATATTTGAGGTCAGATAGATGTGGAGAATTCACTTCAAAATCATTCAATTCATATTGCAAAGAGAATGGAATAAAAAGACAAACATCAGCTCCTAGGACTCCACAACAGAATGGGATAGAAGAGCGAAGGAACATGACTATACTTGATGCTACTAGGAAAATTTTGATTGAAGGAAATGTATCTCATATACATTGGAGAGAGGCTATTGGGATAGTAGTGTACACATTGAACAAAATTCAAATCAGAGAAGGTACAAATAAAACTCCTTATGAATTATGATTTGATCATACTACAATTATAAAATACTTCAGAATATTTGGTAGCAAGTGCTATATTAAAAGAGATGATGAGATAGGAAATTTTGATGCTAGAAGTGATGAAGGAATCTTTCTTGGTTACTCTACCAAGAGCAAGGATTACAAACATTTCAATCTGAGATTAAGAAAGATGATTGAAAGCAACAATCTAAGGATAGATGAAAGGTTTCAGATACAAGAAAGAATGTATGACAGTAATCAAATTACAAAAGTAAAAGAAGCTACTTTTGCTACTGAAGTAGAAGAACTTGTTGAAATAGAATGTGAAATAGGAACTTGTGATGTTGACACAAGTGGAACTACTCAAGTTCCTAAAACTCCTAGGTATGTAAAGAATAACCATCCTGAAAGAAAACTATTGGTGAATCCAATCAAGGAGTGATGACTAGATCAAAGGCTAGAGAAGGAATTTGTTTAATTTCTCAAGTTGAACCAAAGACTACAAATGAAGCATGTAAAGATGAGTCTTGGATAAATGCTATGAAAGAGGAGTTAGAATAGATACAGAAGAATAAAACTTGGGAAATGGTTCCTAGACCTAAAAACAAAAATGTACTAGGAACAAAATGGGTTTTTAGAAACAATATGAATGAAGAAGGAACTATGATAAGAAATAAGGCAAGACTGGTATGTAAAGGATATTCACAACAAGAAGGCATAGACTTTGAAGAAACATTTGCTTGTGTTGCTAGAATAGAGGCTGTGAGATTATTCTTGGCTTATGTTGCACATAAAGATTTCAAGGTATATCAGATGGATGTGAAATCTTCTTTCTTGAATGGAGATCTTGAAGAAGAGGTATACATAGAACAACTGGATGGATTTCCCTTATCCAAAGATAGAGATATGATATGAAAGTTAAAGAAGGCACTGTATGGACTAAAGCAAGCTCCAAGGGCTCAATATGCAAGGTTAGATAAGTATCTACTTCACCTTGGATTCAGAAAAGGTAATGTTGATGGTAATTTATATTTGAGAACTAGTACAGATGGAGTTGTGATAATTGAATTTTTTGTTGATGATATTATCTTTGGTGGAAATGATGATCTATGCAAGAAATTTTCAAAAGAAATGGAAAATGAATTTGAGATGTCCATGATAGGAGAAATGAAATTCTTTCTTGGATTGAAAATAACTCAGAATGAGAATGGTATCTTTATTTCTCAGACTAAGTATCTCAAAGAAATATTAAATAAATTTGGAATGGAAGACTGTAAACCGGTAGGAACACCCATGGTAACTGGTAATAATCTATCATGTAATGATGAGTCTTAGTGTGTATTTCAGACCAAGTATAGATTAATGGTTGGAGGACTACAATATATGACTCATACCAGACCGGATATTGCTAATCCTATTGGAATTGCGGCTAGATATTAGGTAGAACCAAAGGAGACACACCTAGCTGTTGTGAAAAGGATATTCATATGTCTGAAAGGGATAATTGAATATAGCCTATGGTATGATAAGATGATAATTTTAAACTTCATGCTTACACTGATGCTGATTGGGTAGGAAACATTGATGATAGAAAAAGTACTAGTGGTGGTGCATTTTTTCTTGGGAAAAAATTAGTTTCATGGCTAAGTAAGAAGCAAGATTGTATTGCATAATCTACTACAGAATCAGAGTATGTTGTTGCTACTATTAATTGTACTCAAATTATTTGGATGAAGAAAAGATTGAAGAACATTAGAATAACGGTTGATGAGCCTGTGGTTATCCATTGTGATAACACTAGTATGGTGAACCTGTCAAAGAATCTAGTGATGCACTCTAAAACTAAGCATATTTCTATCAAGTATCACTTCTTGAGAGACAAGGTAGCAGAAAAAGAGATAAAATTGGAATATGTTAGCACTAAGGAACAAATTGTTGACATCTTCACAAATCCATTACCAAAGGATACCTTTGAATATCTCAGAGGTATGTTGGGGGTTCAGGCCCATTTGGGTAGAACTAAATGATGCAGAGATGCATTAGTCTAAAGGTGTTTTAGAGCCTTATCATATTTTGGACTAGATGCAAGGATCTACTCCTTAGGGGGAGTAGTCGAGGAAGGAAGGTACTGGAGATTAGTTGATGACTCACAAGACCCTTTTCCATTATTGTCAAAGGGGGAGTGTTGCTATGATAAAATCCCTATTGTATGGGGGGATTGTATATGAGATTGTATGTAGCAGAACTTTGGATTGATATAACCTTGGGATGATGGGTTTTCCCATATGTTGACATCAATGCGAAAGGGGGAGATTGTTGGATATTGCTAATGCATGGGGAGGTGATTGAGACATTTTATATGTTTAATCACTATGTTACTTAATGGGCACTCATACTATTGTCATTTTTTTTTTTTCATTGATATCAACATATGCTTCTATGAGATTCTATGAGAAGAGTAGGCTGGTTATCACAGTGTACGAACACTGTACAGATGTTTCAGATGTTGCAAAGTTAGATGAGATTTTAGGTGAATGTTGTGATCTTATATCCAAGATCGCATCATTAGATGTTTCATATTGAATGAGTTATAGATGATTTAATGGAGACTGGTCACTGGATTGTGATAGTGAGAATTGATAGAGTTAGTCTCTGGGTTTCTAGTATATCTTTCAGATGGCTTACATTCAAGGTATGCAAGTTTGAGGGATGATAGACGAGGTACTGAAGGATGTTATTTTGTCAGTGCAAGGTACGGAATGACTGGTGACATCATCTATGGTGTGTTTTCTAGTGTTGGTTTATTTAGAAGCTGACTCGGGAGATGAAGCATATGTTTTGTTTGGAAAAACATAAATTAAGGATATCAATCCTTAAATGATGTAATGTAATCATTGTATACTTGTTTTAGATATCGTGTGTATCTTAGAAACATTTTATGTAATTGTTTGTAATTAGGAAAGCCTTATGGGCTGACCTAAATATGGTAAATTGTAAAAGGATATATATGTAAGGTCTTTTCCTTGGAAAAGGTATGATAAAAGAAAAAGAAAAAAAGGGGATGATATAGAGAGACTGCAAGAACTACGAGCTTGTTTGTTGTATGTAGAGAAAAGGTTTATTGGTGGACTTCATCGGAGCTGATCAAGCAAAGACAGTTGCTACCAAGATATTTTCTACAAAAATAGTTGTGAAAAGTGAGTTTTGAAGGTGGACTTAACCTTCTTTGGGCAGTGAGCCCTCCCTTTTCTTCTTGACTCCTAACAAGGTATGTCCTCTAATAAGGACTGTGTACTGTAATGTTTCAATAAGATCCTAACAGGGCTAAATCTTCTAACAAGGATACTATACTCTTAGTACATCATTTTTGGGTGCTAATTCCCACCGAGGTTTTTACCTTTAACAGGGTTTCCCCGACACCAAAATATTGTGTTATTGTGGTGGAATTAATTGTATTCATTAGATTTGATATTTTTGCTACTTAAAGTTTAAATTTTAATAATCTATCGTACAACTGATTCACCCCCCCCCCTCTTAGTTGTATTGTGGACTGTTATTCCTAACAGTAATGCCCCTCCAACCCTATCAAGTCCTGGTTATGCTCACTAGAAATTAGGAAGAGCTATATGTGAGAATGATCCTTCTTGTGATGGTTGGTCAAACCGAACCTCTTCCAACTCACCATAACTTCATATTTTAATGTGGAAAATAATAATATTGCATAGGTATGTTCCTATACATCTTCTTGTGTGTCACAGATAGTTTAGGACCCTAATGCTAAAAGGATCACCTGATAGACTTATATTCTTCTATGCGAGATGCTCATTATTAATATTTAAGATAATCTTAGGTTAATTAATTATAATCACTTAAAGGGGTTAGATGTGTTACTTACTCTAATGATGTTACTTGTTATACTCGAGATTAGACATGATTTATATATTGAGGATTGTATGATTTGTTTATCTTGATTTGGTAATGAGACATTATGAGTACATGCCTAATGGATAAACTAGGTTGTGAAAGTCAATAGATGATTTACATTTACATGATTATGTTATGACGCAATATGGAAATAGAGATTATTCTAGTACTAATCACACTAATACATTTATGCTTTGTTGATGTCATTATTTGATGTGAGTGTAGGATGAGGGGAGGCAATCGTAGTTAGTCCTATGGGAGGCCTACATGATGTCGCACTCTCCCTCCTTGTTTTCTATTGTTTGTGCATATGTACATATATACATGTTGGAATACTTGGTTGGTGTTGCAGGGTGCAGATACCATGCATCGACTCCACCTGGCTACATAGGTCTGAGTGTGCCTTCAAAATCCTTGAACTTTTGTTGTGTGGAGATATTACCAAGATTACTCTCAAGGTTACTCGTGGAATAAGATTTTTTTTTAGGAGGTTACCCTAGTTGGGGGATTTGAATGCAGTATGTGATGTGGTCTTCTAATTTATGATTTGATGTTGTTCTGAGATTTATGTTGTGAGTTATAATTGTCCTTATATATATATATATATATATATATATATATATATATATATATATATATATATATATATATATATATATATATATATATATAATCTATTTTATATCTATCTTATAATTGATTGTATGCTATATAGGTATGTGTATATGTGGGTGCACATGCATATACCCATGCTTATATAAATAATAATATTTGTATGTTTTTTTTTATTGATCGTTTAAATGGTATGTTCTTTATAATAATTAAATAAAGTGAATTAAAAAAAGTGTATTAAATAGAGTGTATTAAATAAGAAAGTGAAAATAATAGTAATAATAAGAGATTATAAAAGAAAAGCTCTTTGGCGTAAAACTAGCTATCTAGGAGGGAGTTGAACTCGATACCTCCTAGAAGTTAGGCTAGTTGGATTCCAATTGTGCTAGGTATTTTCCTTTGAAAGATTTCTCTTAATTCTTCTTGTTATAGGTTTCTTTGAGGCTATTTTTAATTAAATTTATTAAAAACTTTATTATTTGTTTATGGGAATGTTGGTTTGATTTTTCCAACCAACTATGGAAGTTTGAGAACTTTCTTCCCATAAAGAAACTCCTTCAACCATATAGTTGGGGGATAAATTTATTATGTTTGAGAGAGTATTAGGGGATATTTTTGGAAGTTTTCTACAAATATTTTTGAGAAAGTTCATTTTTTTCAGTGAGCTTGAGAGTGTTCTATTAGACTACAACTGATTGATAACTTGATGGGAGAAATTAATGATACTACAAGTGATTGATGATCATATACCGAGAACTAAAATGTTATGTAAGATAATAGAATCAGTTTTATGTTGTCATTGATGTCAACTAGCTTGATAGTACTTATCTTGTAAGTTACTATACCGAAACATGTAAAGAAAGATGAAAGAGATGAAGAACAGAGATATCAACATGAGGAAGATGCATATGTCAAATGAGGATAAGGAATACATTGAGTAACTTGTTGATGAGTCTATGACTTCATTATGTTGACTTTATTATGTTGCATTGATCTGCTATGAAGAAAAGAGAAAACTGTTACAAAGCAGTGTGGTCGGTTAATGAAGCATTTTAGTATACACCGATGAAGTGTAGTGTATACCGACAATAGTATTAATTGAGCTTATGTTCACCGATGCACTTCTTTGTTAACCGAGCAGGAGAAAAGAACTAAATGATTGGTTTAGCTGACAAGGATGACAAAGATTGATGAGTTGTAAAGTACCTCGATTTCAGGTAATGGATAAAGTTTGTTATAAAGATCGACGGCTAGAAAAATTCAAGGAAGATCTGATGAACTAAATTGAAATATGTTATTGACACATCAGCTGAAGAAGGTTAAAGTGGAAAAATAAACTGATGAGATTAAGTGGCAAAATCTGATGGACAAGAAGAAAATAGTTTACATGTCTATATAAGAGACTGATGATTTCACGATGAAGGATGCTGGAAGAAAAAAGAAAAATGTAGAATTATCACGTGAACAAGTTTTCACGCATTCTGATCATACTGGTTAAGAAGAACCCTACTGCAGAGTATTACTGAGTGATAGAGAGTATTTACCGACGAATAATAAGTTGATATAGTGTTGAATCAAAAGTGTTACATTGATTAAAAAGATTTGTATGAGCTTAAAATTGATCTGTATATTTGCAATTGAATTTGTATTAAGGAGGATCACCTATTTTTACATATTTAACCATTGTACATGGTCAAATCTCTTAATTGAGTGGACTAAGAATGTCTTTTTTATGTATCATTCATAGAATGAATATTGTTATCCTGTCAACCCCATAGTGAATGCTGGTTGGATGATAACGGTTGGTCTAAAATCCTCTAACAAGGTCACACCTAACAGTGTGTTTGTAACCTTTAATAGGGTTGGGTCTTCACCGACCTCACTTCAGAAGAGTGAATATTTTGGGTTGTCGGTCCCAAGTGGTTTTTCCCTCAATAGGGTTTCCGCGTTAAAATATTTTGTGTTATGTGTTGTTTGTGATGATTGTTTATTGTCATAATTTACATACTGCATATTGATTTTGATCGGTAATCACTATGAGCTAATAACTGGTAATCGATAAAAGAACAGACAAAGAACTATCTTATCTCACTAAGCTATAGAAACTTATGAAATTTGTTTTGGATTATACATTTTGTATTTAGGGCCTAGGGATAATTGATTTAGCCCCCTCTTAGTTATTCTAACAATTGGTATCAAAGCACATTAGTTTCTTGATACAAGCTGCTTTGGTTGCTTGGAACAGAGTTTTAAGGACTTTAGCACAAAGACCTCAAAATGTATAAGAGGGATGTACTAAAGCTGAATAAAGACAATTTCACTTTATTGGAGAATGGCTACCTTGCACTTCCTATTGGTCCTCTGACCCTTGATCAATTAAGAGACTAACATGAACACAATGTTACAATGATGGAAATTGTTGTTGCATGTACAAATGCTAAATTTGAAGATATCAAAGGCTGTACTACTGCTAAAGACATGTGGGACAAACTTTCTCAAATCTACAATGGAGATACAAATGTTAAAAGAGCTAGAGTTGAAAGCCTAAGAGGGAGATTTGATGACATGAAGATGAAAGAAGGAGAAAACATTGTCCAGTACACAAACAGAATCAAGGAAGTTGTCCATGCTATTAGAGCCTCCGATGGTATTATTGATGAAGAGACTCTGGTAAGAAAAATTCTAAGAACTTTATTTCTTGTTTATGCAATAAGAATATCTATAATTTGTGAGACAAGGTCTGTCGGTAATGTCCTCACACTTGACAATTTGATTGGTAAGCTTACAACCTTTGAATTGAATAACTTTGACAATAGTGTTGTTCTGTCTGCTTTCATGAGTTCTCTAAAGATCGGTAAATCTAGCAGAAGTAAGAATAATTTCACAATGATAGTAATACTGATGAAGAGCTTCATGAACTTGAAGCACTTATGGCCAGAAGGTTACCCAAAGGTAAGGGAAGGTATAGAGGTAAGCTTCCTTTGGCATGATTTAACTATAAAGAGGTTGGTCATATTGCTACTAGATGTCCTAACAAGAGACATGATGATAGAAACGAAGATTGATCTAATGAAGGAAGCTATGGAAGGAGTGGAAACATAAGTTACCGACACTACAACAGAGACAACCGAGATAGAAGTGACAAAGGAAAGAAAGTGTGTTACATTGCATAAGAAGATTTCACCGATACCAATACTGATGAAGATGTGGAAGTAGTATTTGTTGCAATGAAGGATGATTCGGAAGAAGATTAAAGGTATGTAGAGACAACACTTATATCTAAGGTTAATAAAAATGACACATGGATCATAGATAGTGGTTGTACACATCATATGATTGGAGATGAAGATAAGTTTGATCATCTTGAAGAACACAATGGTGGATCTGTGAGAATGGGTAATGATGCACCCTGTATGGTTAAAGGAAAAGGTTCTCTGATGATAAATGATATGATAAAGTGTGATAATGCTTACTGGGTAAAAAGTCCAAACTATAATTTGTTAAGTGTTGCACAGTTGAATAATTCAGGTCACCGAGTTGCTTTTGAAAGCAAGAAAGTAAAAATCTTTGATGATGGATGAAGACTTGTTGGAACTGGTACTCAATCCAAAGGTAATCTATTCTATCTTTATAATGATCAATCTTCTTTCTTAATGATGAAAAATGAAGATGCATGGTTGTGGCATAAAAGGTTATGTCATGTAAACTTTGATAACATGATTAAGATCAGTAAAAAGAAAAAGGTTAGAGGTCTTCCTAACTTATCTAAGCTTGATCATGTTATGTGTCATGAATATCAGAAAGGTAAAATGACAAAGTCTAGTTTTAAAAGTAAGGATTTTTCAACAAAGAGTATACTTGAGTTGGTTCATATTGACCTATGTGGTCCTACGAGAACTCAAAGCTATTATGGGGATAGATATTTTATTCTTTTTGTTGATGATTATACTAGATTGATGACAGTGATGTTCTTGAAAGAAAAGTTTGAGGCATTTAAGATGTTCAAGTGGTATAAAGAGAAATTTGAGAAAGAAACTGGTAAAGAGTTGAAATGCTTAAGGTCTAATAGAGGTGGTGAATTTATCTCTGATGAATTTATTAATTTCTGTAATGAGAATGGTATTAAATGATAGGTTTCTGCACCGAGGACACCACAATAGAATGGGATAGCTAAAAGGAGGAATCACTCAATTGTTGATTATGCTAGGACATTGATGTTATAGAAGAATGTTGCTCAAACATACTGGAGAGAATCTGTTAGTACTATTGTTTATGTGCTAAACTAAGTTCAACTAAAGAAAGACACAAACAAGACACCCTATGAGTTATGGTTTGGACACAAACCTACTGTAAGTTATTTCAGGATTTTTGGAAGCAAATGTTTTATTCTGAAAGATGAGAGAAATGGGAAATTTGACTCTAAAGGTGATGAAGGGATATTTTTAGAATATTCTACTAAAAGTAAAGCATATAAGTGTCTGAATAAAACTACTAACAAGATGATTGAAAGTACTAATGTTAGAGTTGATGAGTTTGATGATAAGAATGCAGAGGAAAGCACAAAGGAGCTAGAAGACTATAGTAGATTCACTTACATTGAACAACTTGAGTTCCTATCGATCGTGCAGACAATGTCAACTAGTCAACAACAGAACAATACCGGTCAACAATAGAATAATACCAGGCTACAACTGAACAATACTAGGCAACAACAACATAATACCAATGAACAAGGAAACAATTCCGACGAGCAGGAAGCACCAAATGAACAAGAAAATGAACCTACACAATATGACCAAGAAAGAAGAGATAGGATACTGGCTAGTTTTGTCAAAAGGCATCATCCTAAGACCCAAATTATTGGAGACAGATTAGCTGGGATACAAACAAGGAGTAAAACAAGACAAGGTACATGTTTAGTTTGTGAATATGAACCTAAAATCGTGAAAGTTGCATTAGATAATGATGAATGGGTTAATGAAATGAAAGAGGAAATAGAATAGAAGAACAAAACTCAGACCTTAGTACCCTGACCTAAAGATAAGAATGTTATCGATACTAAGTGGATATTCAGGAACAAACTGAATGAAAATGGTGAAGTAACAAGAAATGAAGCTAGATTGGTATGCAAAGGATATGCGCAAGAGGAAGGAATTGATTATGGTGAAACCTTTGCACCTATGGCTAGATTAGAAGGAGTTAGAATGTTTCTTGCATATGTTGCACACAAGAAATTCAAAGTCTATCAAATGGATGTGAAGTCAGCTTTTCTGAATGGTATACTTGAAGAAGAAGTCTACATAGAACAACTTGAAGGTTTTTTTTATCTAGACAATAAAGACATGGTATGTAGATTACATAAAGCTTTGTATGGTTTGAAACAAGCACCAAGAGCATGGCATGAAAGGTTGCATACTTATTTTTTAAGTATTGGATTTGTTAGAACTAGTGAGAACATCAATTTGTAAATGAAGGGAGACACTGATGATACTATTATTATTGGTGAAATATTTGTGGATGATATAATATTTGGAGGAAAAGATCAAATCTGTAAATATTTTGCTGATGATATGAGAAATGAATTTGAAATATTTATGTTTGGAGAGATTAAGTTCTTTCTAGGCTTACAAGTGATTCAAAAAAATGATGGGATATTCATCACACAATCTAAATACATAAAGGAAGTATTGAAGACATTTGGCATGGAAGATGTTAAACATGTGGGAACACTGATGACTACTAGATGTAAACTGACAAAGGAAGGTGAAACTACAGCGGTAAACTAGACACTTTACCGATCCATGATTGGTAAGTTAATGTATGTAGTTCACAGTAGACCAAACATAGCACATGCTGTGGGAATTGTTGCTAGATTTTTTTCTAATCCTAGAGAATCACACATGACTACTACTAAAAGAATCTTAAGATACCTAAAGAAAATAGAGGATTATGGATTATGGTATCCTAAGGAAGGAAAATTTGAACTGAAGGTATACACCGATGCTGATTGGGCTGGAAATGTGGATGATAGAAAAAGTACTACTGGAGGAGAATTTTTCTTTGGTGAAAGACTTGTTACATGGACAAGTAAGAAATAAGCTTGCATTTCTCAGTCTACAGATGAAGTAAAGTATGTTGCTATTGCTATGAATTGCTCAAACATTGCATATATCAAGAAAGTGTTGGAAGGTATGAATGAGGTAATCACTGAGCCTGTGATTCTATATTGTGACAACACTAGTGCAAATAATATTTCAAAGAATCCAGTGATGCACTCTAAGACAAAGCATATATCTATTAAGTATCACTACTTAAGAGAACAAGTACAGGAGAAGCAAGTGAAGTTATAATTTTTTACATCAAAAGAACAACTTGCAAACATCTTTACAAAAGCTCTACCAAAAGATACATTTGAGTATTTAAGGACTAGACTTGGGGTCCGTCCCCTATCTATCAGTCACTAATGTGATCTGGATGTTGCATCAGCCTAATATTATTAGAAGATCATTCATGTTGATGCAGCATAGTTCACACTTTGGATCATGTTCAAGGTTGTGATAAGTTTGGAAAATTGAAACAGATTGGGATATCAGTATACAGAGATACAAAGACTACACCTGATAACATAGATACATGGCTATGAAGGAGCTGTATGTTTCTATTTCTCTTTGGCATTGTTGTCAAAGGGAGAGAAATGTCAATATGAAACATATGAAAAGGTTTAATCCATAGAAGAAAGTTTTATTTTGTAATGTTGATTAGTAACATAGTGATTAAACATATAAGATTTAGCTGAGGGAGAGCTACAACATTTTTTCACAAAGTTGTAGAGTACATGTTTGGTATATGGCATATTTCATATTACTTGTGTTACCATCAATGCCAAAGGGAGAGATTGTTAGACTACAACTGATTGATAACTTGATGGGAGAGATTAATGATACTACAAGTGATTAATGATCACTTACCGAGCAATAAAATGTTATGTAAGATAATAAAATCAATTTTATGTTGTCACTGATGTCAACTAGCTTGATAGTACTTATCTTGTAAGTTACTATACTGAAACATCTGAAGAAAGGTGAAAGAGATAAAGAACAGAGATATCTACATGAGGAAGATGCATGTGTCAAATGAGGATAAGGAATACATTAAGTAACTTGTTGATGAGTCTATGACTTCATTATGTTGACTTTATTATGTTGCATTGATCTGCTATGAAGAAAGGAGAAAACTGTTACAAAGCAATGTGGTCGGTTAATGAAGCATTGTAGTATACACCAACGAAGTGTAGTGTATACCAGTGACAGTATTAACTGAGCTTGTGTTCACCAATGCACTTCTTTGTTAACTGAGCAGGAGAAAAGAACTAAATGATTAGTTTAGCCGACAAGGATGCCAAGGATTGATGAGCTGTAAAGTACCTCAATTTCAAGTAATGGATAAATTTTTTTATAAAGATCAATGGCTAGCAAAATTCAAGGAAGATCTGATGAACCAAATTGAAACATTTTATTGACACATTAGCCAAAGAAGGTTAAAGAAAAAAAATCAACTAATGAGATTAAGCAGCAAAATCTGATGGACAAGAAGAAAATGATTTACATGTCTATATAAGAGATTGATGATTTCATGATGAAGGATGCCGAAAGAAACAAGAAAACTACATAATTATCGCATGAACAAGTTTTCATGCATTCTGATCATATTGGTTAAGAAGAACCCTACTGTAGAGTATTACCGAGCGACAGAGAGTAATTATCGACGAACAGTAAGTTGATATAGTGTTGAATCAGAAGTGTTACATTGATCAAAAAGATTTGTATGAGCTTAACATTGATCTGTATATCTGCAATTGAAGTTGTATTAAGGAAAATCACCTACTGTTACATATTTAACCATTGTACATAGTCAAATCTCTTAACCGAGTGGACTAAGAATGTCTTTTTTATGTATCATTCATAGAATGAACATTGTTATCATGTCAACCCCATAGTGAATGTTGGTTTGATGATAACAATTAGTCTAAAATCCTCTAACAAGGTCACACCTAACAGTGTGTTTGTAACCTTTAACAAGGTTGGGTCTTCACCAACCTCATTTCAAAAGAGTGAATATTTTGGGTTGCTGGTCCTAGGTGGTTTTTCCCTTAACAAGGTTTCCACGTTAAAATCTTTTGTGTTATGTGTTGTTTGTCATGATTGTTTATTGTCATACTTTACATACTGCATATTGATTTTGATCAGTAATCACTATGAGCTAATAATTGGTAATTGGTAAAAGAATAGAAAAAGAACTGTCTTATCTTACTGAGCTGCAAAAATTTATGAAATTTTTTTTGGATTATACATTTTGTATTTAGGGCCTGGGGATAACTAATTCACCCCCTTCTCAGTTATTCTAACATGTTCTCTGGTTTTTTGAGGAGCATGTGTGTGGTTTTTGTGAGGAAGATTTTTTTACAAAGGGAAGCTATCTAGGAGGCTACCAACTTAGAACTTGGAGAATTGCAGAGTTTCTTGAGCCATTGGAAGAGGATTGTCCGTATGACCCTAGGTAGGCTCTAAATCTGGGAAGAATTCTTTATTCTCCCTATGTGTGTGTTTGTATATGAATGCTATGTTAATGGATTAATATATGATAGTTTATTATGAATTGGAAAAAGGAAATGTATATGTTATATTTTTTGTGTGTTCAATTATGCATCTGGGAAGTAATTAAGCATGCTTGTATGGTTTTTTTTTTGGTTATGAAATCTTTCCTAGATATTTAGGAGTACTTTTGATTTCTTAGGAGGGTGTATTATATTGTTATTGTATGGATTATGGATGTTTAGGAAGATTTAGGAAGGTTTAGGAAAGGTTGCAGACATTTTTTCCCTTTCCTTGCTTCTGTAGGCTTCCACTGTGAGTTGATGTTTTTAATTTGATTTAATCTTATTTGAGACTTAGGTAGTGTTGAGGATGTTTTTTGAATGTGGTATTGAGGTCCTTACATCAGGTTGACCTTAGGGAACCTTTCTCATGAACTCTTCATGCCTTAAAAAGTTAGGTTTTGGCCTTTTCAGGCAATTTTGAATTAAGCTTCAAAAAGTATCCTGCAGTGCCATACAACATTATACACTTACCCATACAACACTTGGTCATGTGTCATATGACCCTCAGTGGAATGTTGAATGGGTATTTATGTATTGTCATATGGGGTTTTTTAGGGTTTTAGGGGCTCAAATTTGTGGAATTTTAGTTTAGAACCTCTATAACTCATTCCTTATGATTGGGCTGAAAGTTGTATCACATATGTTTTTCCTTCACTTATTTTTTTGATGTTATTATGTGTTACTTATGGTGTTTCAGTACTTGGCTTTTACTTGTGACCTTCTTATGAGGCTAGGACTCATTCTGGTTGCAGGATTTATACAAAAATAACATTTAAGTATAAGTCTAATATGTCTTATACTTTAAGTTATATTTGTAAAAATACCTTTCAGGATGTTTGAGATAGGTTCCATCTTCATAGGAGTTAAGATGCAAATTCTAGATTTTGTGGATTTCTAAAAAAATTTAGACTTAGCCAAAATTCAGGCACATGAGGTTTCCATAGACTTATAAAAATAAGCTATGGAATGTTGTTTTAATGCATGTGGAAGTTTGTATCACTTATGTATGTTCATTACTTATTTTTTTGAGGTTATATGGTGTACTTATGATGTTTTTTCACTTGGCATATACTTGAGTTCATTTTTATGAGGCTAAGACTCGTCTCAGTGGCTAGTATGGAGTTTGAGGGTTCTCTAGACCTATAAATTGGCCCTGGAAAGTTGTATTTTGAATGTGGTGAGTTTTATGCTATGATTTTAGGTGTCTTTTAATACACATCCCTCCAATGGTTCATGTTATGTACATAGATAAGGTTAGGACTCGCTCTAAGGGATTGAGTGTGCATTTGAGTTTCCCAAACCTATGAATCAAGACATGGAAGTGTTATTTTGTATCTTTGGCTTGTAATGGGGTAAGGGACTAGGAGCCCTAGGTGAGTGGCTCACCATAGGTTTTGGAACCCAAAATCTGCTACCAAATGATCTTATGGGCGGGTTTGTAAAAAGTGATAACCTTAAAAATTAACCTAGGGAGGGGGGATTCAAAAGATAATGAAAGAAAATATAATAAAGGCCACACAGACCTGATTGGAGTATTGAGACTAGGGTTAACTATGAGGGTGGATCCTATTCATAAAGGGGGGACCGAGGTTACATGGTTTCCATGGTGGATCCCAATATACAGGCTGTGTGATGATACTCACTTAGGTGGTCTCCTAGAACCTTAACCTCAGTGTTATAGTATGATGATATTTAATGTGCTTTATTCTTGTTCTTTTGAGCCTTGGATTTATTGGTATTTGATACTTAGATTTCCTTAAGGTCTTGAGAGTACCTTTGTTCTATCTCCTAGCACATGGGGTGGTACTTTACCAGTTTTACATGGTTGGGTGGAAAATCTCTTTTGAGGTATTGTCTGTGGTTCATGTCGTGGCTTGGATTCTGATTTGTTTAGTGGTAAAGTTTTTGTTCTTGTATCATGTATCTCTCTCTTTTGTAATCAAGACATAAAGATCTATTGTAAGCCTTGGGAAACTTCTTGTAATTATCTCTATGTATGCCTTCGAGCCATGTGTAGTAATTGTAACTGTAATTATGTTTTTAACTGGAAATTGTAAGAAAGAACTTATGTATGTGGGAAGGGTAGTGCTAGGATTTTTAAAAGGGGATTGAATATTGGTTAATCAATTATAGATTATAATTAAGTAAATTTCCTACCCTATCTCTCTTATGCATTATAAAATGAAATTGAAAGAAATGATTCTATGCAAACCTTGTAATACAAAGTACTTATGGTTGTAAACTTATTAAGGAATACTAGTTTTGATATGTGGAATAGTGAAAAGGTATGCTAAGGATTGAAGGATATCTCCAGGTGAAATAATAAGGGAAAGGAAACATGTATGTTATCGAAAGTAGTAATGAGATGAGATTTCTTAAATTTATAGTTCAATTTGAGTAATGTGTAGTTATTCAAACTAGGTTTTAATCTTAATCTTTAAACTGGATATATATAATGACATAGATGATAATTTGTGGTAGTTAGATTTATGAAAAAGATGATTTAGTACATGGGTTATATTGGTTAGTAGTAGATGGTTAAGTACTATACTCTTTTTCTATTCGGATCCTTGAAATGAAAATGGAAAGTAGGGACTTTTAATAGAAATTTTATGTGATGATAGCACATGGATAAGGTTAAGGAGAAAACAAATGGAAGAAGAAAGGATAAATATATTTTTCATATTCGATAAATGATGTGCTTCTGATTCATTTCTAAAAATGAATATTTATGCAAATTACGTAAAGTAAGTGAATTTAATTAGCTCATTATTGTAATTGGTTTTGATGTGGAATGAAACCAATATCTCAATGTAAATTGAAGTTGAAATAGAAATAGAATTTGTTAGATTAAGTAATAAAATGAAATACTTGATAATGATAAATGAATTCATTAAGGGAACCTTAAGGAATATATTTGTGAATAGTAATTATGATATGTTAGAATGTTAAGAAAAAATTTGTTAGTTGTAATTTTGGGTCAAAGACCTAATTCCTTATGGGTTCCCTGGCAGGGACATTACAAAAACCTTGTAGATGTCACCAAAATATAGATCATCTTTGTATAGGTGTGTAAGGACATCAATTCCAATTCTTTGTACCTATATTTCTTCAACCAAGATTACTCTTCTACTAAGAGCATCTGCTACCTTGTTTGAGGTTCCCTTCTTGTGCTTTATAGAAAAGGTGTATTCTTGGAGTTGTTCAACCCATTTCATGTTCTTGCAACTCAATTTGTCTTGGCTATTGAGAAAGCTTAATGTATGATTGTTTGTGAAGACAATGAAATCTTTAGGGAGCAAGTAGTGCCTCCACTATTTGAGGGCTTGAACCATTGCATAGATCTCCAAGTAATATGTATTGTATTTCCTCTTGGCTTCATTAATTTTTTATGAGAAGAAAGCCACTGGTCTTCCATCTTGACTGAGGACTTGATGCAGGGGAGGTTGGAGGATCCAAGAATGGATAGTCCAAATCTACACCAGCAATAACAAAAATAACCACAATAGCAGTAACACAACAATATAATTCTTCAAATAGGATTTCATTCAACATGACTGGTTGTAAGGCCTTCTGAGTTAGGGCTAAATACATTCAATTACAACAATAATTATGCAATCTCCTAGCTAGTTCAATTCTACAGCACATCAATAATTGGTGAAAACACTAAGGAAGATCTAAACTTGATCTTGCAAGCCACCAAGCAATCTCCTTGTCTCCAAGTATGCAAGCCACTAGCTCTTCTATTACAATATGAGATAAACAATTTGATCTTCAATATCCCACAGGATTTAATTATTATCCTTCTCTATCTACTTCCACTGACTGACTTCTAATACCTCCATAAACAACTACCCAAACACTCCTTAAATACATTTCTTCAACCACAAGTCAACTGAGAGAAACAATTAACTCCTAAGCCAAGTCGGCTTCTATTACAAATAAATATCAAATGCAACAATATTCGGCTCTCAAATAGACTTACAAAAAATTAATTCTCCATGTCGGCCACAAGATCCACATAGGAGAATACAACACAAGCTACCAACATTAAATACACCAATTCGGCCAACCAAATCTCCAAGAACTCTAGTCAGTAAACAAGAACTACTGAGCACCAGTAAAATAACTAAGCATGCTAGGCTTCACCGAGAAAACATGTTGACCGAGCACCACAAGCATCGTCAAGTACATGTTCCATCGAGCGCTAGAGGTTTTACCAAGTTCCTTCAGTGACCAAGCCTCTTCAATGATCGAGATCCTTGGTTAAAGCTGCAACCAAACAACATAGAACCACTTCAACACACCACCATGCAAATTTGTTGATTACCCTAGAATTCCCTTGCATCAGACACCCCAAGTTAGAAAAGATGTTCTCAAAGGATGGAAGAACATCTTTCAGGATTCAGCACATAAACCCTAAACTAGTTCTTCACATACAAGTCCTTTGAGTCTTCACCTTGCATATTATTCCACTTCTTCTTCCTCTGTCTCTTCAAGTCTTTCCTTGACAACACACATTTATGTTCTCCATACTGATCAATCCTTTCAGAATCCTTCAACTCATCTCAACTCCTAAAGCTTAGGTTCCTCCTACTAAGTGTTCTATCCAACAAAGGCATCAGGGAAAACTTCTTGTCATTCTTCTTAATAGTAAACATTCTTGACACAATCATGCATAGCTCTGCAATCATACTGCCAAGGTCTACCAAGAAATATGTGACAATTATTCATCTCCACAATATCACACAACACTTGATCCTTATACTGGCCAATCTGAAAATCAACAAGACATTGCTCCCTCACTTCTAGAGCATGAACATCTTCCAACCAGCCAATCCTATAAGGATAAGGATGTGTCACTCTCTTCAAAACAAGTTTCTAAACCATTTCCTCAGCTACAAGGTTATCAGTACTACCACTATCCACAATCACATTACAAATTTTACCTCCTGACTTGCACTGAGTTATGAACAAATTACTCCTTTGACAAGGTTCTAAATTAGTATAGAGCAATGTTCTTCGAACCAGAAAGTTCTCAAATTCAGATTCATTTAGAATGTTCTCATTCACCACAACATTCTTACTATTACCAAGCTTGTTATGTGAACATTCAAATGATCTATGTCCTTCTTCAACATAATTATAACAATTACCCTTAAAGATAACCGTACCTATCTTCATTCTTGGCTCCATAGGTTTCAATTCATCTTCAACAGTTGATTTGTCCTTCACCGAGTGACCAAGCTTCTCCTTCCCTCAGGAATTGCCATGTTGTCTTCTCTATAACTTATCTTCTGCCTTCAGAGCATATTGATAAGCATCCTCAACCGAATCAATCTTCAACATACCAAGCTCATCCTAAATATTGAATCTCAAACCATTCATATATCAAGATACCTTTTCTTTACCAAGTTCTTTGTGTCCAAATCGAATATTCAACTTATAGAACTCCTCAGTATAGTCTTCTACAGTCAAATCTTTATGCTTCAGATTTTTCAATTTCTTAAACAAGTCAAGTTCATAGTTGGTAGATATGAACTTAGCTTTCAACGTAGTCACCATCAACCTCCAATTATTGGTCTTCATTTCACCTTCATCTTCTCTATCTCTTTGTAATTCTTTCCACCAAAGAGAAGCATGTCCTTTCAACTTGGTATGTGCCAATCTTACTCTAAGAGAATCTTCAATTTCTTCAAGCTCAAAGAAATCTTCTAACTTAGAAATCCAATCAATCAAATCCCCAGGTCTCAAAGTACTAAAGAAAATAGAAACTTCCATTTGGTAACTATTACTTAACCAAGCTCCAAATCTATGCAACCGAGCAATTTTGTCTTCACCAGATCTGTCCATCTGGTCATCTCCACTAGATCCAGTAGCTTCAAATTCTTTATTATCTTCCTCATAACCATATTTAGTACCAAGATTCCTCAGCATACCAGCAATAGCTCTCATGATCTCAGCGATCATGTCATTCTTCATCAATTCCATCTCAGATTTGAAATCTACTTTAACCTTCTCTGTAATCTTTGATTCTACAGCATCACAAAGATCTGCAATCGCCCTAGGGTCCAATCTTCTCGAAGGAATCCTTCAAGATATTTGAAAACCCAAGGCAATAAACCACCAACCCAAGGTCCTAGTGCAAACTTCCTCAACTCAGTGATCGGTTTACACACTCAAGAACTTCAAGCTCTGATACCAACTGACACAGGGCAAGTTGGAGGATCCAAGAATGGACAATCCAAATCTACACCAATGATAACAACAACAACCAAAACAATGGTAACACAATAATATAATGCTTCAAATAGGATTTTATTAAACATGCCCGATTGTAAGGCCTTCCAGGTTAGGGCCAAATACAATCAATTACAATAGTAATTCTATAATCTCCTAGCTAGTCCAGTTCTACAGCACATCAACAACTGGTGGAAACACTGAGGAAGATCTAACCTTGAGCTCACAAGACACCAAGCAATCTCCTTGTCTCCAAGTATGCAAGCCAATAGCTCTACTATTACAATATTAGATAAACAATTCGATCTTCAAGATCTCACAGGATCCAATTATTATCCTTCTCGATCTACTTCCACTGACTGACTTCTACTGCCTCCCTAAACAACTACCCAAAAACTCCTTAAATACATTTCTTCAACCACAAGTTGGCTGGAAGAAACAATTAACTTCTAATCCAAGTTGGCTTCTATTACAAAAAATATTAAATGCAACAACAATCAGCTCTCAAATAGCCTTACAAACAATTAATTCTCCATGTCAGCCACAAGATCCACATAGGAGAATACAACACAATCTACCAACATTAAATACACCAAGTTGGCCAACCAAATCTCCAAGAACTCCAATTGGTAAGCCAGAACTACTTAGCACCAGTAAAACAACCAAGCATTCTAGGCATCACCGAGCAAGCACATCGACCGAGCACCACAAGCATCATCGAGTACATGTTCCACCGAGTGCTAGAGGTTTTACCGAGTTCCTTCAGTGACTGAGCCTCTTCAATGATCAAGATCCTTGGTTAAAGATGCAATTGAACAACATAGAACCACTTCAACACACCACCATGTAGATTTATCGATTGCCCTAGAATGCCCCTTCACCTATGGCTAGATTGCTAGCATCAGTTTCCACAGTGAAAAACTTGTTGAAAGTTGGTAGTGCCAAGATGGGATATTGTGCCACTCTTCCTTTCAGATATTCAAAAGTTCATCTGCTTTGGTAGTCCATTGAAATTTGATCTTCTTACCACCCTTTATGGTATCAAGAAAAGGTGCACAAATATGCCTGAAGTTTTTAATAAATTTCCTATAAAAGGTAGCCAATCCACAAAAAATTATAACTTTTCCTAGTTTTTTTGGTCTTGGCCAGTTAAGAATAGCATCTGCCTTTTCAGTATCCATTTTCAATGTGTCCTTTGAGATGAAAAAACCAAGTAATGTCAATTCTTGTTGCATGAATGCATAATTTTCTACATTGATAGAAAGTTTCTTCACATGTAGCCTTTGAAGAAATTGTTCCAAGTGTTTCATATGTTCCTCTTTAATTCTACTAAATATCAAAATGGCACCCAAGTAGACCACTACAAACTTGCCTATGAAATCATGAAGCACTTCATTCATTAGTCTCATGAAGATGCTAGGAGCATTGCTAAGACTAGATGGAATTACAAGCCAATCATATAATCCCTCAATGGTTTTAAAAAAAAAAATTCCACTCATCTCTGGGCCTTATCCTTATCTAATGGTAGCCAAATTTAAGGTCTATTTTTTTTAAATGGCATGCTCCTCCAAGTTGGTCTAGAAGATCCTCAATTCTTGGTATAGGGAATCTGTATCTAATGGTGATCTTGTTTATTTCCCTAGAATCAGTGCATAACCTTCATTTTTCATCATTTTTAGGGGCCAATACACTAGGGACTTCACAAGGTCTAATACTCTTTTGTACGAGTCCTTTGGCCAACAATTTAGTGACTTGTTTGGTTATCTTTGCATTCTAATCAGGGGTGGGCTTGTATGCAGCCGTGTTGAGTACAAAAGCACCAGGGGTGAAGTCTATTTGATGACAAATGTCTGTCAATGGTGGGATTTAATTGGGTAAGTCTCTTGCAACTCTACCTTTATCCTTATGCAGTAGGTTGTCTACTTCCTTAGGTACTTCTTTATGTATTGTCTTCTCCTTAGGTTTGATGACTAAGGCATACCCTACCTTTGTTTCTTGGATGGTGTTAATCATCTCTTGTTCTCCTACAAGCATGACCAATTGTTCCTTTGGCTTTTCTTGGTGTGACTTAGGTTGAGGGAGTAGGTTGTGCTTGTGACAATTTTGATTGATCTGATATTTTGTGTGACTCCATCATGTTTGGCTTGTAAATCATATTTCCATGAATGTCCTAATAATAAGTGACAAACATCCATATCTACTAAATCACATAGGACTTTATCTTTGTAGTTTTTAATAGAGAAATCTATCCAAGCCAATTCATTGATGAGGGTTTGTTGTCCCTTTGTTAACTAGGATACATGGGATGGGTTGGGATGGGGCACATTTTCCAATTTTAACTTATCTACTATTTCTCTAGACACGAGATTTTCAGTAGAACCAGAATCAATCACTAATTTGCATATCTTTCCATGACTTTTTACAGTTGGTCTTGAAAAGACTCTTTCTTTGGGGAGGCTCCACTGGCATGGGTGCTTGGATCAAAGTACTCTTCATCATGAGGCATATTCCTTCTTCTCTAGCATAGTCTCTTCCACTTTCTACATCATCTTCTTGTACTAGGTGGCCTCTCCTTTCACCCTATGTGTTTTGTTTATCTCTTCCTGGACACCTATTGGTGTAGTGGCCTATTTGATTACAATTGTAGCATCTGATTTTTCCATTGTCTCTTCCCCCATTTCTACCTTTGTCATTTCCTCTTCTTCCTCTATATCCACCCATTGAACTACTTTCTCCTTACGTGTTCTCATTGTTAGATTCTCCTTGGGGTCTATAATTTTGTCCTCTTCCTCCAAAGTTTCCTCTTCCTCTATCATTCTTACATCTTCCTCTACCACTTTGTTCATTCCTTCTTCTTAACTTCTCTTCAACTTATAGAGCCAATTAATAGCATTGATTTACTGCGGTAGGGCTTTTCAATCTAAGTCCATCTTGGATTGAGACCCTTAGGCCTTGCATATATCTAGAAAGCTTCATACATTCTAGTTCAGCAAGTTTGGATTTCATTATCAACTTTTGAAATTCCTCATTGTAACTTGAGATATCCATCTCTTTCTATCTTAGACTTATTCTTCTTTTATGAAGTTGGACTTCATAACCTTTAGGGACATAAGTTTCCCTGAGTAGGGCCAGAATTATCTTCCAAGTAGTGACTGGATTCTTCCCATTCTTCACCCTATCATCTTGAGTGAAGTTCCACCATGTGAGTGCAGAGCCTCTGAGCTTTGACTTAGAAACCTTCACCCTCTGATTCTCAGGGATGTCTTCACAATCAAAGAAAATACTTAGGGCATCCACCCAATTCGTAGCAGCATTTGGGTCCATCTTCCCATTATACATAGGCAACTCAAGCTTGGCATCCATGGTTCTCCTCTCCATAGACTTTAGAGTCTTCATTAGGAGCCTCTGATTTGCAAGACACTCATCTTCTTCCTGCTCAAGGGGTTCTTCTACACTCCCTTCTTCATCATCTTTAGAGTTTCCACCACTCTTCTTGTGAAGCTCTTCCCTAAGCTCTTCCATCTCTTGCCTCATTTGTTGCATCTCTGTGTCTCTTTGTTCATCTTGCCTTTGTTTCTACTCTCTTAGATATCTTACTATCTTTGCATTAGTCATCCTTTTTGACATCCCTCCATCTTCTTCTCCTTCCATGGTGTTGATCAACTCTTACCCTAAGGATCTTAGATGCTCTGATACCACTTGATGAAGAGCTCTCCCCTAAATAGGTAGATTTTATGTGGTGTGGCCTTAGGTGTCTCCACTACACCCAAACTGACTTGTAAGATTTCTCTACACCTTTGTATGATCCTACAACTAACCACAAATTTACTATCCTCCTTGAGGACTCTATGTCTCTTTAAGTAGGAATATTATCTACTTGACTTAATCACAAAATAGGAACATAGATATTGAAAAGTGGATGGAAAGGTTCCAAAGTGTTCAGTTGTCTCTTGATGAAATGACACACAATCCTTATATGGCTTAAGGGTTCAGACACCCATTTTGGCTATTAGGCCTTCCTAGCTTGTAGCCTAAGTATGGAGTTTTTGGGGTTTAGTTCTAAAAATACCCAAAGGACCTAAAAAAAATACTAGATCCAGACACCCTTTATTAAAATGTGTCAAAATCCCAAAGCAAGGACTCCCAACTTGAAAGGACACCACCTAACAAATATTGTTGCACTAGGCCTAATAGGCTTGATTCCTTGTAGAAGTCTTCACCAGTCGAACTCCATAGGCAAGACACCAATTGGGATGATATTAGGGACCTCTAAGAGACCACAATCAATCATTAGTTTTCTTTTGTCCACCCCTGAAGTGTGCCACTATCACTTCATTCTTTCCTGCACTGTGCCAAGCACATAGAGATGCTTGGGCTAGGGCTTGCAACCAAAAATAGTAGAACTACTCCCCTATTCCCAAGATTATAGAATCCTAAAATACATTAAACCTACTTGCATTTCCCTGAGGGGCATGGAATTCCCATGATTAGAAAGAAAGTTAAGGCATGGTCTTTATGAACCATTGGTTCAAGAGGGTTTCTTATGCACCCGAGGAATAAATCCTTCTAACTTAAATTATCTTGATCTCCAATTTGACTCAAAACAAAAGAATTGGATTTCTAACTCATGATGGACTTAAGATCTTCAAGTCTCCTCCTTTTGCAAGCAAGTACAGATCCGTACACAAGTGATTTTGAGACCAGAATATAGGGAAAACAAGGTAGTTTTATTGATTTGAATGCAAATGTACATCAACTATCTTCAACCCACTTGAAAGGGCTATTAGAAGACATTTCCCAATGAGTCCAACTACGTTTTTGAAGGTTGTGACCATTAGGACAAGTTTACAACTAGTTTAGCAACATTTTGAAAAAGTTGCTAAGCAACATTTCTTGCATTGTGCAACTTTTTAACATTTCTTGCAAAATTGCACTTTTGCTCCTAATGAGCCTATAAGACCTAAGCCTAAGATCCTAAGGACCTTTATTAACATAAAACTCATTGAAAATAGTCTAAGTAAACACCTAGACTAATATAAACACCTAACTATGCCATTTGACCATAGTCAAAACCCAAGGTTTATAAACACACCAAGGGTCACTAGGTCTTACAATTGGCTTATTAACAAAATCTAAGATGTTATCTTTGACCCTTAGGCATGAGGGCCCTTGGGTGTATCCTTGAAGACCCCTGGTGAAGATCTTTTGTTTTAAGAGTATAGGGAGGTGATCCTGCACCAAAGAGAGATTGTTTTCCTAATGAATAAAGTTTGTTAGAGTGAATCTGAAATATTGTTTCTTTGTGCATTGATTTGGTTTTTCACATCATATATTTCCATCAATGCCAAAGGGGGAGATTGTTGGAGATTTATGAGATATAATGCAAATATGTGTTGGCATTAATGTCTTGTCATTGATGTCAACATTTTTTTTTATTTTTGATAGTGTTCCTAGTTTGTTCATCATAGAGATTGGATTGGTATGGCTACTGTGTGGAGGATTAGTTGTTGCAAAGTTACATATGATCAAAGGGATTTTTGTAGCTGGGCTATGTCACTTTATAGAAGATAGCATTGTTAACTGAAAAATTTTACAGGCGATTTACAGAGATTGATTTTTGGTTATTCTGGTAGAGACAGTGTTTCATTTTTTGGATCGGTTACACAATATTCTTCATTACTAACCTAGTGGTGAGTTCAAGATATGGATGTGTCCTCAGCGTTAATTGTTCATGATTTCGATACTGGCAAGCTATTTTTCTTGAATGATAGTGGTGACTACTTGGTGGTCTTGATGAACAATGTTGAGCTACTGATGAATTCTGAGACAGAGATGTTTATGTTTTTGATGAGGCATTTCACCTTGCTTGTTGATGTTCTAGATCATGTCCTATTTGTGTTGGTGGATTGCATTAGGTTATGTGATCGGATTTAGTAATTTTCCTATCATGTGTTGTTGTTTTTATTTATTCTTAGCCGACTTGGTGATGTAGCATGTTGTGATGGATTGTGGGATGATTTGTAGATCTAGAACGTGTTCGAGGTTGAAGATTTGGATCCTAGCTATGTCTCAGCCAACATTTATTAGATCGCTTCAAGATTTGGATTGTACTTGATTAAATCTTTGTAAATGAGGTGTTAAGGTTGATGTCGACCTTGTTTGTGTTTCAAGGTTGATGAATTGTATATAAAGATGTGGTCAATTATAATTGTGAAGTATGTATGAGAGAGTATGTGTGTGTGTGTATCAAAAGCTAAGCAAAGAGGTATGAGTGGGATCTATTTTTGAATCAGAGAATTGGTGTACTTCATTAGAATTTTATTAGCATATCAAAGATGCTATCAGTCAGTTCATAATTCAGTGGATTGTAGTCCACCTTGGGTTGTTTCCCCTGTTGTATTGTTAGGGTTGTTGTCATCAAGGTTGTTTCCCTCAACTGTATTTGAGTAGTGAACTCTAGAAAGTGTATGTAATTGCATGTGCATTCCCCTTTGTACTTTTAACAGGGTTATTGTGCTAGTACATCATCTTGTGGGTTTGATCCCCACTGTGATTTTTACCCTAATAGGGTTTCCATGACAAAAATATTAGTGTTATGTGTTCTTGTGTCGCATTGTTCAGTACTTCCATATTTTACATTCAAATTTGAGATTAAATATTTGAAGTTTGTTGAAGGTGTTGGTTTTGGGCCACAACTTATTCAGCCTACCCCTGCACCCCCCCTCCCCACCCCCCCCCCCCCCCCCCCCCTCCTTCCCCCTTAGTTGTGTGAGATGCCTTGTTTCCAATAAGAGAGTTGTCAATAACTATGTAAGCTAATAAGGGTTGGATAAGGATAGATTAAAGAGTGTGGTCATTTGTCATCATGTAATATCAAGACATAATTGCACCAAAATAAACATAAATTAAAATAGAGAAATACATCAAGATATTTTTCTCATTTTAAAACTTTATATCAATCTTTCTAATTTAAAAAACCTAAATAATAATCAATGTTCAGTTAAAACTTTCATTCTATATAAAAATATAAATATAATCATTATCAAAACTAGAATAATATTAAACTTTTCAAACACTTCTAATGCCATCTAATTAGAAAAAACAAAGATAAAATTAAAAAATAACTAATAATCATTATTATCTAAACATAAAAAATGAATTAAAAGAAAAAAGTGAACCATTAATTATTATCATAGAAATTGAATACTTAGTAGTTTGTAAATCTATATGTAGCCTATGATTAAAAACTCAAATATTTCAACCACTAATAGAAATAGTAGAAGTGACAAGTTGAAGAATGGGAGACCAAGAACTCCTTACAGTTTAGGGATTTGGTCCTACAATTACATTTACAAATTCAATTGTGCTCTTTCTTTTTTGAATTCATAAACATCAAGTGGTGTTTTAATTGTTTTATGACTTGCTAAATATCTTATGGTATTTTTAACTATGTTTTTTTCTACAATTTTATCTTGTTATATGGATTCATATGTTTATGACAATTTGACAATTTCACTTAAATACTTTTGTGTCTTTATTTTTGTAGTGCTTTTATTATAATATGGAGTTGAGGTTAAAATGAGATTTTACATAAAATAAATATTTTTATCATCTTTCAAAAAGTAATGTATATAATTATATTTTAAAAAATATAAATGATAATTTGTAAAATATTTTTCAATTAATTAAAGAGTGATAAATTAAAATACGTTTTATTAATTAAAAGTCACAATTTTTTTTAATTAGTTCAAATCTTTTTTTATAGGTATTAGTTCAAATCTTTTTAACAAAAGAAAAATATTGCTTTAAAATAAATTATTGATTAAAGAGCGATAATTTTTAAAACATTTTTGATATTGCTATCATGTTCAATTTCAACTGTGTAGTTTTTTAGTCAAACATATTAACCCATGTTTCATATGTAGTGGTTCATAAGAACCCATCTCTCACAAGAATAAATGGAATAGTTATTATCCATCCGTGTGCTTGAACCGAGTAGTATTGTGATGGTTGACCTCCTAAAAAGGCCCAAATGTTGTAGAAAATATCTTTGATTTTTAAAATATTTTTTAATTACCCATATTAATGGGGTTTGGAAGTTTAATATTCTGATATCAAATAGGAATGAAGTAAAATAGGTTACTCCTAATCAAAATTAGATCAAAATCAATTTTGACATTGTCTCTAAGGTTAATTAACCCTCTAACTATATTTTACCTATAAAAATTTAAAATTAATTATTAAAAAAAAATTATTAATTAATTAAAAATTTAACATATGAACATTACTTTAACTTACTCTTGATTAATTTTTAATTTTTTTAGATTACAATAATTTAAACTAGTTAAAGAACTTCATATATTAAACTTCAAACATGATGATATAAGAAATTTAAGTCAAATATCTTTTACTATTAGAAATACTTTTCAACTAATAAAAATTCTCCAATTCTGCTTAAAGTGACCTCACTTTCCTTTAAAAAATACTGTGTGAACTCTATGAAATCAAATGCTTTCAAACTTTACAAAATGATGTACGTCTTACATGTTTCACAAATAAAAACAGCAAGGAAAATCAATTCATGATTGATATATACTGTCAATAATGGTAGAGAGCACTTGCACCCTTTTCCGCGCTTCGTCTTCCTTCAGCCCTGCCCAAATCCTCGACACATGTAAAATAGGGATAGCAATTATCACATCCTACCATTGTAATTACCCTTTCTCCCTCCCGCAGCTCAAGCGGAAGTAACTCACTTATATCCCATGCCGTTGTGACCACTTGGGATAACTTCTGTGCGTACCAATTTCATCGAAGCCAATATTAGCGTCACTAAACAGATTCTCGTTTAAACTGGTCTTCGCTCCATCCGCTGCTCTTCCAATCATAACCATTCCTTTTGATGGTTGACTCTGAAACAAATTGAAAAAAATGCTCAGTTCGCACACGGTAAATTCTTTTTATTTATAGATCGCTCAAACTATTACTTGACCCAAATATATAGCATCTTGTAAGAAGTTAAGAACAAATTACAAAACAAAGCTGAAGGTCAATAATTAAACAAATGAAAGCTTGAGCTAACAATATTATTAATGATTGTCAGTTAAAAGGAAGTATTGAAATCATTACCTTCAGCTTGCGAACGGAATTCCGTATTAGTTCATTGCTGTAATAAAGCAGTTTCTTGTATTTTACCGCTTGCAATTGTGTTAGATTTGATGGTTATCAAATCTAACATGGTATCAGAGCCATCTTGCTGCTCGCTGTTCATGTTTTGTTGAAGTGATTCAGATGCAGGAGGGTTTCAGAAAAATTTCAGTTCTGGTACTCTCTGCAGGACGTTATTATTTGTTTTTTTTTTGCCTGCAAAAAAGAAAAAAAAAATTTGGGGGTATTTTGAGCAAAAACGGATGCCACCATTGCGTCCGGAAGGTTCGAGATAGCCAGAATCCATATAAAATTTGTCCATTTTGGACACTTTTGCAATTTGAGGCAAAATTTTTTAGCTACCAGGCCGTACGACTTGGCACGCGGATCAAGACGGCGATTTTTAAAAAATAAAAAATAAAATTTTGGGGGGTGCCGCCCAGCGGCCACCCCCGCGCCGCCCAGCAGCAACCGCATAGCAGCCACTGCCCGGGCGGCCACTGCATTCAGCGGCCACCGCAGCCGCGGCCCCCGCTCCTCTGCACCGCCTCCCGGCTCCGCCGCCCTCCGCGGCCCCGCTCAGCTGGCTCCTCCCGGCTCCGCCGCCCTCCGCGGCCCCTGCTCCGCTGGCTCCTCCGCCCGGTCACCGCTCCGGAGCTCCGCCCCGCCGGTTGCGGCCTTTTGCTGCCCCCGTGGGCTCTATTGCCAGCGGCCGGTCATATGACCGACCGGGAGCTCCAGCTCTAGCCCCCTGCGTGCGCCATGCGCCCAGGGGCTTTGTAATTCCAGCCCCCGGGGCTTAAAAAGTATATTTTTTTTTGTCCTTTAGAGCTTTTTCTAGGGGTAGCTGGGTTTTTTGGCCGTATCTTGTGCATACGGTATCGGTTTTCTGACTTCTTTATATCGTCGGAAAGCTCTTTCTGAGCTCTTTCTGATGATGGAGGTTAGGGTTTTGGGTTCTACCGTTTCAATAGTGTTTTTTGCTGTTGAAGTCTGATGTCTTTGTTTGCCTTTCGGGAGTCATATCTGGCTCATCCGGACTCCTTTTTCGGAAAACAAGATATCATCGGAAAGCTGATTCTGTGTACTATTCAGTGGCAGAGGTATTTCTTCCAGATTCTGCTCCAGGTTTTCACTCCTCCGAGTTATGCAGTTTATGCCCTCTGGTGGTGTGCTTGGTTCTACAGGTCCGGGGATCTCTTCTTCTGGTTTCTTAGTGCACTCTTCTTTCTGACTTCTGAGCTTGCATGCTCTTTCTGTTGCATTCTTTTTTCTGTAAACGCACTGAGATAAAGTGCCTGCTTTTGCATTTTTGGGATCTTGAACACTATGTGTTTGTTTGTATACGCACTCAGTTATAAAGTGTGCCATGCGGGGATTCTGATGCATTTGCCACTATAGGTGCATCCACTCTTGTCAAGTGAGCGTACCTTCCATGACATTAGCCCATGTAGACTGTGTCTATGACACCGCCCTTTATCCTGTGCTTGTACCTTCTTTTGCACACAGGTGTTCTTGGGAGATTAGTATTTCACCTAATCTAACAAATTGTTCAATACCTGCGATGTTCTGAAGCTTCTCACAAGAGTTGATAGTAATTTCCTTTCCTCCAAGGAACTCACTCTGGAAAGATCTGGCAACTCCTCAAGCTGGGGACAGTCTACAATAGTCAGCATTTTAAGCTCAAAAAGATCACCAGTTCCTCCTACCGTTCTCAAATCCCTGCAGCTTTATAGAGACAGATTGATGAGTGTTGTTGGCAGCCTAATGTTTTGTATCTTCTCACAAGAGTCGATATTAATTTGCCTGAAGCAGCTCATTCTATTAGGATTAACAAGGCAGAAATAACAATTATGTGCAAATATAACTAATATCAGAAAATAATAAACCACACAGAATAGAACACAATGGCACACAGATTTAACGTGGTTCACCCAATCCCTGGGCTACGTCCACCAACAGCGAGTCCAATATTATTATTATCCAGTGATTACAACCTGATTACAATCCGTAATCCCTTACAGCCCAATTCTGCCGCAAGTACTAAAATCATACTACGTAAAAATCCCTAACCCTAAGCCATATTATACAATATTTTTCCCACTTTAGGGTTAGAATGAGTTATAAGTAGTCGGCCCAAATAACCAAAAAAAGTAGTCGGCCTCAAAAAAAATTTCCTCGGGGGCTGCGCCCCCGAACCCCTGCTCTTGGGGGCTGCCGCCCCCAAACCCCCGCTCGGGGCCCGGCCCAGCCCCGAACCCCGGTGAGGTCGGGAGGAAAAGTGTACAGTACTTTCCTGGATAGTACTTTCCTAATTAGTCACCACAAGCTAACAATCTCCCACTTGGTGACTGATCAGTATCCACACTATACTAAAAAACCTCCCACTTGGAGACTGATCCTGTAGCAATACCGCTACCCACATGAGGCTCCCACTGGATTGAACCACCTTGGACTCAGTTGTTCATTTATTTTATTCAGTCTAAAAGACCAACTGAAGCTGAACATGAGTTCAACTTCTCCCTTGTTACTACCTTTGTAAACATATCTACTGGATTATCATCAGTATGAATCTTTTCCAGCCTTAACTGTCCATCATCCAAAACTGATCGAATGAAATGGTACCGCAACTGTATGTGTTTTGTCTTTGAGTGCAAAGCAGAATTCTTTGCAAGATGAATGGCACTTTGGCTATCTGTATG
The DNA here is from genome assembly GCA_027943335.1 of Chamaecyparis obtusa. Taxonomy (NCBI): domain Eukaryota; kingdom Viridiplantae; phylum Streptophyta; class Pinopsida; order Cupressales; family Cupressaceae; genus Chamaecyparis; species Chamaecyparis obtusa. Next base: position 1,809,314 of record BSBK01005123.1, on the reverse strand, counting down.
TAGAAAATTATCCTTTTGAGGATGTCCCAATTCTTCCATGAAGAATTGAAGCCATATCATCTCCTTGGCTGCCTCTGTAGCAGCAACATACTCTGCCTCTGTAGTGGATAAAGAAACCACCTTTTGTAGTCGAGAAATTCAACTCACTGCTGTCCCACCAATAGTAAATATATAACTTGTAGTACTCCGCCTGCTATCTATATCTCCTGCCAAATCTGAGTCAACATAGCCTTGTACAGTAGTAGTAGAACCCCCAAAGTGTAAACACTTACTGGATGTGCCTCTCAAATATCTGAGAATCCATTTGACTGCATTCCAATGCTCAATACCAGGGTTACTCATATAACGGCTAACGACTCCCACTGCGTGTGCAATATCTGGCCTAGTACATACCATAGCATACATTAAGCTCCCTACAGCTGAAGCATAAGGTACCTTAGACATTTTAGTCTCTTCTTCTAGTGTCTTGGGACACATATCCTTAGTCAATTTCAAATGACCAGGCAAAGGTGTGCTGACAGCTTTGGCATTTTTCATAGAGAAACGTTGCAACACCTTCTCAATATAATCAGCCTGAGATAGAGACAATTTCCTATTTTTCCTATCTCTACAAATTTTCATACCAAGGATTTGTTTTGCTGCCCCCAAATCCTTCATAGCAAAATATTTTGCTAACTGTTGTTTCAACCCCTTAATGTGATCCATGTTAGACCCAGCTACAAGCATATCATCAACATATAAACATAAAATAATGTAGCTGTCATCATCCAACCTCTTAAAATAAACACAATGGTCAGAATGACACCGACTATATCCATGCCCATTCATAAAAGTGTCAAATTTAATATACCATTGCCGAGGTGCTTGCTTCAAGCCATATAAACTTTTCTGCAATCTGCACACCAAATTCTCCTTACCCTTGACCTCAAATCCTTGTGGCTGAACCATATATATTTCTTCATCCAAATCACCATGAAGAAAGGCTGTTTTAACATCAAGCTGCTCTAAATGCAAATCTTCAGTAGCCACAATACTTAAAACAATACGAATAGAAGTCATTTTAACAACTGGAGAAAATATCTCATCAAAATCAATACCATGTTTCTGTGCAAATCCTTTTACGACTAATCTGGCTTTAAATCTTTTCGTACCTCCATCCTCTTCTTTGATCCTGTAAACCCATTTATTCTGTAAAGCCCTTTTACCTGCAGGTAACTTACATAAATCCCATGTCTGATTTTTTAGCAAAGAGTCCATTTCATCTGTCATTGCAGACTCCCACTGAAGCTTTGTATCCACCTGCACAGCTTCATTATAACATTCAGGTTCACCAGCATCTGTTAACAGAATAGAATACAAAGATGGAGAAAATCTTTCTGGAGGTCTACTTAGCCTTGTTGACCGTCTAACACTCACTGGGGTGTGTGGTATTTGTTGTTGCTGTTGTTGCGGAGCATAAGGAACTACTGGAACATGAACTTGTGGATTATCATCCAGTACTACATAGTCATTTTCTTTCTTCTCATGCTGCAGCAACAGATCTTTGTACAATACTTTCTCATTGAATATGACATCCCTGCTTCTTACAATTTTATGATTTTCAAAATCCCAAAGCCTATAACCAAATTCATCAATGCCATACCCAACAAATACACATTTCTTTGACTTAGCTTCCAGCTTGGTTCTATTTTCAGAATCTATAAGTGCAAAAGCTTCACAACCAAAGGTTTTGAGAAAAGAATAACTCACCTTCTTACCACTCCATGCTTCCTCTGGAATACCACAGTCCAAAGGAGTAGAGGGGCCTCTATTGATTAAATAAACAGCAGTGTTCACTGCCTCTGCCCACATATTTTTGGGCAGCCTAGCATGCAACCTCATACTCCTTGCACGCTCCATTATTGTCCTGTTCATGCGTTCAGCCACTCCATTTTCTTGTGGAGTCTTTGGTACAGTTTTCTGCCTACGAATACCATTAGAGGAACAATATTCTTCAAATTCTGTGCTACAATACTCACCACCATTATCAGATCTGAGACATTTTAACTTTTTACCAGTCTCAATTTCAACCAAGCATTTCCATTTCTTAAAAGTTTGAAATACATCAGATTTCTGTCTAAGGAAATAAATCCATACTTTTCTTGTTGCATCATCTATAAATGTAACATAATACAGAGAGCCACCAAGGGAAGATACCTGAGCTGGTCCCCATACATCTGTATGCACAAGCTCTAATCTCTCATTTTTCTTTTCCTTCCCACTTTTCACAAAACTAACTCTCTTTTATTTTCCATAAACACAACTTTCACAGAAATCCATATTGACACATTTCAGACCAGGTAAAACTTTCTTTGAATGAATTAATTTCATACCTTTTTCACTCATGTGCCCGAGTCTGTTGTGCCACAGTGCTGTGTCAAAATCTATAGCAACAGTTTGATGTTCTTCCTGCTCAACTGCAGCCACTGTTCCTGAACATTCATTATCTTCTGAAATAATTAAAGTAGAAAGAACAGTATGACCTGTACAAAGATATAAGGTGCCTACTTTCACACCTTTTGCTACTACTAAGGAACCTTTTGAAACCTTCCAATTTTTATCATTAAAAGTAACTGTGCAACCCTCATCACCCAGTTGCCCTGCTGAAATTAAATTCCTACTCAGCCTTGGAACATGTCTTACCTCTTGTAGTAGCCAATGATTCCCATTCTGCAACTTAATCTTAATTTTTCCCTTTCCAACAATCTGACAGGGTTCATTATCTCCCAAATAAACTAGCTCAAAATCCCCTTGGACATAATCAACAAAATAACTTCTATGGGGTGTAGCATGAAATGAAGCCCCAGAATCTAAAACCCATGAATCATCAATACTTTCTAAGGACAAGAGCAAAGCATCCTCCTCAGATTTGTTACTTACCACATTTGCCTCCTTGTTTCCATCATTTTTGTCTCCTTGATCTTTCTTCCGAGACCAACAATCTTTCTTCTTATGACCTGGTTTTCCACAGTACCAGCAATCATTTGGCCCTTTAGATTCAGACCTCTTTCCCTTTGATTTTCCTCTTGATTTCCCACGATTTCCAGAGTTGTTTCCTCTATCTCTTGTTCTGCCTCTGCTTTCTGTGTTCAATACACTACCCGATGTGGATGCCCTTGAGCTTTTCCTACGAATTTCCTCACTCAATATAATACCAATAACATCATCATATTTTAGGGTATTAGAACCAGAAACAGAATTACTAACAGCCATTACCAAGCCATTCCAGCTTTCTGGCAAAGAACACAAAATCAAGAGAGCCCTAACCTCTTCATCAAAAGTAATTTTAACTGAGGTTAATTGACTTGTAACTGTATTAAACTCATTCAAATGATCAGTAACTGATCCACCTTCTACCATTTTCATATTAAATAAACGCTTCATAAGAAATACCTTGTTTGAAGTTGAAGGCTTTTCATACAACTTCGCTAGGGTTTCCATCAGATCTTTAGCTGTCTTTGCTTCAGTAATATTGAATGCCACCGATTGTGCTAGGCATAGACGAATACTCCCCAGTGCCTTCCTATCCAAAATATCCCAATCCTCCTGAGACATTGATTGCTCTTTCTTGGCTACTCCCTCTAATGGCCGCCATAGATCCTTCTGATAGAGATAATCCTCCATTTGCATCTTCCATAACTGGAAGTTCTGCCCATTAAATTTATCAACCTTCAGCCTACCCTCTTCTACCATTTCTCCCACTTAACCGAGAGACTCTCCCACTAACTCGTGAGACCTGCTTCAGAGAATAGATGAAAGAACGAATGAAATAACCTCGCTCTGATACCACTTATTAGGATTAACAAGGCAGAAATAACAATTATGTGCAAATATAACTAATATCAGAAAATAATAAACCACACAGAATAGAACACAATGGCACACAGATTTAACGTGGTTCACCCAATCCCTGGGCTACGTCCACCAACAGCGAGTCCAATATTATTATTATCCAGTGATTACAACCTGATTACAATCTGTAATCCCTTACAGCCCAATTCTGCCGCAAGTACTAAAATCATACTATGTAAAAATCCCTAACCCTAAGCCATATTATACAATATTTTTCCCGCTTTAGGGTTAGAATGAGTTATAAGTAGTCGGCCCAAATAACCAAAAAAAGTAGTCGGCCTCAAAAAAAATTTCCCCGAACCCCGGCGAGGTCGGGAGGAAAAGTGTACAGTACTTTCCTGGATAGTACTTTCCTGATTAGTCACCATAAGCTAACACATTCTGGAAAGATCTGGCAACTCTCAGGATAGTCTACAATAGTCAGCAATTTAAACTCAGGATGATCACCGGTTCCTTCTACTGTTCTCAAATCCCTGCAGCTTTGTACAGACACTCTGATGAGTGTTGTTGGCAGCCTAATGTTTTGTATCTTGTCACAAGAGTCGATATTAATTTTCCCCAAGGAGCTCATTCTGGAAAGATCTGGCAACTCCTCAAGCTCGGGACAGTCTACAATAGTCAACATTTTAAACTCAAGAAGATCACCGGTTCCTTCTACTGTTCTCAAATCCCTGCAACTTTGTAGAGACACTCTGATGAGTGTTGTTGGCAGCCTAATGTTTTGTATCTTGTCACAAGAGACGATATTAATTTCCCCCAAGGAGCTCATTCTGGAAAACTCTGGCAACTCTTCAAGCTCGGGGCAGTCTACAATAGTCAGCATTTTAAACTCAAGAACATCACCGGTTCTTTCTACTGTTCTCAAATCCCTGCAGCTTTTTAGAGACAGACTGATGAGTGTTGTTGGTAGCCTAATGTTTTGTATCTTCTCACAAGAGGCGATCTGAATTTCTTCCAAGGAGCTCATTCTGGAAAGATCTAGCAACTCCTCAAGCTCGGGACACTCTACATAGTCAGCATTTGAAGCTCAATAAGATCACCGATTCTTTTTACTGCTCTCAAACCCCTGCAGCTTTTTAGAGACACTCTGATGAGTGTTGTTGGCAGCCTAATGTTTTGTATCTTCTCACAAGAGGCGATCTCAATTTCTTCCAAGGAGCTCTTTCTGGAAAGATCTAGCAACTCCTCAAGCTCGGGACACTCTACAATAGTCAGCATTTTAAGCTCAAGAAGATCACCAGTTCCTTCTACTGTTTTCAAATCCCTGCAGCTTTGTAGATACAGACTGATGAGTGTTGTTGGCAACCTAATGTTTTGTATCTTCTCACAAGAGGCGATCTCAATTTCTTCCAAGGAGCTCATTCTAGAAAGATTTGGCTACTCCTCAAGGTCAGGACAGTCTACAATAGTCAGCATTTTAAGCTCAAGAAGATCACCAGTTCCTTCTACTGTTCTCAAAACTCTGCAGCTTTGTAGAGACAGGCTGATGAGTGTTGTTGGCAGCCTAATCTTTTGTGTCTTCTTACAAGAGGCGATCTCAATTTCTTTCAAGGAGCTCATTCTGGAAAGATCTGACATTTCCTCAAGCTCGGGACAACTAGTAATATACAACCTTCTAATAGAGTTCCCAGACACACTTTTCACATTTTTACAATGATATAACCGAAGATATTCTAACTTCCAACATCCATCAATTGCAATTCTCTCGAGGCAATTTAGACCTTGAAAAGCTTGCAACTCTTCAATACCTGCGATGTTCTGCAGCTTCTCACAAGAGTCAATATTAATTTCCTCCAAAGAGCTCATTCTGTTAAGATCCGGCAACTCCTCAAGCTCGGGACAGTCTATAATAGTCAGCATTTTAAGCTCAAGATGGTCAGCGGTTTCTTCTACTATTCTCAAATCCCTGCAGCTTTGTAGAGACAGACCAATGAGTGTTGTTGGCAGACTAATGTTTTGTATCTTCTCACAAGAGGCGATCACAATTTCTTTCAAGGAGCTCATTCTGGAAAGATATGGCAACTCCTCAAGTTCAGGACAACTAGTAATACACAACCTTCTAATAGAGTTCCCAGAAACACTATTCAAATTTTTACAATCATATAACCGAAGATATTCTAACTTCCAACATCCATCAATTGCAATCCTCTCGAGGCAATTTAGACCTTGAAAAGCTTGCAACTCTTCAATACCTGTGATGTTCTGCAGGTTCTCACAAGAGTTGATATTAATTTCCTCCAAGGAGCTCATTCTGTTAAGATCTGGCAACTCCTCAAGCTTGGGACAGTCTATAATAGTCAGCATTTTAAGCTCAAGAAGGTCAGCGGTTCCTTCTACTGTTCTCAAATCCCTGCACCTTTGTAGAGACAGACTGATGAGTGCTGTTGGCAGCCTAAAGTTTTGTATCTTCTCACAAGAGGCGATCACAATTTCTTTCAAGGAGCTCATTCTGGAAGGATATGGCAACTCCTCAAGCTCGGGACAGTCTACTATAGTCAGCATTTTAAGCTCAAGAAGATCACCGGTTCCTTCTACTGCTCTCAAAACCCTGCAGCTTTGTAGAGACAGATTGATGACTGTTGTCGGCAGCCTCATCTTTTGTGTCTTCTCACAAGAGGCAATCTCAATTTCTTTCAAGGGGCTCATTCTGGAAAGATCTGACAACTCCTCAAGCTCAGGACAACTAGTAATATACAACCTTCTAAAAGATTTCCCGGACACACTTTTCAAATTTTTACAATGATATAACCGAAGATATTCTAACTTCCAACATCCATCAATTACAATCCTCTCGAGACAATTTAGACCTTCAAAAGCTTGCAACTCATCAGTACCTGCAATGTTCTGCAGCTTCTCACAAGAGTCGATATTAATTTCCTCCAAGGAGCTCATTCTGGAAAGAACTGGCAACTCCTCAAGCTCAGGACAGTCCACAATAGTTAGCATTTTAAGTTCAAGAAGATCACCGGTTTCTTCTACTATTCTCAAATCCCTGCAGCTTTGTAAAGACAGACTGATAAGTGTTGTTGGCAGCCTAATCATTTGTGTCTTCTCACAAGAGGCTATCTCAATTTCTTTCAAGGAGCTCATTCTGGAAAGATCTATCAACTCCTCAAGCTCGGGACAACTAGTAATATACAACCTTCTAATAGAGTTCCCTGACACGCTTTTCAAATTTTTACAATGATATAACTGAAGATATTCTAACTTCCAACATCCATCAATTACAATCCTCTTGAGGCAATTTAGACCTTCAAAAGCTTGCAACTCATCAGTACCTGCGACATTCTGCAGCTTCTCACAAGAGTCAATATCAATTTCCTCCAAGGAGCTCATTCTGGAAAGATCTGGCAATTCCTCAAGCTCAGGACAGTCTACAATAGTCAGCATTTTAAGCTCAAGAAGATCACTGGTTTCTTCTACTGTTCTCAAGTCCCTGCAGCTTTGTAGAGATAGTCTGATGAGTACTGTTGGCAGCCTAATGTTTTGTATCTTCTCACACTGAAAAATCTCAATTTCCTCCACGGAGCTCATTCTGGAAAGATCTGACAACTCCTCAAGCTCGGGACAACTAGTAATATGCAACCTTCTAATAGAGTTCCCGGACACACTTTTCAAATTTTTACAATGATATAACCGAAGATATTTTAACTTCCAACATCCATCAATTACAATCCTCTCGAGGCAATTTAGACCTTCAAAAGCTTGCAACTCTTCAATACCTGTGATGTTCTGCAGCTTCTCACAAGAGTTTATATTAATTTCCTCCAAGGAGCTTATTTTGTTAAGATCTGGCAACTCCTCAAGCTCAGGACAGTCTATAATAGTCAGTATTTTAAGCTCAAGAAGGTCACCGGTTCCTTCTACTGTTCTCAAATCCTTGCAGCTTTGTAGAGACAGACTGATGAGTTTTGCTGGCAGCCTAATGTTTTGTATCTTCTCACAAGAGGCGATCACAACTTCTTTGGAGGAGCTCATTCTGGAAAGATCTAGCAACTCCTCAAGCTCGGGACAGTCTACAATAGTCAACATTTTAAGCTCAAGAAGGTCACCGATTCCTTCTACTGTTCTCAAATCCCTGCAGCTTTGTAGAGACAGACTGATGAGTGTTGTTGGCAGCCAAATGTTTTGTATCTTTTCACAAGAGGTGATCACAATTTCTTTCAAGGAGCTCATTCTAGAAAGATCTAGCAACTCCTCAAGCTCGGGACAGTCTCCAATAGTCAGCATTTTAAGCTCAAGGTCACCGATTCCTTCTACTGTTCTCAAATTCCTGCAGCTTTGTAGAGACAGACTGATGAGTGTTGTTGGCAGCCTAATGTTTTGTATCTTCTCACAAGAGGCAATCTCAATTTCTTTCAAGGAGCTCATTCTGGAAAGATCTGGCGACTCTTCAAGCTCGGGGCAGTCTATAATAGTCAACTGACTCAACTCTATAAGCTCAAGAAGATCACCAGTTCCTGCTACTATTCTCAAATCTCGGAAGCTTTGTAGAGACAGATCGATGAGTGTTGTTGGCAACCTAATGTTTTGTATCTTCTCACAAGAGGCAATCACAATTTCTTTCAAGGAGCTCATTCTGGAAAGATCTGGCAACTCCTCAAGCTTAGGACAGTCTACAGCAGTCAGCATTTTAAGCTCAAGAAAGTTACTGGTTCCTTCTACTGTTCTCAAATTCCTGCATCTTTGTAGAGACAGACTGATGAGTGTTGTTGGCAGCCTAATGTTCTGTAACCTCTCACACTGAGAAATCTCAATTTTCTCCAAGCAGCTCATTCTGGAAAGATCTGACAACTCCTCGAGCTTAGGACAGTCTATAGTAGTCAACATTTTAAGCTCAAGATGATCACCAGTTCCTCCTACTATTCGCAAATCTCTGCAGCTTTGTAGAGACAGACTGATGAGTACTGTTGGCAGCCTAATGTTCTGTATCTTCTCACACAGAGAAATTTTAATTTCCTCCACGGAGCTCATTGTAGAAAGATCCAACAATTCCTCAAGCTCAGGACAACTAGTAATAAACAACCTTCTAATAGAGTTCCCAAACACACTTTTCAAATTTTGACAATGATATAACTGAAGATATTGTAAATTCCAACATCCATCAATTACAATCCTCTTGAGGCAATTTACACCTTCAAAGGCTGGCAACTCCTTAAGCTCCGGACAGCCCAAAATGCTTAATTCTACAAGATCTTCACAACCGAACTGCATTGTTTTCAAATTTTGACAATTATATAACTCAAAATATTTTACCATCACATTTCCTTGAAATGTTATGCTCTGAAGACACTTCATACTACTTAAGCACAAGTACCTTAATTGATTACAATTTTCAATGATGACTTTTTCCAGACAGCTCAGGTGTCCAAGCCTTAACTCTTCAAGCTCTGGACATTCACTAATATTCAATTGTGCCAGCATCCTAATAATGGATACTCCTGAAACAATACTAAAATGGTCTACTGCTACCAGATCAGTACATTCATTACTCTTCAGTCCTGCAAGATTCCTAAGATCGGGAATTCCTGACACACAAGTCGAATTCATCCAATTTGGAAAATCAGATGTTGCTGTCAATTTTTTGAGTTTTGGACAATTTCTAATATCTAAAAAATTTAATGTCTTTACCCTTGTTAAATCCACTTCTGCCAGATTTTTCATGTAATAAGTTTGATAGACTTGAGGCTTGGATAGTGAATCCCACTAATTAAAATCTTAGATACAAATTCCTCACCGCTAATCTCCAGCTTTTCAAGGCCTCCCATTGGGGCCTTCACACTATTCCAATCCAATTCCCCATTAAATTTGAAATTCAAGATAAACAAAGATTCACACAGAGCCCTCTCTCCTCTTTTAGTAAAAACTTGCTCCCCTTTTAATGTGGAAAACCTCAGATATAAACTACAAAGATTCATACTGAGAGATTCTAGTAATGACAAACCTTGGATTGGCCATCCTTTGGCATCTAAGAACACATTCTCTAAATTGTCTGATATTCCTAGAAAATCTGGAAACTCTTTTAATGAGGTTTGAGAAATTTGCAGCTCTTTCAACTGGGATGATGCTTGAGATTCAAGATAAATTTGTGTAAAGCTCTCAATGATAAAGTGAAAAAAAAAATCTGGGGAAAACTCTAACATTATGCAGTCCGCATAACCTTAATGGAGATTTGAATTTTGAGAGAGGGGATCAGAATACCTGTATTCCATTCTCCCACAACATTTTGAGTTGTCCAGAATGGATTTTCAAACAATGCAAATTTTGAAGAGGTATCCATGAAGGAATTCTTGGCTGTTCTTTGGAATCCCCCTCAAGCTCGAGCCGCATTAAAGAAGCTAACGTCTCAAGACAACTCTTTGACTCACCTAAAAAGAATGTAATTTGAGAACCCATGGACTCGTCAAAAATGGAATTGAAACATCTGACATTGGTTTTGGTGAGGATAGTTTTGAAACCCATTAATTTCTGCATACACAGAAGCAACTTAATTTTCTATTTTTTAAAGACAAGTTAGGATTCTAAGAAGGAATATGTAGGCATAACAAACATACCAAAGCTCTCAGATCATGAGGACGCCACAAACGATGAGGAGGGCTGAGCTGAAGTGCCATTTCTCTTCCCAAGTCCCTCAGGTGGTCATGCATTCTCAAAACAATTCCCCCTTCTATATTCTGACCCAAATTTTTGATTTCTTCTACAAGACACATATTTTTTAGCGTTTCGAGTGCATGTTTTGCATTCCATCCTGATCCCTCCCACACTCTTTCTGCTATAATCTTGGGCTTGTCCACAAAAAAACAAGCAGCATCCATGAAAACCTGTTTCTCTTCATCATCCAATTTGTCAAAGGTTATTAACAGTCTTTGCTTTACATCTTGAGGCAGTGTCTTACTAACTTTAATCAATTCTGAACTCCAATAACTGTGATGTCTACCACGAACGTGTCTGCCTAAAACTTGAAGAGAGAGGGGTAATCCTCCGCACACATCTACAAAGGTGGAAACGAGCTCCTCATATCCGCTAGATGGATTGGGTTGGTCAAAGGCATGCCAACAGAAGAGTTCTCTCGCATAATTTATATCCATTCTTTTTAAATGATACCCAACAGTAATCCCTGCAGTTATAAGGACACTAGCGTCACGGGTTGTGACAACAACCAAACTATTACCAGAATTTTGGAAGATATCCTTGACCACGAGAGCATTTAACTGCTCCACATGATCGATATCATCTACAACAATTAAGATGATTAAAGGTGGCCTCCTTCCAAGATGATCTTTGAGATAGGCTGTTCCTTCCTCTACACTAGTAAAACTCATATCTTTGCCAAAGAGATCTCTGATAAGCTTACCTTGCAAGGAAGGTAATTGACTTGTAACAGACTTTTCTCGCACATCAAATAAAAAACTTGTTCTTATATAATTCCAACCCTTTCGGTTAAACAGCTCTTTGGCGAGAGTAGTTTTCCCCACTCCCCCCATGCCAAAGATGCCCACCATATGAGCCTTATACTTCCCTTCTTCCTGCCCGCATTGACTTTCAAAATCTTGTACAAGTTCATCAAGGCATCGCTTTTCAAAATCTTCCACAAGATTGTTGAGCCCCACTGGATATTCAGCTACATGTAAAAATGTTTTCCTTTGTACTTCTTTTTGCACAGTTGCTACTATTTTTTGGCAATCCCCATTACTGAAACTGTTAATAATAGGAGGATTTGGTGAGAAAAATGATAAACCAATTAAAAGGTCTAACATAACGTACGAATACCAAAATCAATGAAATATTACCTGTTAAATTCTTCCCCAGCTGTAAATGAGAGAGACCGAAGCGCTTCCTTCCACCCCTCAAGCTTCTCAAGGTATCTGCCCTTCTCCTTATATTTATTGAATGCTTGAGAGTATACTCCCGTTTCTATGTAACGGAGATCAGAAGGCTTCGCTTCATAAAACACGGGGATAATTTTGGCCGTACTTTCTAACATGAGAACTAGCTCATTCAAGCACCAAGCTGATTCAGCATACCTTGGGGAAAAGATGGCAATGTGTACCTTAGCGGAGCGGATGGCAGTCTCAATAATTGAAGGAAATGAATTGCCGAGCTCCTTCTCTTCAGAATCAAGAAACGCCTCTATTCCCAACTGCTGAAGGGATTTGTAAAGATGCGTAGCCAAAGTTGCTTTGACATCAGGGCCTCTGTGGTTGATGAACACATCATACACTCCGGAAGATTCAGAAACCCTCCTCCTTTTGCTGGCAGGTTCTATTTCAGAAAAAGCATTGAATCTCTGATTTTGTTGGTGAGATGAAGAAGAGGATGCCATTGATTCCAACTCGAACGCTATCGACCAGTTCAAAAAAAGAAAGAAAGAGCAAAACAAATAGAATTTAACTGCAGTGTGCTTAATGACAGGGCTAGCGTGAATTAAATAGATCATACCACTGGTAGGTCAGTACTTTCCTCTTTGTTTCCCTGAGGGAAAAACGGGTATAGAAGACACTTGGAAGGTACACGAGGCAACGATCTGCTCAATGAAAGAAGACGCAGTAAAAAGCGTCAGAAAATGCTTATAAATTAGACCGCCCCCAACCTGGAAAGAAGATAAAGTGGGTTCAAACCTTCGCTCGAGAAAAGGGAAGGAAAATGCGCAGAAAGTAGACAAAAGGCTGATTTTAGATGTGGTTTACAGAGTGATTCTGACGGCCACTTCTACCTTCTACAGAAAAGTAAAGAAAACGCTTGGATATTACACAAGGCCCCGACCTGACAAATTAAAAGCCAGATTCAATCATTTCTCGACACATTCAAGGCCAAAAGAAAAGTGAAGGAAAATGCTTCGAGATTACAGTCCCCAACCCGTACACAGAATAGAGTAGGCTTGCAATTAGAATAAAACTATATATACCAGCATTTGTATGTTTGAGGGTGTAAGGGTTATGCAGAGAGTTTTGTATATTTTTAATGATATTGTTCTATTGTTGATATCAAATACAATGAAATATTTTCAATGATATATTTGTATTGTTAATATCAAAAGTTTGACTATAATATTTTTTAATATAATAAATTTTTTTATAATATAGTTGTATTGTTGATATCAAAAGTTTGGCTATAATATTTTTTTAACAAAATATAACATTTATAATTCCATTTTTACTGGACAGAATTGGGTGCTTCGTTGTTAGAATGTATGGCGTGGATTTAGGGCAATAGTCCACATCCCTTCTTTGTGTTTCCACATTATGCGTGTATTACAGAACAAGCAAGCATTTTGTTCTAATTTACCTTTGCTACTAAATTTTCATAGAGGCCTTGTTAGGACTGGTAATTTTTTCCCTTGGTCTCTGGTAAATTTTCTGGTTTCTCCTACTTCTCGTTCTCTAGTTTTGGTCTATGGTCGTCTTCCTGGCTCCCTGCAAATCCTTTATCCATCTTGGCTAGTGAAACCCTTGAAGTATTCAAAACTAGCCGTAGAATTTGAATTTTTTCCATTTACCCCTTAGCGCCACCTTCTTTCTTCTATTTTCAAGTTACTTTTCTAGGCAACTTAAGTGATTAATTCTGCATGTGCGCATTATCTACCCTGGCGGTTAAGTCTTTAAGTCACAATTTCTCCAACGGTAACCGTCAGTCGCTCCGCTGCCCGGCAAATATTTTTACCTCAGACTATAGTTCTTTATCGAAATATTTTAAGAGCCCTTAGTCTTTTGTGCTGCCTGTGCGGGCCCGGATGCTCTGAAAAAGTTTCAATCTGATGGTCGTCTTATGATCTCATGCAATGTGTCAGACCCTTGCGAAATCCAAACAACCGTCGATTTCCTCCTGTGACGTCAGTGGGACCTCCGGCTTTTGAAGGAGTTAAAGTTCTGTTCGATCTTGCGGTTGTCGTTATACCGCAGAAGAAAGATGCACGACGGTTAAGTCAGCGAATTAGCGACGGCCATTGATCTTCGCATTTGTCAGAGATGCCAAAGGGAGGTCGAGATTCTGATCTCAGAGTTGGTGCATGTTCGCATAGAATCTGTCAGAGCCTCAAGATCTTGCGCCAGCCATTCGATCTCCATGCTATCAGTTTTCTTTTGTGGGTCCTTTGCTACGTGGCGTGAACTGGAAGCTTTTCATTCGTCCACATGGAATGAGGTGGATTTAGTGGGACCTATGCGTTTCGATGGGCCAGAGGGATCTGACTTGTCAGAAAATCGGCGGTGGTTTGAAGATCTCATAAAATTTGTCAGAGGCTTTCAGTTTTCAGACAACCGTTGATGTATCTTCGTGGGCCCGGGCTTATTTTCTTAGAGTTTTTGGTGGCAAAGGTAAAGTTGGTGATGGCACTAAAGATTTTCTAATGTATCGCGGGGTCTCTAGACAAATTTAGTGAGAAATATGGTGGAGCTGCTAGTTTTATAAAGTGATTAAAGGACCGACAGATCGTGTGGATGTCGTTACTTCGTGGAGGCAAGATGCAGGGCTGTTAAGTGAGCGGTCTAGCGACAATCGTCGATTTCGTGCAACCAAGTATAAAGTGTAAACCGTTTCCTTGTAGCGGTTAGGGCTTGTGACCTCGCGGTTGCGGTTAAGTGGATTGGCTCGTGAAGAATAAAGAAAGATCTTACTGTCAGGACTTAAAGTTGCGAAGTTTTTAAATGAGGGCCACCGATTTGAGGTTAAAAGATGGAAGTGATCATTTTTATTTGAATTCAAATCTCAGGAAACATTTCCAGCTACCAGAGGATAGAACTTTATGGTAGAATGATCCAGAATTGGTGGAACTGATCTTCTCCGCCAATTCCAGGGTGCTCGAGTATGAAAATTGATTGCAAATGAGATGTTTTGACATGGAGAAATTAGTGGAGGGGTACTTGAAGTTGTTGCCGGGTCTCCTCCGGATTGTTTTTGCAAAAATTTTGTTGATTTCCTGGTGTAATCTTGTACTTGCAGGTTGTATTTAGGGTTTCTGATTTTCACTCAAGTTTGTATTCAATTATGTCAAATCCTAATTGTTTGGTGGGTGAAACCCTAACCCTAGTCACCCTAAGCTTATTGCAGTCTCTTTGAGATTCCCAAGGTGACTAGTGGTATAAGTAGTCAGTTTGTAGATAGTTTAAGAGTCCGAATTTTAATCAGTCCAGAGGTTCTGATTACAATTAGTTCCAAGGGGTTGTAACAAGGCGGTATCACATTGCATGAGACTGAATAGAACCTCTTTGTATCTTTTGCATATTATCTATGGTGTTTGATCAATCAACTGGTAATGCAAGGATTTGAATCCATATACTTAGTATAGTTTTTCATTCTTGGATCTCTCCTTTAATTGTTCTTAATGAATTTTGAGTTTTCTGGCTCATTGCATTTGATTGCTTATGTATATGTTTCATCTCTCAGCCCTGATCTAGGATCTGGTTAAAAGCCTCTGAGTGAAGCATAGATTCATTGGGTTCAGTCAGTAAGGATATTTGTAAGTAGTGTAAAAGATGTTTAAATATTTTTATGGCTTGGATTCTCGGATGAATCTAGTAGTTGTCTTTGTGTTCCAAGTGTGTTTGAGATATAATGCCCAATGGATAAGGCACTGATCAAGGATTAGTATGTTCAGTTGAGTTCAATGTCTGATTGGTTCTTGTTTATTTCCTCCATTTTTTAATATCAATACTAGTTCAAGTGATACCCTTCACAAGACCATTTTACCCTGCATAGTAGAGTTGATTCAATGAATACTTGGTTAGTATTTAGTAATCTTTTACTATGATCTACTTTTCAAACCTAGTGTCTTGGTGTGTGAAGTATATTTCATACTAGGTTAGGTGCACCCGCCTTGGTTTTGCAGAGCTAAAAGTGAAGAGGGCATATTAAGTCCCTATAGTTAGTCCAATTGCTTTGCAGAGCTCCCACACTTGGACTTAACCACTCCTAAAATTAGTCTCAAGGCATATTGGCAGCCTTAAGTGGCATAAGCCTTTTTATACACCAACAGGCCTAGTTTTCTTGCATTAATGGTAGTTTTGTCCTCAATTGTTGACACTATTCTAGATTCCAAAATGGTTTCCTTTCATTCTATTTTTCTTTGGTACAATTATGACATAACCTTGGATGAGACGGATGTAACAACATTCTAAAGCTATTGCAAGCTTTGTGATAATTACAACATTTCTAGGTAAAGAAGTCTCTACATTTAACTCTCATTTCACACTTGTTTTTGGCACTTCTCTAAAAGTAATTTCTAATGTTTAATATGTTTTGTTTGTATATAATTTGTTTTTCTACCTTTAACTCTTGTTTCACACTTATTTTTGGTACTTCTATAAAAGTATTTTCTAATGTTTAATATGTTTTGTTTGTATTTAATTTATTTAAGGATTGAAATTTGTTAATTATTATTTCAACTGTAGTGGTTTTGACTAATTTATTATAATTTTTAATTTGAATACTAAATATTATTTTATGATATTAATAATGAAAATGTTGAGTATTAATTATAGCCAAAATGTCAGATTAGATCAAAGTCAAAATTATTCAACTCAAAATTATATACTCTATATGATCATCCAGAACATTAAATTATAGATTTTATTTTAATAGATTCTTGTCAACCAAAAGTTCGATGACAACAAAAAGTGGATGTATATAATAAAAAGACTCTCTCTCTCTCTCTCTCTCTCTCTCTCTCTCTCTCTCTCACACACACACACACACACACACACACACACACACAACATCATCTTACTATAAAATTAAAAAAATAAACTCAATTAAATCTATTGATTAATATGAGCCAAGACTAGTTGACAAACACAATCAATTCTCTCCTAGTAATAATGTTTCATCTTATTCCTTGAACATGCTTACATCACTCGCTACTTGTTTTTATTAGATACTCAGTCAAAACAGTTCACTGCACCCTACTATTTTATAGGGCCCTATAGGGTAAATTTAATTATTATTCAACTCAAAATTATATACTCTATATGATCATAACATTGAATTATAGATTTTATTTTAATGGATTCTTGTCAACCAAAAGCTCGATGACAACAAAAAGTGGATGTATATAATAACAAGGCTCTCTCTCTCTCTCTCTCTCTCTCTCTCTCTCACACACACACACACACACACACACACACACACACACACCATCATCTTACTATAAAATTGAGAAACAAAAATGATGAATTTAGACATTGGATCAAAACATCTCTCTCTCTCTCTCTCTCTCTCTCTCTCTCTCTCACACACACACACACACACACACACAACATCATCTTACTATAAAATTAAAAAAATAAACTTAATTAAATATATTGACTAGTTGACAAACACATTCAATTTTGAACATGCTTACATCACTCGCCGCTTGTTTTTATTAGATAATCAAAACAGTTCACTGCACCCTGCTATTTTATAGGGCCCTATAGGGTAAATTTAATTATTATTCATAAAAAAAAATTTAAAAATAGGAAGACAAGTTGAATATTGTAAATATTAACATAAAACAATTATCTGTAAACGTATTACCACATATATAAATATTTTTGATAATTTTTCTTTTAACTTACACATTTAATTATGCAAATTCTTCTATTCAGACAAAATTGTTTAAAAATGATATATAATCAGAAGTTGATTTTTAAAATAGAAATGGACGTCCTAGAACATGCTATCATTCACAATGTGTTTGATTAAGGGTCGATTAGTTTAAATTTAAAATTTGTTAGATTTACTATATGTTTGATTAAGATTTGTACATATAGAATTTTAATATTGATTACTTTGAGCTTAAAGTCTACTTCATTATGGTCCCGTTTGTTTATCGAAAGATGACTAGAATTGGTAGTGGATAATCAAGTTTTGAGTTGAATCCGCTGTTTGGAATGCTAAAATAGAAAATCTGGTTATACCACCAAAACCCGAATATACCACCAAAATGGGCGGCACCATCTTCCCGCCCAATAGGTGGAATTCGAAACGATATTATGGTTTTGGAATTTTATGAATCCCATTTAAATTATCCCGCTAGGTCCATTTTTTTGTGAATTGAGAAAGGGGTTCCCTATTGATCTTTAGAAGAAATCTTTGAATGCAGACATCCTTAAATCCAATCCATCATTGTAAACTTTTATGTCGCATTAAATTTTGAAACTTCTAGCCAAACAAAACGGAGACTTACTTATATCCAATCCATCATCGAAAGTTTTTCCATCACCACAAACACTGAAACTTTTGGCAAAATTAACAGTCCTCTTCACTCCATATTCATCACATGAGTACTTATACATGCCGAGCTTACCACGTTGTTTTGTGAATTGAGAAAGGGGTTTATGTGTATGCATTCAAAGATAAAATCTATACGGGTATACGATTGAAGAGGTCTATCGAGAAGGACAATGTGTGGGCAGCAGAGGCAACTTGGGCCCATTGTTTTCTTCTGTCATTTGTCATAAGAAAAGACGTCGCTTCATTTTTTTCCTACGAGTGGTGGGCAGGTTCTTTTTGTTTGTTTTTTGCATCTGCAGTCATTTATTACTAAGAAACAGTGTGCAAAATCATAGTTTTCTTTAGACAATTATTCCAATTCTAATTTTGAAATTGGCAATCAAATGGAGAAGATAGATTGTCTCAGTCATCTTCTAGGTCAACCAAATGGTCCAAACTATCTTCCGAATACACAAAACCGGAATTTCAAAACCTGATTTTGAGATAATCAGGGTTTGACTCAAATTCCAATTCTGCAAACAAACGGGGCCTACATTCACAAATATAGACCTCGTGCTTTATCACAAAAAGCTCTTGCCAATCGAATTAGATCCCTAACAAATATATTTTAAAAATAAATAATAAGATTATTTCATAATTAAAATATTATTTGATTATTTGTATTCAACATAGAAATAGAGGAGAAATAAATATTGATTTTTTTGTTATATTTTAAATGTAATAGAGAGTAGAGTTTTTTGAGACGTGCATTGGTGGGATCAAACCAAACTAAAACGAGAGTTGTCCTTATTACCACCATATAAACCAAAACGGTCATTTTGTGGTTTTATTTGGGGAAGGCAATGGAGGAAGTGTGTGTTTACCAAGTTTCTCTCAAAGCTTAAGAATTGATAACCCTAGAATCTGTAGTAGGCTATGCATTTCATTAAACATTAAATACTTAAATGGTGCAATTATTCATGTTTAATGAATGAGTTTAATTTCTTTTGCTCTAACCGTCAAAGCATATATTTCTTTTTGGGTTTACCTTTCTCTAAAAATATGGACCATCAAAATTCAAGATTCATTTCATTTTATTACCAATATTATTATGCAATAATAAAGATAATTAATAAAATTGTTATTCATGTTCAATTCCTTTTTTCGCTTTTTTCACATATTATTAAAGCTTAGATTATTATTAGATAGATTTTTATTTTTTCATTTGTTTGTTGTTTTAACACCTTAAATTGCACTTTAATTCTTAGCCATTAATATTAGCCATAAACCAACATTAAAAAGAGGGTGGGGAGGGCAACATATTGAATTATTGTTCAATCTAAGCTTAAATACAATCCTTCTCCAGCCTACTATTAAATTTAATTATTTTGGTCGATGTGTGAAAAATTAAATAAAGTAAAAAAATTATCAAAAAATCTATTGTTTTATTATAATTATTTAAATTAATAATTTTATTTGTCACTAAAATAATATTATATAAATAATTTTAATAAATTTTGTAAAATCAATTATGTTGTGGAGGAGTATAAAAATTCATCAAAAAAATGTTTTATTATAATTATTTAAATTTAAATAATTTTATTTGTGTTAATAAATATATATTATAAAAAAATTATAAATCTTATAAAAATGAATTATGTTGTTCAAAAGTGTAAAAATTCATTAAAAAATATTTTGTTATTATAATTATTTAAATAAAATGCTCACCATGGATTGAAGAAACAACTAAGTGAGTGATGTCATATTAGGACACCAAAACAACATATTTATTTCAATAATAAGTTTAACCCCTTTATTTTGTGCATATTATGAATACCTCTACAAAAAGCTTATTGATGATGTAAATTTAACAAGTGACACATAGTGGCTAGTACTTGTCATTAATATTGTAATAAAATAATAAATATAGAACAATAGTTTAATTTTAGTGTTAACAATAGAATAGTAATTCTAGTGTTAACGATAGAACAATAGTTGTAATAAATTAATTGTTAGCATATTAGTGTGAAAGTGAGAATTATAACTTTGAAATTATATAATTTATTTAGAAATATAAGTAGACAATGTTATATGAATTATATATAGTACATTATAATTTATTTTAAACATGTATATTGAATGAAGATTAATATTTGTTTTAAATAAAAGTATCATCAATTTGATTTAATAAAAACTTAATTACTAATAAAAAAATATATCAAATAATATTTTCGAAAAACACTTATAAAAATTGGAAATAGAAGTAGAGAATGTAAGATGAATTATATATACAAGATAATTTATTCATAATTTTGAAAAAATATATGATATTAGAAAGAAATGTAAAATCCACAACAAATTTTAAAATGTATATTTAACTAAGATTAATATTTGTTTCAAATGAAAATATCATCAATTTGACTTATTAAAAACTTAATTACTAATAAAAATATATCAAAGAATATTTTCAAAAAACACTCATAAAATCAAAAAATAATAAATATAAAATAAAAATAATAATTACCGTATAAAATAAATTAAAAATATGAAAAAAATATCAACCAAATAAAATAGAAAGAAAAAAATTATGAACTAGCTACATTTATGCAATATAGCTAAAAAGGTGACATTAAAATTGTTGGTGTTTTATATCTCGAGAATTCCATGTATAAGACTCAAATTATTTTAACCAATCATATCATCAATAAATAAATTATTATAATTTATTAACTTAAAAAATGTGCATCTCAACTATAGAAAGAAAGAATTTTTAAAAAAATTTAAAATGTTAGGAATAACAGTCCACAATACAACTGAGAGGGGGGGTGAATTAGTTGTATAACAGAATATTAAACTTTAAACTTTAAGCTCATCAATATCAGATTCAATGAACATAATGAATGCCAACTCAATAACATAATATTTTGGTTTCGGGGAAACTTTGTTGAAGGTAAAAAACCTAGGTGGGAATTAGCACCCACAAATGATGTACTGAGAGTATAGTAATCCTTGTTACAAGATATAGCCCTATTAGGAGCTTATTGAAACATTACAGTACATAGTCCTTGTTAGAGGACAAACCCTGTTAAGAGTCAAGAACAAGAGAGGGCTCACTTCCCAAGGCTCACTGCCCAAAGAAGGTTAAATCCACCTCTAGAACTCACTAGTTCGCAACAGGTGTATATGAAGAAATACACAATCTTTTGAACTATTTGCCAGCAATTGTCTTTGTTTGATCAGTTTCAATGAAGTTCACCATTAAACCTCTTCTCTACATGCAACAGACACAAGCTCGCAACTTTTCCACCTCTATATCACATCTATTCCATCCATCTCTTTTTCAAAAAAAGATTCTACATATATACCTTATTACAATTTTTTCATGATCAAGTCGGCCCATGAGGCTTTCCTAATAACAAACAATTACATAAACCCTTTCTAAGAGACACACGGTATCTATAACAAGTTTACAATGATTACATTACAACAATTAACAATTAAGAACCGACATCCTTGATTAATGCTTGCCAAACAAAACACATGCTTCATTCCCTAAGTCAGCTTTAGAATAAGCCATTGCTAGAGCACACGTCACATATTGTTGGCATTAAGCAGAATTGCCACTAGTGACAACACTTATTTGCATTCTGGATGCAAACCGAGCAGACAGTGCAAACCGAGCAGACAGTGCAAACCGAGCAGACAATGCAAACCGAGCAGACAGTGCAAACCGAGCAGACAATGCAAACCGAGAAGACAATGCAAACCGAGCAAACAGTGCAAACCGAGCAGACAGTGCAAACCGAGCAGACAGTGCAAACCGAGCAGACAGTGCAAACCGAGCAGACAGTGCAAACCGAGCAGACAATGGAAACCGAGCAAGTTAGTACAAACCGATCAGGACAATGTAAACCGAGTAACATCTTGTCTACCGAGTCACCAATGCTTACCGAGTTCAATACCTACCGAGTGATCAGTATGAACCGTGCCTTCACTTCTACCGAGTGCATGACGATGCCGAGTAATGCAGTGGACGCCGAGTATCAGAAAGTCACCGAGTCAGTGTGAAGGAACCGAGTAATCATGTTTGGGCCGACTTAGTAGCACTTATGTTTATTTGTCAAGCCGACTGTATAATTGTAATTGTAATTAATTGTTTGAGACCTGTATATAAACAATGATGTAAAAATAAAAGAGTAACACACAAGTAATAAAATATATGAAGTAGAAAATATGTGAAAGAAAAAAAAAAGGCAGAGATAAGCAAATTGCAGAAGGCTTCAGAAGTATAAGGTTCAGCAAAGACAAATTCATCACAGAAGGTGATCAGTACATCAGCGAATCTCATTCAGCAATCCAGTTGCAAAGCAGAGATCTACTGTTTCATTCTAACAGGTGAATCAGTACTAAATCCTTTAACCGGGTAGACTTAACAGTCTTTGTATAAATCTCTTTACCGAGTGCATACTTCACTGTATGTTTGTAAATCCTTTAACAAGGTGGATTTAGCAATCCTTATTGCTCCTAACAAGGCAGATCATCAGAAGTGATCAAATTGTAAGCCTTAACCGGCCAACTTTATTCTGCAGTATTAAAGCTTTGTGGGTTTCATCCCCACCCCAGTTTTACTTTCTTTTGGAAGGTTTCTGGGTAACCAAATCTATGTGTCATTGTTGTGAATGCTTTTAAGTTTCATGCTTTCTGTATGCAAAGGTTAAAAGTAAAATACATGTTAAAATTAGAAGAAAATTTGGAGTTACTGATTCACCCCTCCCCTCTCAGTAACTTGGTTAATTCCTGAATATTTCCAACAATTGGTATCAGAGCTGCATTGGTTCTCAAGACAAAGCTTAACTAGCTTGAGCAAAGATCCAGGACAATGGAGGTATTCAAACTAAACAAGGTGATTGAAAATGAAAAGCTAGATCTGGAAATGGCCATAGCTAAACTCAAAGAAGCAAAAGAACATCTTTCCCAATCACTAAGGAGAAGGAAGGAACTTGCAAATCAGATGAATGATCAGAATTACATTGAAGAAAAGATTGAAGATCTTCTTCCCTCAAATAACTCAGATGAAGCAAACAATGCTATCAAAGAACTCCTAGAAAAGAATGGGTCTCTGCAGGAAGAAGTGAGAAAATTGAAAAGAGAACAAGAACTACACTCTACAAGATTCTGTGAGATCTTGGAACAGAGAAACAAGTTGAAAGATGAATTAGATGGAAGAAACATTGAAGTCCAAAACAAAACCCTTCAGCTAGAAAATCTAATTGATCAGATCTCTCATACAAATGAAGAAATTCTAAATCTAAGTTCAGAAGTAGAAAACACTAGAGAAGAACTAAGATCTAAAAAGGAAATCAATTTAAGATTGATGAATGACCTAAACACTGAAAAACAAATCAATGAAGGAATGCTGAAAAGTCAAGAAGACTTGAATTAGCTGTATGAACGAAATCTTCATAGGCAAAAAGGAAAAGCAGGACTTGGATACAAAGAAGAAGGCGAATCCTCTAAGCAAGGTACTAAAAGAAATCAAAAACCTACTTGTAATCATTGTGGTAAAATAGGACATACTTCAAATAAATGTTGGAACAATGAAAAAGCAGAATTCAATGGAAAATGTTATAGCTGCAATCAACCTGGTCATAAAGCAAATGAATGCAGGGAAAAACCTAGATTCAGAGGTAATTGTCACAAGTGCAACAAACAAGGTCACAAGGCATCTGAGTGCAGATTCAAGACATTTAATCCAGCAGAACAAATTGTGAAAGCAATGTTTGGATGGGACTACAACACCTGGTGTAGATGTCATTACTGTGGAGAATATGGACACATTGGCATGAATTGCATAAAACATCATCTAAGGAAAAGAGACACTACCGTAAGATGTTTCAAATGCACTAAACTTGGTCACATAGCCAGAAACTGCATGAATGCTAATGAAATTGAAGAAGGAAAGAAGAATGAAGCAACTAAGGTCAGGAATCAGGTAAGACAAAAATGGATTCCTAAAGCTACCGAGCAATCCAGTCCAAGTAATGGAATGGATGGCTCTATCGACTCAAATTAAATTTCCAAGGAAGCACTGGAACTGTACTCTCATAGATCAATCTCAAGCAGTTCCAGAACCGAAATTAAAAGAAAAGTCTAAATCAGCATGCAAGATGCAGTGAGATCACAGCGAGGTCGGTATAGTCTTCACCGAGCAAGGTCGGTACCTGTCTTTACCGAGCAAGGTTGGAGCATTATGAATTTTCGAGTTCACCGAGCTGCGAAGTCTTTTCCGAGCAATTAATTCTTAGTGGGTGACAGTCTGTCAGAATTCCTACCCTAATTTGATTAATGACAGAATTGTAAACAAAAAGCAAGTAATCGAACTCATTCCTCACCGTGAATCTTTAAGCACTTTGAGAGCAGAAAACTTCAAGGGCAACCCGGCGATTTAATACTCTTGCGAAAGGAATTTTCTGTGAGCTACCATGGCATCATCCAGCACCTCAGCGAAGAAAGGATCAGACATGTTAGTCCAAGGGGAGTGGAAAGCACCAGATTTTAAGATCGTGCCCGCTATTGCAGCAGCCCTAGATCCGAACGGAGCTCAATCTCAGATTCCTCCTAAGGTACTTCTTATCAACGATATCCGTAATCATTTTAACTATTCTATTCAAGAAATGGGAAACCTAGAACTAGACATTGTGCGTGAGGAACTATGTGTGGATAATATTTTGAAACCCGAGCACAAACATCTGGAAGATAAGGGTTTAGTCCACATTGCACATCTTCCTCGAAACTTTTGAGATAAATGGGTTAGGTACATTCTCAGCCGAGTACACGATGGCAAGATTTGGCTTGAGCAACCTATTGAGATCACAAGGAAAATGATTCATCAAGTTACCGGTCTTCCCATGTTGAACAAAGCAAAAACTACCAAAACCCTAGGTCGGACGGAACTAGAGAAGAAAACCCTAGCCGAGTGGGATGGTAGAGGCATGAAGGTTAGCAGCATTACCGACGCCGAACTGAAGTTTGGTACACATATCATTGCACACAAGATTTACAGTTCTAGTCGACAGAACAGTGTCTCATGTGAAGCTGTTGACCTAGCATACAAAGTGGTCAAAAACAACTTGACATTTGACCTAGCAGACTTATTGTTGAAACAGTTCAACAAGAACATGGAAAGCATCAAAACTTCCAAAAACAATCCATAAATGGGTGAAAACTTTGAAAGCATCATGGATAATTATTTTGAGTCTTTCAAAGAGAAAATGAATGACAGATTCTGAATTCCACAGAAGTTGGTGGAAGATTACAAAGATGACATCTATTTTATGGTAGATTGTGATAATGTGTATGTTCAAGCAGTTAAACCGAGAACTGTACATGTAAAACCTCTTCCCTATGAAGTAAATATTGATGAAACCAAGAACATTATTGAAGCACTTCTAAATCAGCCTGTCAATCCCAAAGCCCCATATTTTGGAACATATGATGAAGCTAAGATGAGAATTGAACTAAGCATAAAGCTTCCACAGGCGGTAAACAAAGGAAAGAAAAGGATAGCTAAAATGCAAATGATAACCGAGGAGAAAGAAGAAATAGGTGAAAAAGAAGAGGAAAAGGATGAGAAAACAGAGGAACCAGAACCTGCAAAGAAGAAAGGAAAAGTTTTTATCACTAAGGCATCTGAGCCTCCCACTGCTGTGTTCACAAGGAGAAATACAAGAGGAAAGGCAGACAAGGCAGAAAAGGCAGATAAAGACATAGTATTCAAAAGGCCTCCTCTAACCCTTCAAGAAAAGCTCAAACTCTTCAGAGATGGATCAGGATCTGGAGTAAGTAATATAAAATCCCTGAGATATGAAACCAGATCGGAAGCAGAACAGAAGGAAATAGAAGATGCTATTGTTGAGAAGATGGGACAGTGGAAATACTCTCCTGAAGAAATTACCCCACAGGTTCCCGCAGTTCTATTGAATCCGATAAGAATGAGATGGAGCAATGCAAGGCAAACTGTAATAGACATATTTGATCAAAACCTGAGACAGTTGATGCCGAGCCTGAAAAATGATGAAGTAAAGAAGGCACTAAAAGAAAATGAAAACAAGATGACATTAAAGTTCAATACTTGTTTGATTTTGATCAACAATATTGAATCGGTTGTGAAGGCTGCAAAAGCCACATGGAAGAACATTTACCACCTTCACCAACCGAGCATTGAAACTGTAATAATAAAGGATATTGAAGATGACAGCGATGAGCAAGAAGAAGACACCGAGGTAGATGATACTGTAAGGATAGCAGCAGAAGTCATTGCATCCCTTCCTACCTCTCCAGTGAAAGTCTCTACATCCAGCCCAGAGACACCTTCAAGCATGGTTGTGACAACTTCTACATTTGTCCAATCATCCCTAGCAACATCAGAGGCAGCTACCATTTCTTCTACCGAGCTGCAGTCTCCTGTACCAGTAAGTTTTCCAGCTTTTGAATCATCAAGTGTAAATATTTTAAGTTCTCCAGTAGAAAGTATACCAGTGTCAATAGCCAGCCCTACTTTATCTACTGTCACTACTACAAGAGCATTAAGTACAGATAAGCCTAAGGTTCTACCGAGTATAAAATTTTTGGGTAAAAATATAGTTGAGGATATAGACCTAGACGAAGAGATAGAGATTCCTACTTTAGATTTTGCAAATCTCTCAGCAGACCAGATGCAGAATATAGGTGAGATCCTCCAAAGGAAAGCAAAACAAAAGAAGCTTAAGGAGGAGAGAGACAAAGAGTATCAAATCATCAAGGATGCTAAGGACATTTTGTCTGATGCATTAGGCATTAAAGTAGACTCCTCCCAGCATGTTTTGTTACAATTGGCAGAAGCAGTTGAGAAATACAATGAGGACTCATCCGGGATAGAAAAGTTAGTTGAAAGAGCCGAGAAGAGATTCAACAATAAAGTGCTTGAGCACATTGCTCAGCACATAGCTATCAACCAAGTGGAATTGTCTTCAGTTTTGTCTAACACAGAGTCTATTTATTCGAATGCTACCTCTCTTTTGTCCAGACTATGCAATTTTGCCGAGTTCACAAAGGATGTCAAAGATAAAATGAATAAAATGGATGAGGATATGAAGATTAGCATACAGAAGCTGCAACTTGAACCAAGTTCAAGCTCTGCTCATCACATGAAAATTTCACATCTATCCAATATGCAGTCTGATCTATTGAAAGAAGACTCAAGGATCCGGTCCACACTGCTAGACATCCAACACATGATCCTTCCCATCATGAATACAATGTATAAGCACATTGAACATTCCAGAACATTGATTCATGACAATCAGTTCTCCATAGCAGATCACATGTTTGAACTCTCTGCAGAAGTTCAAATTGCTATACAAACATGTAAGATTCTGCAAGAAAGTTGGGACAGAACCCTGGCACTAATAATGAAGGTACATTCTGATTTCTTATCAAATTTTGGATTCTCTCTGTAAATAACTTGTATATGCACCTTTGGCATTATCGTAAAAAAGGGGGAGATATGTATAGAAGGAGAGATATGTATACTGTATAGATTTGTATAAGAAACAGTTAGCACATTGAAAGGGGGAGACAATGTATAAAGCCCTATAACAAAGACAAATTTTGAAAAATCAAAATAAAACTCAACATGATTCGTGTATATAAATTTTTGGCCAATAAGTGTTTTTGTCACTAATGCCAAAGGGGGAGATTGTTGGCATTAAGTAGAATTGCCACTAGTGACAACACTTATTTGCATTCTGGATGCAAACTGAGCAGACAGTGCAAACCGAGCAGACAATGCAAACCGAGCAGACAGTGCAAACCGAGCAGACAGTGCAAACCGAGCAGACAGTGCAAACCGAGCAGACAGTGCAAACCGAGCAGACAGTGCAAACCGAGCAGACAATGCAAACCGAGCAGACAGTGCAAACCGAGCAGACAGTGCAAACCGAGCAGACAGTGCAAACCGAGCAGACAATGCAAACCGAGCAGACAGTGCAAACCGAGCAGACAGTGCAAACCGAGCAGACAGTGCAAACCAAGCAGAAAGTGCAAACTGAGCAGACAGTGCAAACTGAGCAGACAGTGCAAACCAAGCAGACAGTGCAAACCGAGCAGACAGTGCAAACCGAGCAGACAGTGCAAACCGAGCAGACAGTGCAAACCGAGCAGACAGTGCAAACCGAGCAGACAGTGCAAATCGAGCAGACAATGGAAACTGAGCAAGTTAGTACAAACCGATCAGGACAATGTAAACCGAGTAACATCTTGTCTACCGAGTCACCAATGCTTACCGAGTTCAATACCTACCGAGTGATCAGTATGAACCGTGCCTTCACTTCTACCGAGTGCATGACGATGCCGAGTAATGCAGTGGACGTCGAGTATCAGAAAGTCACCGAGTCAGTGTGAAGGAACCGAGTAATCATATTTGGGCCGACTTAGTAGCACTTATGTTTATTTGTCAAGCCAACTGTATAATTGTAATTGTAATTAATTGTTTGAGACCTGTATATAAACAATGATGTAGAAATAAAAGAGTAACACACAAGTAATAAAATATATGAAGTAGAAAATATGTGAAAGAAAAAAAGGCAGAGATAAGCAAATTGCAGAAGGCTTCAGAAGTATAAGGTTCAGCAAAGACAAATTCATCATAGAAGGTGATCAGTACATCAGCGAATCTCATTCAGCAATCCAGTTGCAAAGCAGAGATCTACTGTTTCATTCTAACAGGTGAATCAGTACTAAATCCTTTAACCGGGTAGACTTAACAGTCTTTGTATAAATCTCTTTACCGAGTGCATACTTCACTGTATGTTTGTAAATCCTTTAACAAGGTGAATTTAGCAATCCTTATTGCTCCTAACAGGGCAGATCATCAGAAGTGATCAAATTGTAAGCCTTAACCGGCCAACTTTATTCTGCAGTATTAAAGCTTTGTGGGTTTCATCCCCACCCCAGTTTTACTTTCTTTTGGAAGGTTTCTAGGTAACCAAATCTATGTGTCATTGTTGTGAATGCTTTTAAGTTTCATGCTTTCTGTATGCAAAGGTTAAAAGTAAAATACATGTTAAAATTAGAAGAAAATTTGGAGTTACTGATTCACCCCTCCCCTCTCAGTAACTTGGTTAATTCCTGAATATTTCCAACACATATGACATCACCAATCATTTCATACCTTGCACTAACCAATGAACATCCATTAGTGCCTCTTCCATCATCCTTCAAGTTTGCATACCTTGAATCCAATCCCTCTGAAAGCTATATCAAAAACCCAGAGACTAACTCTGTCAATTCTCACTGTCACAGTCTAGTGATCAGCCTTTACCAAAATAGATGTAACTCTCTTAATATGCAACACTTAATGATGCAATTGTAGATATAAGATCACAACATCCACCTAAACTCCCAACCAGCTTCATAGCATCTTAAGAATCTTTACAGTGTCTGTACACCGTGATTACCAGTCTGGTTCCTTCATAGAAGCATATGTTGACATCAGTGACAAAACACAAATGACAACTGTATGAGTGCCCATTTAGTAATGTAGTGATTAAACATATTACATGTCTCAATCACCACCCATGCATTAGCAATATCCAACAATCTCTCCTTTTGGCATTAATGTCAACATATGAAAAAATCTTATCCCAAAGTTGTATCAATCCAAAAGTCCTTCAACTAAACAATCTCCCCATATAGTGAGGATTTTCTCATAGCAACACTCCCCCTTTGACAACAATGGAAAAGGGTACCATGAGGCTTATGGCTACCTTCATAGATAAACTTTCTCCCATGATCACTCCCCCTGAGGAGTAGATCCCTACAACCAGTCCAGATAGTGATAAGGCTTTGAATATCTCTGGACTGGTGCACCTCTGCATCATTTTATTTTGACTAGGAGGGGCCTGAACCCCTAGCATACCTCTGAGATATTCAAAGCTATCTTTCGGTAATGTCTTTGTAAAGATGTCTGCAATCTTCTCTTTTGTACTGATATATTCTAATTTGATTTCTTTTTGTGCCACTTTGTCTCTCAAGAAGTGATACTTGATAGAAATATGTTTAGTTTTGGAATGCATCACCAAATTCTTTGACATGTTTATTGTATTAGTGTTGTCACAATGGATAACCACGGGCTCTTCAAAAGTTATTCCAGTGTCTGTCAGCATTTGTTTCATCCAAATAATCTGAGTGAAGTTTATAGCAACAACAACATACTCTGATTCAGTAGTAGACTGTGCTATACAATCTTGTTTCTTTCTTAGCCAAGAAACCAACTTTTTCCCAAGGAAAAATGCACCACCACTAGTACTTTTTTTGTCATTAATATTTCCTGCCCAATTAGCATCAATATAAGCATGAAGTTCAAAGCTATCATTTTAGTCATACCATAAACCATAGTTTATGGTTCCTCTGAGATACCTAAGTATCCTTTTCACAATAGCTAGATGTGTCTCTTTAGGTTATGTCTGATATCTAGCCACAATTCCAACAACATTAGCAATATCTAGTTTGGTGCGAGTCACATATTTTAGCCCTCCAACCATTGATCTATACAAATTCTAAAAAACACATTTTGATTCATCATCAATTGTTAGCTTGTTGCCAGTTACCATAGGTGTTCCAATTAGCTTACAATCTTCCATTCCAAATTTCTTAAGCAATTCTTTGAGATACTTGGTTTGAGAAATGAAAATACCATTCTCATTCTAAGTTATTTGTAGTCCAACAAAGAATTTCATTTCACCTATCATGGACATCTCAAATTCACTTTCCATTTCTTTAGCAAACTTCTTACATAGATCATCATTACCTCCAAAGATAATGTCATCCACAAATACTTCTACTATCAGGATTCCATCTTCAATAGTTCTTAAATACAAATTATTGTCTGCATTACTTTTTTGAATCCAAGTCCAAGTAGATACTTGTCCAATCTTGCATACCAAGCCCTAGGAGCTTGCTTCAACCCATACAGGGATTTCTTCAATTTGCACACCATGTCTTTGTCTTCACATAGAGGAAATCCATCAGGTTGTTCTATGTATACTTCTTCAAGATCTCCATTCAGAAATGTATATTTAACATCTATCTGATACACTTTGAATTTTTTGTGTGCATCATAAGATAGGAATAATCTTACTACCTCTATTCTAGTAACAAGAGAAAATGGTTCTTCAAAGTCTATACCTTCTTTCTATGAGTGAGTATCTCTTACACACTAGTCTTGCTTTGTTCCTTACAAATGTTCCTTCTTCATCCATTTTGTTTCTAAAGACCCATTTTGTTCCTATAACATTTTTATTTTTAGGTCTTGGAACCAATTCCCAAGTATTATTATTCTTTATCTGATCCAATTCTTCTTTCATGGCATTTATCCAAGATTCATCTTTAAAGGCTTCATCTGTAGTCTTTGGCTCAACTTGAGAAATCAAACAAATTTCTTCTCTAACTTTTGATCTAGTTAGCACTACTTGACTGGTATTGCCAATAATTTGATTTATAGGATTGTTATTTTTTACATGCCTTGGAGTTTTAGGAGTCTTGATAGTCTTGCTTGTAACAACATCACAAACTTCTTTTTCACTTTCTTCTTCAACAAGTTCTTCTTCTTCTGCAGCAGTAGTAGTTTCTTTCATCTCTGATATCTGACTGTTGTCATACATTCTTTCTTTTATTTGAAATTTCTCATCTATTCTTACATTGTTACTTTCAACCATCTTCCTCAATCTCAGATTGAAACATTTGTGTGCCTTTCTTTTAATAGAGTAACCAAGGAAGATACCTTCATCACTGCTATCATCAAATTTCCCTATCTCATCATCCCTTTTGATATAACATTTTCTACCAAAAATTCTAAAATATTTTATAGTAGGAGTATGATCAAACCATAGTTCATAGGGAGTCTTACTTGTACCTTCTATGATTTGAAATCTATTTAATGTGTACACTGTTGTTCCAATAGCCTTTCTCCAATGTACATGAGATACATTTCCTTCAATCAACATTATCTTGGCAGCATCAAGTATAGTCTTGTTTCTTCTCTTTGCTATCCCATTCTGTTGTGGAGTCTTAGAAGCAGATGTTTGTCTTTTTATCCCATGCTCTTCACAATATGAATTGAATAAATCTGATGTAAACTCTTGAACTTTGTCTGATCTTAAACACTTTATTTTCAATCCTGATTCATTCCCTACTTTTTCTTTAAACAACTTGAATTTATCAAATGCTTTCGATTTTTCTCTCAAATAAGTAACCCACATCATTCTAGAAAATTCATCAAAAAAGAGTATAAAATACCTTTCACCATAGTATGGATTTGTTCTTATAGGCCCACATAGATCTGTATGTACCATATCCAACTTCTCTTTTGATGTAAATGTTTTGCTTTTATGACTTCTTTTAGTTTTCTTTCCCATAACACATTCTCTGCATACAGTGTTAGAAGGTTTCACAATCTTTGGTAGATCTCTTACTACATTAGCCATAATTTCCTTCACAATGTTATCAAAATTAACATGACAAAATCTTCTATCCCATAACCAAATATCATCTACCTTTGCAACAAAACAAGAGGCTCCAAATGTGTTTAGTTCAAAGACATTACCTCTAGATTTTGAACCGGTAGCAATCAGTTTCCCTTCCTTGCTTCTGACGAAGCATTTACCATTAACAAAACTTAACTAAAAGTCTTTATCTATTAACTTTCTGACACTCAAAAAATTATGTTTCAATCCTTCAACAAGTAGTACATTGTCTGCATTATTCTTTCCATCCAGAGTGATGGATCTTACTCCTATGAAGGATTTTGGGAGATTGTCCCCAAACCTTACAACACCACCATCATAATTTACTAATTTAACAAACTTGTTCTTATCACCAGTCATCTGATGAGAACATCCACTATCAATTATCCATTTAGTTTTCTTGTCAACATGAGATACTAAGGCTTTTTCTTCATGAACTAGTTCATCTTTAATAGCAACAAATTCAATCTCTTCATTGTCTAAATCATCATCATCAAAGATTCCTTCACTAGCATAATAACATTATTTGTCTCTTCTAATCTTTTCATAATTAGGTTTGTACTTAGGAACTCTTGTAGGACATCTAGATGCAAAATGACCTATCTTATTGCATGAAAAAGATTTCAAGGGTAACTTGCCTTCAAATTTTCCCTTACCTCTTTTTTCTCTTCTAGCAATCAATGCAACAATTTCTTCCATCTTTCTATCTTCTTCTATTATCTTCTCCCATTCCTCAACATACTCACCAAGCTCTTCTTTTAGGTCTTCTTTTCTTGTGCTCAGAAGTGCAAATACTTTCTTGTGTGTGGATGCCCTAAATGCAGATTCAACTTTAGGTGCAGCTTCTCCTAATTCCACGGCTTCAAAGGTAGTTAACTTTGCAATCAACATCTCTCTGCTAAAGTTTGGAGTTAGGGGTATAGTTTCTTGAATAGACATTGCCTTGAATTTGTATGCAGGAGTCAATGATATGAGGATCTTCACAATAACTTCCTCTTCATCATAAGTACCTCCACAGTTTCTGATTCCAACTATTGCTTGTGTGAACCTTTGAACATAGGCTCTAATGCTTTCATCCTCATTCATTTGTAACTTTTCCATCTTTGTTTTCCAGTTTTGAAACATTGCCTACTTGATATATTTATCCCCTTCATATAATCCTTCTAATCTATTCCAGATTTCATGTGTTTAATCTAAGTCTTTAACTTCAGTGAACTCACCTTCAAATAGTGTGTTGATCAATGCTTCTCTTGCAACCATGTTATATGAAAATAGCTTCTTCTCATCGTCAGTAGTAGATGGCAGATCATTCTCAATCTTTAGGGTGACCTTCTTCTTTGTAATCATCTAGTAATCTATGCCTAAACATAATAAGTGTGTTCGCATCTTGTTCTTTCAACTGTCAAAGTTTTCAGGATCAAATTTAGGACCATCCTTCCTATAGAGTGCCATCTCCAAGATCACCTCAAGCTGTTAAGCTTTCTCTATGAGGACCACACACTTTAATACCAATTGTTAGGAATAATAGTCCACAATACAACTAAGAGGGGGGGTGAATCAATTGTATAATAGAATATTAAACTTTAAACTTTAAGCTCATCAAAGTCAGATTCAATGAACACAATGAATGCCAACTCAATAACACAATATTTTAGTTTTAGGGAAACCATGTTAAAGGTAAAAACCACATTGGAAATTAGCACCCACAAATGATGTACTGAGAGTATAGTAATCCTTGTTACAAGATATAGCCCTATTAGGAGCTTATTGAAACATTACAGTACATAGTCCTTATTAGAGGACAAACCCTGTTAAGAGTCAAGAATAAGAGAGGGCTCACTGCCCAAGGCTCATTTCCCAAAGAAGGTTAAATCCACCTATAGAACTCACTAGTTTGCAACAAGTGTATATGAAGAAATACACAATCTTTTGAACTATTTGCCAACAATTGTCTTTGCTTGATCAGTTCCAATGACGTTCACCAATAAAACTCTGCTCTACATGCAATAGACACAAGCTCACAACTTTTCCACCTTCTCTATATCACATCTATTCCATCCATCTCTTTTCCAAAGAAAAGATTCTATATATATACCTTATTACAATTTTTTCATGATCAAGTCAGCCCATGAGGCTTTCCTAATAAAAAACAATTACATAAACCCTTTCTAAGATACACACGATATATATAACAAGTTTACAATGATTACATTACAACAATTAAGGACCAACATCCTTGATTAATGCTTGCCAAACAAGACACACACTTCATTCACTGAGTCAGCTTTAGAATAAGCCATTGCTAGAGCACATGTCACAGATGACATCACCAATCATTCTGTACCTTGTGCTGACCAATGAACATTTTTCAGTGCCTCTTCCATCATCCTTCAAGTTTGCATACCTTGAATCCAATCCCTTTGAAAGCTATATAAAAAACCCAGAGACTAACTTTGTCAATTCTCACTATCATAGTCCAGTGACCAGTCTTTACCAAAATAGTTGTAACTCTCTTAATATGCAAAACTTAATGATTTGATCACAAATATAAGATCACAACATCCACCTGAACTCCCAACCAACTTCACAGCATCTGAAGCATCCATACAATGTCCATACATTGTGATTACCAGTCCGGTTCCTTCATAGAAGCATATGTTGACATCAGTGACAAAACACAAATGACAACAGTATGAGTGCCCATTCAGTAATGTAGTGATTAAACATATTACATGTCTCAATCATCACCCATGCATTAGCAATAAATTATGATTGGTCCAAACAACTTATTTTAATCACTAGTTAAAGTAGGAAATGCAAAAATCAATACAATAGTACATAGCCTATGGGCAATTACTAATAAGACATAGTAATGGTGAAAGAAAATATTCAAATTACTGAGTATTTTTCCATTCACACTAAATTAAAATTAGAGTGCACCACTATTGAACTCTTTCTCCTATTTCCAAACAAAAATAAAACATTCATTCACCATCAAGATAATTCTTCTTTCATCCACCATCAAGATCATTTGTCAAATATGCAATTTGTTTTGTTTAATAAACTAAATTAATAAAATCTATTATTTGTATTCTTTTTTATTTTAATTTTTTATATAAATAATCTCTTATTTCAAAACAAATCGTATATTTGACCAATTGAGATAAGAAGAAAAATATAATATTTATAATATAATATAATATCTCTCAAATTTATATCAACATAATACTAATTTGAATTTATTTTTTAAATTTATTAAAAGTAATTACTCGATGTATTGGATAGCTAAATTATAAACTCATTTTTCATGTCCAAATAAAAAATAATGAAAAAATGTATATTTATCATAATAAAATATAAAAATAATTTTAATTTTAATTTATAAAAATAATGGTACATAACTACACCATCAACCAAAATAGTTCAATTATCTAGTAGTTCTATTAAAGATAATATTTTACACGTATTTTTTCTATTTTAAAAGACAGTAATTTAGTGCTTTCTTATTTATAAATGAGAGGATTGGTGTAAAACAACATAATTTTTGTTCAAATCTTCCTTTTGGTCGCGAAAATGGCTGCAATTTATACTAAAGAAATATTTAGAACATTTGATCTTTAATCAGAGCCCTGTCGAAATGACTATAAACTTCACATGCTAAATCACAGGCAATGTGTAGTCATTCAAGCATCTGAATCTACCATTACTGACCTTAGAGCTTCACATTAAAGTGTACCTCTTCCACACCAAAACATAATCGAATGCACAAAAAAAGAAAGAAAAGAGGAACGAAAAATCTACAAAATCATATGTTTCTATGGGAAAGCTCTACAATTTACCTAGAAATTCTCAATATCTAAGCTAAAAAGCTCTAATGCAATTTTGTTATTGTTGTGAGAAAGAAACGTCATATGTTTGTGTTTGAGAATTCTACAATTTATCAGGAAATTGTCAATTTCTAAGTTCAAAAATTTCAAATACAATCTTCTTGTTGCTATGGGTTCAAGAAACTAAATATTGATTATGATTCCTATACTTTGCAACTTTCTGAAATCGTAGGATCTCTGTTTCACTGAAAAGAAAAAGAAAAAAAAATGTTGAATCATGAATCTTGAGTTTGAATCAACAACCGAGCCCTACGCTTTCCTTCTCCAAACTCCACAACTCCATCGAATTCATGTGCGCTCAACTTCAAAGGAACTCTGAGAATCTCATAATAAATCTAGCCAAATCTTCTTGTAGAATGATAGCAACTAGTATTCATCTTGTACTCTACAAGAATATGGTAAAGCATAGTATGTTCAGGAGAACTTAATTGCTCCTTCATAAGTTGTGCAAAGGCCTCATTGAAGGGCATCAAAATCATCAGGAGGTACCCTTCCTTAACAAGCCTGGCAAGCTTTGAGGCCAACTGTGACCTGTTTGACATTGAATTGTTTGGCATTGTTCATGTATCACTTCTCTCTTTGTTGGTATAAGACTGTTGAGAAGTCTTAAAAAGCCGACAGGCATCTCCCCAGGAGAAAGCCTACCGGCTTAATTACAATGATTTGATTTCTTTTGTTCTATAATTAAAAGCTTTCAATTAATTAATAAATAAATATAGTTACATGTGTATCTAGAATGTTAGATAGTAATATACACTACTAGAATGTTAGATAGATAAGCTACACTAAGTAGGTATAGAATCAAATGCATAATTATGTTATTTTCTACATATGATAACCAATTTAAACTCAAATTATGAAAGAGAGTCTTGTTGAAAATGTTATTTTCTACATATGATTTTACATTTTTAGTTGGTTGGATAGATCATTTCACATGATTGAAGGGGAGGGGTTTGAAAGCTTTCCAAAAAGGTGATGTATGTGCTCTGTTAGACGACACATTTAATATAGATTTTTATTTTTATTTTTATTTTTATTTTTATATTAAAAGAAGTGTAAATATATTGTAAATTTTAATTTGTTAATTATCAACCATACAAATATGTTTCAAAAATATTAAATGTGTGGTTGTATTTTTAATTTATATATATATTTTTGTAAATATATAATAATTTCATTTAATATAAATTTTTACTTCTATAGAATAATCTATTTACAAAAATATATTGAATAGAGGTAAAATGGATTCACCTCTATTTGGGTATAAAGGGGGAAATATAAGATTTATTCTCAAAACCCAAATTCCCCAAATAAAAGATCTGATTTAATCAACCAAAAGGTTAATGCACAATCGAATCAATTTATGGAAAAGAAAGAGAGAGAGGAAATCCAATATTTCCCTATGGAGGATATTATGTTTAGAATATTGAAATATAAATACTAACCTCAAATTAGGGCAGATCTGGAAAATGTTGAATTCTGATGTCTGTGTACACTTTCGGGAAAATCCAAAACTTGTCCTGGACTGAAAATGTCGAGACAGAGAAAACCCAGAAATCTTTCTCCAAGATGGCTCAGCTCGGGTTTGACCCTCATAAAAGGTCAAATACTACATTCTTTATTTGAAGTCCAATTCAAATTCTGTTCATAGATCTTGGAAGTTTGCTGAAAAGGATATCCAAATTCACTCTCAAATCTAAAATTCCTACCTGTACCTACAAGAAAAGGAGGATTTTTGTTGTTTGTTTGAAGGGTTTGCCTTGGTCAAACCCTAGTTTGGAATCAACCTTAATATTGAAATTGAAATAGGAATGCTAGCAAGTAGAAAAGGATCTAACAATGAAGCTATGCAATTCTATATATATGCCATTGTATTTTGAATGTAAACAAGTA
Organism: Chamaecyparis obtusa; assembly: GCA_027943335.1. NCBI lineage: Eukaryota > Viridiplantae > Streptophyta > Pinopsida > Cupressales > Cupressaceae > Chamaecyparis > Chamaecyparis obtusa. The sequence goes on along the minus strand of BSBK01005123.1, from coordinate 1,770,895 downwards.
TATTGATATGAAATCTTGAACAAAACAAAAAATGTAAATCAAACCTTCATGATTGTATGCTTGGAATCCACCTTGAAAGAAGAATGAAATGGATATTGAAGATGAACAAAAGGATCTTGAAGGAAGATCACACCATCATGATGGCTAGATCTAGGGTTTGAATGATGAATCTTGAATGCTTGAACCAAATCCCTTCAATGGATTGAACACTCTAAATCCTTGATCTTCAATGGAGAACTTGGATGGAGAAGAGGACTTGAATGCTTGAATGGAATGCTTTCTTGATCACCTTGAGAGCTTGAGTGCTTGATGGAAAAAGAAGATGGAGAAAATGAGAGAGGAAGGCTCCCTTTTATAGTGAACTAGGGCACACTCCTCTAGAGGGGCTACCTTGGAGATTTAAATCCCAATTTGGTCCTCAACTTTAGAAAATATACCTATATTAAATGCAATTAAAAGATTTACCATCCTGAAACCCAAAATGGCTGACCTAGAGGCGGGAAAATAAATCTCCTGAAAGTCCGAAGCCTGGAAATTTTAGAATTTGGAAATTTGAAGAAAGGGGTCAAAGTTGAGGTTGGACCTGACCTAGTTAGGTTTGAGATCAACCCTAACCTAGTCAAGTTCGACCTCGAATCTGACCCTAGTCCTAGATTGACTCAGAACCCAGTTAGGAAGTCCCGAGGATGCCCAGAAACCTAGAACTAATGCCAGAACATGATAGAATGTCAAGGATAGACATAAAATCCTATGATTACTATGATGAAGGCCAAGAGGACCTATTTATAAATCCTACCTAGAAAATAGAGCCATGGAAGAGGGAAATTCAGGAGAATTCTTAATATCCTAACCCTAATTTCACCTAGAATGAAGAAATCAAGCGCAAGGAAGAAGTGGAAAGCGGGGAGAAAGCCAAATATATGCAAAGACCTTATCAATATGCTTAACATGACCCAAAACCACTTACTCAGAGGGCTAAATGCTCTTATCATGGAAGTGCTTCCATTTTAAGATGATACATTAAGCCCCCACTTTAGCAAGAGTATGGACTCAATGCAAACTCTTGGTAAAGGAGAAGAAAGAGAAGATCCAAGTGGATTCACAAAGACATAAAATAACACTTAGCTAAGGACACATGCCCCAAAACTAAGGATTCCAACTCAACATACATGCATGAGAGTGCCAAAAGAACAAGGGTTAGTACTAAACAACCCACATCAATTAGCATAAGAAACCTTGCTAATAAATATTTCTCATACTAATATCATATTTGGAAAGCTATCATAAAAGCATAAATGTTTACATAATAAAGACAAAAGCAACACTATAAATAACATAGCTTCATGATCCTATCCTACTAGCATGACAGTAGAAAAGAGAGAAAGGAGAAAGTGATTACCTCGCCCAGCAAGATGCCCACCTTACCATGAATCACCCTAGAGGGAGAGCCCAATAGGTTCACCCATAATCTGTGCCTTGAAATTGTAATGCATCTTCTGACAACTTTTGGAATATCCATAGATCCACCTTCTTGTTTCACTATGAATATGAAATGCATGTCTCCTCAGGATTTAGCAACTTATGTGCATTACCTTCAAAAGATTTAACATATAGGTGCATGTCTTTTCAGGATTTAGCAACTTATGTGCATTACCTTCCAAGATTTAGCATATTTGAAATTGGAAATGCGTGTCCCTTTAGGATTTAGCAACTTATGTGCATTACCTTCAGAGGATTTAGCATATCATAAATTGAAAAATGTGTGTCTCTTCAGGATTTAGCAACTTATGTGCATTACCATCGGAAGATTTAGCATACGAATGCATGACTTTTCAAGATTTAGCAACTTATGTGCGTTACCTTCCAATATTTAGCATGTAAAAATAAAAATTATAGTACAAGGGAGAGCCTATATATGCCCCCTCCTTAATATGGAAAAAAACATACTATTTTGACATGTTAAGGAAAGAAAAGAACAAGGATAAAGCCTTCTTCAGCATCAAGACAATATCCACAAACAACACCTAGTCCAAGCCAAGAAGGTCACAGCTCCTATGAGGCCATGGAAGGGATGAATGTAAAGAGATATCATGCGAGAAGTGAAAAAGAAAGTAACCCTTATGAAGGATAGCACACTCTTTAGTTTCCAAGGTGAGAGATATATCAACCATGGGAACCCAATGTCAAACAATAAAATAGGTTATGATCAAGGACATAGATCCCTAATGCAAACCAAAATTTTCATGTATGATTGAATGTCACATGATAGATAAATATTGCTTACCTAAGAAAAGAGGTGAATCCTAGAGAGATAGAAGAAAATGGCATCCTTGCCCTCCAAGTGTAGGACAAAGATGGAAGAGGATACCTACGTCACAAAGCAAGGAGATATCATGTTTATAACAATGTATACCATATCCTTAGCGAGGGATATTGACCCCTACATCCAAGAATATAGATAATTGTGAAAAGGATATGTCACTTATGAAAAAGGATCCTCAAGTGAAAGAGATCTTATACACAAGACCCCCACCAAAGAGGAGTGCTTTAGATAAAATATCATCTTTCGAAAGGTAGGAACAAAGATTCAATCATCAAGCCCCCAATAAAGAGGAGGAAGAGGAATCTTTGAATGAGGGAAACAACTCTAACACCAAGCAAGGGTAAGATTTTATAAAGAACATAATTTGCAACATAGAGAAGAAGTGCTGACTTAGGACAACAACTTCTCATATAAGAAGGTTATCCATAGTTAAAAACATCTGTCAATATGATGAAATAATATTGCAATATAAACAAATACCACTGAGCTAAGAAAAGCATTTCCCTAGACAAAGAGAAAGAAAGAGGTATCATGCCCCCCAAAGATAGAGACAAGGGATACCTTTGCAAAACAAATGTCTTAGAAAAGATATCTTGAAAAATAGATTCTATGGATGATTATGAATATAATACAAAACCATAGAAAAAAAAGGAGAGAAAGAATACCAATTAAGCCCCAAATAACAGACCTAATGGATTCTAGGAGACTGGATGAAGATACACCTCTTGCCCCCTAGTCATGAGACAAGAGGAGAATAACATTTACATTATATCTAAAGGAGGGAAATCCCCTATATCAAAATTATGAAGGAATTGTAAAACTGCACGAGAGTGAGATATAATTCCTAAAGAAGCTCTTTCTCTAGCATATAACTTGAAATGTTTACAATCAGCAAGTAAATGTTTGATACTATAATGAAAAGGACATTTATATTTATAGAGAGCATCTATCGGCATAGGTCTAAAGATTTCTTTCTTGGAATTCATTAGCTCAAAATATACCTTCTTAGAAATTTCTTGACGAGTATTAGGGTTATTTAAGATAGGTGTAGGGAGAAGAATGTGAAGGGGAGGATGATGTTTAGCATCACCTACCTTAACTAGAGACTTTGAACAACCAACACCATACATATCTGGTTTAGGGGGTATATGAACAGGAAATATAATACCATGCTCATTAACTCCAAGCCCTAAACCTTTATAACCTTGTTCAATCACCATATTATATCTAGTGGTGTACATATTATTTAAGGCTTATACAAGAGGTGATTGTTTATCATGTTCATGAGTAAAGGTTGTATAAGGTGGGATAATAGGTTTTGAAGAAGTTTCTTTACCCTTTCCTTTAATGTCATCATGAATAGGAGGAGAAGGTAAATCAAAGAAATCTTGCACATCCACATCTTGAATGATAGCTTGAATCCCATCATAAGTACGGGAAGAGCAAGGATTAATAGATGGAGAATGAGGTATCAGAATAGGAAGATTAGGATTAAGATTAGGATTGATAGGATTAGGATTAGGAAGATTAGGAGATGGTGTGTCATCTACCAAATTCTTCACATAATCCAAAAGATGAATAAGGCTACCACATAAATCCCTAAGAAATTTTTTAAATATAGGTAGACTAGTGTTGGTCAACTTCACAAAAGCATAAGCAAGAGCAAAGTGAAAAGTCATAAACATAATGAAGTGAATGATACTCTCATAAACATCATAGGTATTATAAAGAGATGCTAAAAGAAGAGTAATAAAGAACATATCCATGCACCAAAACATCTTAACAATCTCCATAATAAATGAACTACAAGAAATGTTTTTTGTATTTTAGTGAATATATAGATTTTTTTGTATTTTTGTATTTAAAATGCAAGAGCATAAACTAAATGCAAGAAAGGATCTAAAATCTAACACAATAGGGCATCTAATTCCACAAAAGAAAAGGAGAGTAAGTATGTCAGGTTCACCAAAATGAATAGTAAAGGTGAACACACAAGATAATGCAAAGAAAGATCTAACACAATAGGGCATCTAAATCCACAAAAGAAAGAGAGTAAGTATGTCGGGTTCACCAAAATGAATAGAGGTAAAATGGATTCACCTCTATTTGGGTATAAAGGGAGAAATATAAGATTTATTCTCAAAACCCAAATTCCCCAAATAAAAGATCCAATTTGATCAACCAAAAGGTTAATGCACAATCAAATCAATTTATGGAAAAGAAAGAGAGAGAGTAAATCCAATATTTCCCTATGGAGGATATTATGTTTAGAATATTGAAATATAAATTAATAACCTCAAATTAGGGCAGATCTAGAAAATGTTGAATTTTGATGTCTGTGTACACTTTTAGGAAAATTTGAAACCTATCCTGGACTACAAATGCCAAGATAGAGAAAACCTAGAAATCTTTCTCCAAGATGGCTCAGCTCAAGTTTGACCCTCATAAAAGGTCAAATACTACATTCTTTATTTGAAGTCTGATTTGAATTCTGTTCGCAGATCTTGGAAGTTTTCCAAAAAGGGTATCCAAATTCGCTCTCAGATCTAAAATTCCACACCTGTACCTAGAAGAAAAGGAGGATTTTTGTTGTTTGTTTGAGGGGTTTGCCTTGGTCAAACCCTGGTTTGGAATCAGCCTTAATATTGAAATTGAAATAGGAATGCTAGCAAGTAGAAAATGATCTAACAATGAAGCTATGCAATTCTATAGATATGCCATTGTATTTTGAATGTAAACAAGTATATTGATATGAAAGCTTGAACAAAACAAAAAATGTAAATCAAACCTCCATGATTATATGCTTGGAATCCACCTTGAAAGAAGAATGAAATGGATATTGAAGATGAACAAAAGGATCTTGAAGGAAGATCACACCATCATGATGGCTAGATCTAGGGTTTGAATGATGAATCTTGAATGCTTGAACCAAATCCCTTCAATGGATTGAATGCTCTAAATCCTTGATCTTCAATGGAGAACTTGGATGGAGAAGAGGACTTGAATGCTTGAATGGAATGCTTGCTTGATCACCTTGAGAGCTTGAGTGCTTGATGGCAAAAGATGGAGAAAATGAGAGAGGAAGGCTCCCTTTTATGGTGAACTAGAGCACACTCCTCTAGAGGGGCCACCTTGGAGAATTAAATCCCAATTTGGTCCTAAACTTTAGAAAATATATCTAGATTAAATACAATTAAAGGATTTACCATCCCAAAACCCAAAATGGCCGACCCGGAGGCAGGAAAATAAATCTCCCGAAAGCTCGAAGCCTAAAAATTCTGGAATTTGGAAATTTGAAGAAAGGGGTCAAAGTCAAAGTTAGACCTAACCTAGTTAGGTTCAAGCTAGACCCTGACCTAGTCAGGTTCAACCTCAAATCTAATCCTGGTCCCAGATTGACTTAGAACCCAGTCAGGAGGTCCTGAGGATGCCCAAAAACCTAGAACTAATGCCAGAACAGGACAAAATATCAGAGATAGACATAAAATCCTATTATTACTGTGATGAAGGCCAAGAGGAACTATTTCTAAATCCTACCTAGAAAATAGAGCCATGGAAGAGGGAAATTCAGGAGAATCCTTAAGATCCTAACCCTAATTTCACCTAGAATGAAGAAATCAAGTGCAGGGAAGAAGTGGAAAGTGGGGAGAAAGAAAAATATATGCAAAGACCCGATCAAGGTGCTTAACATGACCCCAAACCACTTACTCAGAGGGCTAAATGCTCTTATCATGGCAGTGCTTCCATTTTAAGATGATACATATATAATATAAATTTTATGTTCATAATGTTTACTATTTATATCTATTTTATGGGTATATGCACAAAGATGGGGTATAAAAAAGGTGCCACTTTCCTTTTTGGCCCACAAACAGACATAGCGCATACCCATTAAAGCATGTGTGCCCTATAGGGTGCATGCGCTATGGCTTCAGGTGCCCAAGCCTTAGGCTTGGGCAATTCAAAACATAGTGTGTGCACCCTATATGCGTACACCCTATGCAAAAACTAGAAAAGTGTAACATGCAAAATCTTGCATAACACTAGTGTGCTATAGCCTGTGTGCCCTTTGTAAGAAACAAAAAAATGGTAATAGAAAAGAGTAACATGCATAGTCTTACATATTGCTAGCACACTATAGCACATGCACCCTTCACAAGAAACAAAAAAGTGTTGCCAAAAAAGCATAACATGCATAGTCTTGCATAGTGCTACCATGCTATAGTGCATGTGCCCTTTGCAAGAAACAAAAAAGTGGTGAGAGAGAGAGAGGGGAGCAAGATTGGTAAAGGAGAGAGACAGAGATAAAGAGATAGAGAGGGAGAGAGAGAGAGAGATGTGAGAGAGAGACAAATTGAGATAGAGAGAGAGACAGAGGGGGGAGAGAGAGAGAGAGATAAGGGGGAGAGAGAGAGGGTGATGTGTGTGTGTGTGTGAGATAGAGAGAGAAGGGGGAGAGAGAGAGGAGGATGAGAGAGAGAGAGAGAAGGTGAAAGAGAGATAAGGGAGAGAGGTAGAGAGAGAGAGAGAATGAGAGAGAGAGAGAAGGTGAAAGAGAGATAAGGGAGAGAGGTAGAGAGAGAGAGAGAGAATGTGGTAGAGAGAAGGGGAGAGAGAGAGGGTGAGGGATATATATATATATACAAAGAGAGAGAGAGAGAGATAAGGGGGAGAGAGAGGGTGATGATAGAGAGAGAGAGACTTTCTCTCTCTAACTATTTATCATCACTATTTAAATCTATTACTTAAATAGGGCCCATGACCTTATTTTTCTACCAAAATTTTCAAAAATCAATTAAAAAAGTTTAGGTTGGTCAGATTATAGAAGGAAAACTTTCCTTTTTTTTTAATCCATGTCCGTGTTGGTTGAAATTTTGACCAACATGGGCATAACTTTAAAAAGAAAAAATATTTCATATCTAATTTCATTATGAGATCAAGCTTGGAGTGTGTGAAGGAGGAGCGTCTACAAGGGTTTTAACTATTATTTGGTGTAAAAGGAGGACCGCTTGCAAGGGTTGCCACTGTTATTTTGTGTAAAAGGAGGACCGCCTGCGAGGCTTTCCACTATTATTTGGTGTAAAAGGAGGACCACTTGCGAGGGTTGCCACTATTATTTTGGTGTAAAAGGATGACCACCTATGAGGGTTGCCACTGTTATTTGGTGTAAAAGGAGGACCGCCTGTAAGGATTTCCTTACTCTGCATTTGTCTAGCATTGTTTTATGCTTCTATGCTATGGGTACTTGTTGGTTACCTACTTAGGGCCCGTGGGCAATGTGCCAAGGCATCATGTATTGTGTATTTTCTGTCACATTTTTTATCACTATATAAGTGTTTGAGATTTTGATCTTTGTTTATATACATTGCTGCTATTACATTCATGAGGTACTTATTGATAAGCCCATGGCTATGTTCTTCACATTACATGAAGCTAGGGCATCATTATTTTGTGTTTATCCTAAATTTTCTACTCATGAACAACCCGTGAGTGATTTATTGTTCATCTAAGGTGCCATTGTTACTAGTTGTTAGGGATCTAAATGGATTGTTATGGTATTATGATGGATTTACATTGAAGTCTTGGATAGTTTCTATTAGAGTTTGGAAGTGTTTAATCCCTCAAAATGTGACTATCCCTGTATAGTCAAGGAATGTAACAGTCTATCAAAATAACCCCACCCCATATAAAAAAACCAAAAAAGATCAATACAATGACAAGTTTGAAGCCAAAAACCATCCCTGCAACAAGCCCACAAATGCAAAGAAAGCATTTCATCATAATTCTTCCAAAACATAGCTTAAAATAGGAATCTTGACAATTTGGCCACACTCAAGAGGATTCCCAAACCACTAGAATCTTCTATCCAGGTAGATTGTCACCACCCACTGGAGTAGAAAGAGCGAGCTGCATATGCAAATTCTTACTTTCGGTCGATCTCCCATGACAATGTCTTGACTCCATTGATAGACCCACTTGACCATGATCACCATCAATCTCAACATGCCTCTGAGCCTTTATCTCTTGGATAAAAAGATAGTGCTTGATGTTGTGCAACCCAATTTAAGTTGTGGCATTCATTTCTTCCTTTTCATTGTCAGCACTCCAAAGAATCAAGTGATGAAGCGGGGCAGTAAACTCACCCATATGCATCCAAACACCACCTGGAACTACAAGACCTTCCCTTGATATGGCATTAATGAGAAGGGATTCCATTCCTCCTCTCCATTCATCCTTCACATACTGGAGTATTAGTTGGGTTGTATCTTCTTATGTGCCCAACTCTAAACACCAAGCCATAAACATTGATGAAATATGGACATTAGTGTTTAGAAACACTTATTAGATAGAAATAGAAAATTAAGTGTTGGGGATTTGATTGACATGACTAGCAAAAACAACTTTGTTAAAATATATATTCCTCTTGTGTGGGCATTATATTCTTTGTACACTGCTAACCTAAAAGTGAGTGTGAACACTTCCCCTTTTATATGGAGAAGGATATTGATTTTGTGGTCAACACACTCATTTGTCAAGGAATTTTTTTTTCCTTATGTAGGATATGAAACTAATTTGGGTTTTCTTCTTTATTAAACATCTAGGGTACAATCAATTTAATAGTAGTTTGACATAAAATATATGAAGGCTACTTAGTTTATATCTTAGGGATAGTGATAATTTAATTTTAACTTTGGTCATGTTAAAAGCACTATGTTGACTTTATTTTGTAGTTGTTTAACATGAGAGTTTGTAGATTAATAGGAGTTCACATTTTTATGGGAATGTATCATTCAATTAAGCATTAATGTCCATCTATAACTAGTGAGATGAACATAACTCATGTACCTTGTGCTAGTGTACTTGGATACCTTATATACACTATTTTACATTAGATTAGACATTATCTAAATAGTGAGTATTTATATAGAGTGTTATTGTGTGCAATAAATGTGTCACACTTCTATGAATCATTACATGCAAGGAAACTCAAGAATGAGCCCTCACAAATCGATCCATAGCTCCCTAGGCATGGAGTGCAAGGGTTTTAAGAATGCTCTCAGCTAGAGCTATTAAGCCAATAACCTTGCTAGTAAACCATGCAATGGGAGATTCAATGAAGACAAGGGCAAGAATGCCAATATCCTCAAGAATCAAGAATGAAATGCAATGCAAGCTAGTTTAAGAATGGAAATGCAAGCTAAACTATGGAAATGAAAGATGCAAGTATTACAAAGCCTCCTAGTTAAACTAGATGAATTAATCTAAAGCATAAAGGAAATCTAAGCTAAGAATGCCATGAAAATGAAGCTACTATGCAAGAAATGAAATCTAACTATGAAGCAAGAAAGCCATGATGATGCAAGAATGAAGACAAGAAGATAGAGTGTTGATGAAGATCCAAGATGAATGCCAACAATGCTCCAAATCTTCAAACCCTAGATGCAAGAATGTCTCCAAAAGCTCCAAGATGACCTAGAAAACCTGCAGCATAATAATAGCATAAAAATTGTGTGTGCAAATGAGGAAGAGAGCTCTCCTTTTATAGGAAATGAGGAGAAATGGACCATGGAGATTAAGAGGCAAAAGATTTAATCAACGGTGGAGCTTGAAAGAGGAGCAATCCATGTGCACAAGTATCCTCCAATAGGAAAATAAGAGTTGACTTTTGTGTCCATATGAGACAAAAAGTACTTTTCTCTTTTTATAAAATAAGAATAATGCTTTATTTGTGCAACTTAGGATAAGAGGAAAAGTGAGGGCTTTTTATTTATTAAAAGGGGAGGAAATATTCCTTTTAATAAATAAAGACTTAGGATAAGATGGTTAGCCCATAGAAAATAATCGAATAAATGATAGAACTAGGATTTGATCAAGAATAAGTAATTTATGATTTAGCAAAAGGGGCTAATAGTCTAGATGACCATTTTTAGGTGTATACAGTTATAACACATAGGCAGTCCTCCTTTTACACCAATTAATAATAGTGACAATCCTCACAAGCAGTTGGATAATGTCTAGTCTAATCCAAGCACACTAGCATGAGGTACATGAGTTATGTTCATCTCACTAGATATAGATGGGCATTAATGCTCAATTGAATGATACATTCCCATAAAAATGTGAACTCCTATTAATCTATAAACTCTCATAAATATTAAAGCATCCATGTTTCTTTTCTGCAATAAATAGCCTACCAAATTAAGTATTGTCCAACAATAAACTCTTTCATGTTGAGAGAAGTGTGGCCTTACAAAGAATTATCTACAAAAGTTCAATCCAGAATTGAGTCCCTGTGAGAATGTTGCTTAACAATACTAGAAAAGCTACCATTCAAGTTCTCCCTCTAGGTCTGAAGTAAAGATAAATATGATATCCTTCCCTGGGAAATATTCTGACATAGGACCTATGTTATCATTGCTAAAAATAATTTTGGTTTCTTTTATTTGAAAAAGGGTTTGTGTTTTGAGTTAATTAGTTTATGTAAATCTATTTTAGCAACCATTATTTTGATAAACTCTGTGTTTGGTTTCAACACCCATGTTATTTTTGAAGTAAATAGTGGTATAATATCATTCAGGTTTTCTAAATTGTGGTAAAGTTTTGTGTTATACCCGTATAGATCAATGGCAAGGTTTTAGTCTCTATAACCTGTGTGGATAGTTCTTGTTTATATCCCTATTTCATATTGGACTTCATACATATTGTTGATTTTTCATTAAAATCTTAAACCTCATTTTGAGTTCTCTTGTCTGTGATTATATGTCAAACCCTAATTTGAGTAAGGTTTTTTTTTGGAGTATGGTTAAGATACATTGTGTTAGTCTTTAAACTAATTGTAATGTAACCCTATGTTGGGTCATTGTTCAGCTTGTAAACCAGTGTTGTGTTTATGGAGGGTTTACTTAACAAGTTAACACATTATGTAAGGTATGAAATCATGATAGTTTCAGGATTATTATTTGAAAATAGTAAATGCTCTTGAAGACTATTTGTTAGAGACAATTCAGACTTATTGGAGATAACAAAAGACATTGTTATGGTTATCTCATAACAGAAAATGGTTATTATTTTGTTAAGGAACTCTTTTTTGAAAACTACTTTGTGATAGTTAGACATGATATTTAGTTTTTGAAAAGGATTTATTTTTAGATCAAAGGTGAAAGACTATATAAATATATTATTCTTTTGCTCTCCATTGTAGAGAGTTGTACTAAAAAGAAATATCTTTCAAAAGATGAAAAAGGAATGTATTGTTTTATAATTTATTCTATTGCAATATTCAGTGCTCTATTATATACTGCAATTTTGAAATACTTCATAGTATTATATATAGAAATATATATACTATTATGATGTATTTGATGCAAACTTTCTCTCTAAGTCTTAGATGATGCAAGAATAGAGATTGTATTAAAATAAAATAGACACAATACTATGTATTTGAGAAATGAAGATTATAAAGTTGTAAAAGGCCAATGAGGCATTGATAAAGTCAGTGAGGCAATAAAAGTTCAGTGAGGCATATAAGAAAGACTGTAAGTGAGATAGCATTGTTAGTGAGACAAACAATCAGCCAGTGAGGCATTGTACAAAGGATATTACAAGATAAGCTAGTGAGACAAACTAGTGAGTGGTTTTATTCCCCAGGAGGCTTTCCACTTAGGACACATCTTGAGTTATATTTCTTGTGTATGTTCTTGTTTATATTGCTACCTGGACTATTTGGTTTTTTTTCATATTTCTCATATCTGTAAAGGATTTCAAAAGATTAAAAATACTCTATGATCATTGATTCACCTTCAAAAGATTAAAAATGCCTTTGAGGGATACTCTATCCAAGAATTTAAATTAAGTCAAGGTGACTGTCTTAATGAGCCCTTTGGGAAGTTTAAACACAAAGACCCAAACCGTGCCAAAATTGATTGGTGACCAATCCTGTCACAGGGGCAGTTTTGATTACATTTTAAGATTTCACTTTACATGTCCCATTAGAAAAAAAATATAAGAGATACTAATCCATCTATTATATCCTCTGTTAGAAAATATCCCATGGTAATGAATGAAGAATCTGGGTTCCGTACAAAAACTCAAACTACTGAAATAGATATCTTGCTAATATTTTATTTAGAACATCTACCTCTTTCAAATTCATGAAAAAGGGTTAATGAGAACATCACCTCTATGTAGCTAAATCCGTTCATAGAGGTGATGTTCACCTATACCCTTTTTCATAGAGGTGATGTTCTCATAAACCAATTAACTCAAAACATAAACCCTCTTTCGACTAAAGAAACCAACATTTATGAGAACATCACCTCTATGTAGCTAAATCTCACTCTAAAAATGATCTTTTAGGAGACAATGGAAATCCTCTATGGGTTCATACTTATTATGACTTCCCATGGCGCACTATCATTTCTTGTACACTATATTTTTCCAATTCTTTTAAATTATCATTGTCTTTGAAAATTAATGCCATATGTTGCTTACATTTCCATATTAATTACTCTCTTCAGTTGTATTGGGAACTTTCCATATTAATTACTCTCTTCAGTTGTATTGGGAACTTTTTCCTTAAGCATGTGTGATGCAAACCTGTAACATCTTTTTTATCCTCTAGTTTTTTTTGTTCATTTATAGTGCATTTTGATGGCTTCTCTATATGTAATAATGATGCTCTATTTATTGGTAGTTGTGACTCTTAATGATTAAACCATCTCTTGATCATGTTATTGCACTTGATTAATAAATGATTTCAAAATCCAAGAACTGTTTAACATTAGATATAGAAGTACAAAAATAAGGCCCCAATATACTAACATCATCAGAGAGCTTCATATTCTTTGTATGAATGTGAAGTATTTCCAACCTACCTACTTCATCCAAAACCCCAATATCAATCTCCCTGTTGAACCTTCTGAGTGCTGGATCAATACTATTTGGCCGGTTAGTTGCTCCCATAACAATACCATTTCTCAAATTTCTGACAACTTCACCAACTATCCAACAGTACCTACACATGTCCTTGGGATGTCAAATCTTCACCATACATGAAATGCACACAGCCAGGTGGTCACGTTAGGAGTTGGTTAAAGCTAGTCGGCTCCCAAATTGTAACGTGAAGAATGAAAAAGGGTGGCATGAGCCTCCTTTGTTGAAAAAATGTCCTTGGTCAAAATGTGACCTCCATAATGAAACATAATCCCTTAAAAAAAAATCACTGCTATTCTTTAATAGTTCACAGCCTTCAAATAACACAATCCACCATTAAAGGAGATAATTTAACCTCCTTATGATGCTCGATTAATGAAGAATTTCAAAATTCCAGCCTTGATAATTTGCAACTTAATGTAATTGCTTCAACTTCACATTCTTGATTTACTTCAGCATCAAGAATAATATCCACAGATTCAATAGTCTAGTGAGGAGATTTAGGAAACTGTTTGTGTTGTCTATATTAAGGTAGATTGATCATGATAAAGATTGAAAAGGACATGATGGGTATTGAAGACAACTTGATCTTTTTAGAATGAAGATTGAAAAGAACATAGAAAGACCCCACCTTGAGACCCAACCCTTAGCAAATTAGTCTGTTATCAACAATGTGCCTTAGTGTTGTAGCTTGTTGGAGCTAGGGAAAAAAGTTTCAAATCATGGGCACATAAATTAGGGACTTTCCACGTCAAATTTTCATTATTTTAATGAAAATATCTTTTTGAGAGCTAAAATGGAGTTGTGTGCCTATGTGCTGAAGGGAAATTTATTTAAAAATTATTTATTGTGAGTTGACAGTCATATCTCGAACTGTGCCATATGTTACATGAAATTTATAAATATTGGCACTAGAAGACACAAGGTTTAATTTCAATTTTGAAAGTATTGAAGTTGACTAATTCTAGCTTAGGTATAGTTAAATTGTCCTTGCTGCCCTAGAATGACATCTTTATTCAAACCATTGATTGCAAACATTTTTTAAGTACTTGAGTCTACAATAGAATAATAGTGATGAATGTATGATTATTATAATCATATGATTATATGTTATAATATTTATGTAATAAATGTATTAACGATGGTGCGGTGAATTATTGATATAGGCTTGATGGCTCTTGTCAATGTGCCAAACTGTCAATGTGGTGGTGGGCAGCATGTGTTGAAGACTTCATGGACACATAGAAACCTTGGACGATAATTTTGGTGCTGCCCAAATAAAAAAGGTTGCTAATGTGTATATATTTAATATTTCTAATGTAAATACTATTCATTATATTATAAGAACTAATGTAGATTGGGCATCACAGGGAAATAATGGTTGTGGATACTTTAGTTGGGTTGATGACAACTCATCTACATCTATCCGCCCATCTCCACTTATCCGCGATGAAGGATTTGAGTGCAAAACGTGTCAGGCTAGGGAAAATGCCAAAATTATATTTTTACGATGCCTTCTCTGTATTGTAATCGTATATCTTTGTTGCGACCATATCCAAAGATGAGCTCAGGAATTAGTTAGTTTAGTATTTTCATATTGTAACTAATATTTTAATATGGATATGGTGTAACTTATCTTTGCCTCAAGTGCGCATATATATGGTTTACATCTTTTTTTACAATAATTCTTCATGTTTATGGCTTAGGTGAGCCCCAATCTGCTATCAGTCATTTCCATTTAAGGCTTATCATTTCCATTAAGGTTTACATTCAAAATTTAATTACAATAAGATCAATATATGATCAAAACAATATCATATGACCATGAAGGAAGGAAGATTTGACATAAAATATATGAATGCTACGTAGTTTATCTTAGGGATAGAGATAATTTAATTTTAACTTTGGTTGTGTTAAAGGAACTATGCTGAATTTATTTTTTAGTTGTTTAACATGAGAGTTTGTAGATTAATAGGAGTTCACATTTTTATGGGAACATATCATTCAATTGAGCATTAATGCCCATCTATATCTAGTGAGATGAACATAACTCATGTACCTCATGCTAGTGTGCTTGGATACCTTGTATACACTATTTTGCATTAGACTAGACATTATCCAAATAGTGAGTATTTATATTAAGTGCTCAAAGATCAAAGGCCCAAGTCCAGAATGCTAAAATTAATAATAGTGACAACCCTCATAGGAGGTTGGATAATGTCTAGTCTAATCCAAGCACACTAGCATGAGGTACATGAGTTATGTTCATCTCACTAGATATAGATGGGCATTAATGCTCAATTGAATGATACATTCCCATAAAAATGTGAACTCCTATTAATCTTATTCAAATATTATTTAATTAATTACTACATAAAGATATAATCTTTTTATATAAATATAGACTAATTAAATAATTGAGAGAGTTTGGATCAACATTTGATTATATAAGTTAGACCTAGCACGAGAGAGAGAGAGAGAGAGAGAGAGAGAGAGAGAGAGAGAGAGAGAGAGAGAGAGGACTGACAAGGATATTGATGCTCTGCTTAGCCATTATGGTAATGGCTAAGTGGAGCATCAATATCCTCATCATTCCTCTCTCTCTCTCTCTCTCTCTCTCTCTCTCTCTCTCTCTCTCCTAGTGGTCCTTTGGCGTGTATTAAATAGAATAGAATTTCCAGCATATTATTATCATTCTATTTCTTTTTTGTAAACATGTCATTGGTTCAGTTTTGTAAAAAAAATTTGTGTTAACATGCCATTGGTTTTATTTTGTAATTTGTTTTTTGTTGTAAACATGTCATTGGTTCAATTTTGTAATTTTTTTAGGAACAATCTGGCCAAGAGCCAGATCAATACTGCTTGCAATCTCATTGCCAAAGTGGCCAAAGACTATGTTAGGATGATAAAATATGGGGATTCTCTTTACCACTGTAATTCTTTGAAGGTTGCTGCACTTGGACAGATGTGTACCATTATTAAGAGAATTGGACCAAGTTTGGCTTACCTCAAACAGGTGAGGCAATATTTTTGTGGGTACCCTAATGTTGGCAAGAGTTCTTATTGTAGTTTGTAATAAGATTGATTTGCGACCACTAGAGACACTACCAGAGGAGGATGCAAAATTGGTTGCAGAGATGAGATTTGAGGCTAGGAAAAATATGGGTGGGTTCTTTGGGAATTAGGAGGGGGGGATGATGGTGTGCTACTCTCTATGAGTGCTTTGAATGAAGAAGGGGTGATTGTAGTGAATAATGTGGCATGCAAGAGGTTGTTGGAGTAGAGAGTGTAAATTAAGATGAAGTCGAAGAAGATTAGTAGTTGTCGCAATCAGATTCATGTTGCAATACCCAAGCTGCGAGATGGGAAAGAGAGGCCCCCTTGTATTCCTCAAGCTATTTTGGATGCTAGGGTGCATGCTACCAAGGAGGCCATGAAGCTGGAGAAGGATATTGATAATAAAAATGGTGGGGCTATATTTTACTCTACAAGCTTGAAGAAGCGGTATATTTTGGAAAATTAAGAGTGGAAAGAAGATGATATTATTGAGATCATGGATGGACACAATGTTGCAGACTTTATTGATCCAAATATCTTGTAGAGGCTTGAAGAAATAGAGACATAAGAAGGGCTTAGGATGGAAGCTAAGGGTGATGAGGATGATGAGATGGGGGAAGTGGAGTTGAATCCTAATGAAAAGGAAGCTCTAGCTGTAATTAGGAAGAAGAAGAAGATGCTTATTGTCGAACACAGATTGAAGAAGAGTACTACAGAGAGCTGAGAAACATAAATGTAGATTTCACAATAGCTGAGAAACATAAATTTAGGCATCATGGTCACATTTTTTTGGAAACAACATAATTGAGTTGTATACCCAGACGATGTAGAGAAACTTTTGTTCCTTCAATTCCAAGCTGACACTGTGGGATCCAAAGACCATAGATAAGGAATAAATTTAGAGAGAGGAGGGTCATAATGACCAAAATAATATAGGACAAACCTTAAGTTAAATGAGGCAACTACAAACATTTTAATAGATTTTTATTATTAAATAGTGAAATTTGCATATACTAGTGTTCTAAGCTCCCTCATTACATGATTTATTATTGTAAGCCACCTCTAACTTACGCATCTAGAAAATGAAACTATACATTATAGTTTCATTTTCTAGATGTGTAAGTTAGAGGAGGCTTACAATAATAAATCATGTAATAAGGGGGCTTAGAACACTAGTATATGCAAATTTCATTATTTAATAATAAAAATCTATTAAAATGCTTGCAGTTGCCTCATTTAACTTGAGGTTTGTCTTGTATTATTTTTATTGTTATGGGCCTCCTCCGCTCTCTAAATTTATTCCTTATTTATGGTCTTTGGATCCCGCAATGTCAACTTGGAACCAGAGGAGCAGAAGTTTTTCCACATCGTCTGGGTATACCACTCAATTACGTTCTCTCCAAAAAATTGTGACCATGATGCCTACAATTATGTTTCTAAGTTGTTGTGTTCTAGGACCCCTTATGACCCTTTATGACCCTTTACAATCCCTAAGAATACATCTTAGAGGTCTTAAAATGTCGTAAAGGGTCATAAGAGGCTCCTAGGAGGGGCCAGATGAGCTTCCACCTTCACGTGGTTGGCCCTGTTAAGTAGAGAATGTTAAAATATTCTCGAAATAAAGAGAAGCTCAATAATTTAAGGTATCAGTCCATAGAAAAATTAAATTAGACTTACTATCCAAATTGGTACATTGATGAGAATCAATGCTGGGGAGTTTTTAGATTTTGAGAAGATGTATATGTAGTGGAGGCCATAAGGGATTTTTGTGGAAATTTGCTAGAGTGGCTATATACATACAAGGGTTTCTAGATTGAGTACTAGTGTAGAGATGATGATTCAGTAACCTACGTCTATAAAACCTTCACAAATATCCCTTCTTTGGCCTCCACTCATATCTCTTCTCAGAATCTAGAAACTTTGGATGCTGTTTCTCATCCATGCAAGAAATGTGCTAGTGATCATATAAAATTATTTAAAACTAGTAAAGGGTGTTGGGAATAGACTCTTGATTACAAAGGGATTCCATTTTGGTGTGGGAGGTGTATTCAAATAGGGTATACTGGTGGAAAGATGTCTCACACCATCATTATACGTCGGTAGAGAAGAAGTTGAAGCAACAAAAGAGTTTTTCTCAAGCTGTGCATGGTAAGACATCGAATCAGGAAATTGGAAATGCATGTAAAATGACCAATATTACAAAGAGAGTGGATGGTTTGGATGATGGGAAGAGTGCTAGAAAGGTAGAAACCACACTAGAGGGAAGAGAAAAGAAAAGACATGTTGGGTGCCAAGACCAAAGGGCAAAGAAAAGAATGTAGCTATCCCTAGTTCAGGCCAAGTTCTAATCCATTACGATTAATAAAATTACCAATTACTATTAAAAAACAAATAGTAAAGTAACATAAAAAAATACACAATGATATATATTAATGCAAAGTAACACCTGAAGATAAATATCTAGACTAATCACCCAGTAGGATTTCGTTGGTGATTACTCTACATATTTATCTTCACTTGTTTTTTTTTACAAATTGAAACAATAAGATACAAGATGAGGAAAATTGAATCAAAAAATGTAAAATTCTAACACACCAGTTCAAAAAAAAGCATTAAGAAATTCATAACCAAATCTAGTTTGCAAAATCTGCCACAATTGAAACTCACCTTCTCAATATTTTCTCTAATAGCATACTTGCAAGCCCACTGAGAAATCGCTGTAATAGAATGAAGTTCTCAACTTGAACTTCACTCATAAAAAATCAACACACAAGTGTAGCAATATAATCAAGTTCATCGAAAAATAGGACACAAGGAACTCATCCTCTGGCTTTATCAAAAATTTCCCTCACATTTGCCTCACTCTCTCCAAACCACATTGTTAACAATTCAAGGCGCTTCACACTAATGTCTTTCTACAACCCGGTGGTCTATAAAACAACACTCCTTTTGAAGGAGATATGACAAATTTTTCAAATTTCTCAGGATGCTCCACTGGATATTGAATAGTCTACATCAAACTCATAATGAATTTTGTTAGTTAATATATGCTTGCATAGTAGACTTTCTACATTAAAAGAAAGGAAAAGTAGAAATAATGTACTTCTTGAAGCTCCCTCTTGACATTTTCCAGCCCTCCAATATCTTCCCAAGAGACATTTGGAACTTCAACCACCTATCAATATTTTTCCAACATTCATAAGAAAACTTTCCAATCTTAGATTATCACTATGTCTTTGAAAATTAATGCCATATGTTGCTTACATTTGATTCAATTTCCATATTAATTACTCTCTTAAGTTGTATTAGAAATATTTTACTTAAGCATGTGTGATGAAAACCTGTAACATCTCTTTTATCCTCTAGTTATTTTTGTTCATTTATGTGCACTTTTGATGGCTTCTCCATATGTAATCATGATGCTCTATTTCTTGGTAGTTTTGACTCTTAATGATTAAACCATCTCTTGATCATGTTATTGCACTTGATATATGACTGTTTCATGTAGGTGCCTTGGTTGATCTCTTATCTCTAGTTGAACATATTATAATTATTTATTATCCTTGTATGCATGTCATGGTCTAATCTATGTTCCCTCTTAAGCTAGTCTCTTTGTATGTCACTGCCCTACTAGCATTGTTCCTTCATCATTGTGATGTGCACTATGTTCTATTGGTCTTCATTGCCATTGTTGCTCATGAAAATTTTGTTGTTGTAGTAACATGGAAATATGTAGTAGCATGGAAAAATCTTTTGAACAATTTTTCATATGGTAGTGATTGTTGCTCCAAAGTATGATAATCTCCAACTGCTCCTTGTTTATAAAATGATTTTCTTTTATTGCTCCCGCCTCACCAATTGTTATCAACTTCATTGGTGCATAAATGACTATGATTTCATTTTACATTGAATCCATTCTGCTCTTGGTCATGAAGCCCTCCTATTTGTTATGTCCCTTTCAGTATTTTAACTGGAACTATCCTAACCATAACCAAATGACTATATCAAACATGTTTCCCAATGTCCCCCACAATGAAGACAATGGAGATTGACCTATTACTATGCTTACTGCTTAAGAATTGATGATTTTATAAGATTAAATGCGTGAAAATACCATGGATGTATCAATAACATGATACCTCAAGTACTTATAATCACTATGCCCAAAAAACAAAGACTTAGTAGTAAAAGCATAAGGTTGCACATCCACATCCACATCTATTTGCATGATTAAACTGTTTAATTTACTGGATACCCAATCAACATTATCATTTTCTTCTTTTATTCATTCATTTTTAATTGTATTTAGAGGTAGATATTTTTTGTTGATTTCATGTTTATCTATTACATATGCTATTTACTGGAGAAAAGTAGAATCATTCATGAATTGAGAAAGAAAGAAGAAGATTTGCTAACTAATTCTGAGGATTAATATAAAACATATTTCTATAACAAGGCTTTAGAATAATATAGACTAATATAAAATAGATTTCCATAACAAGACTTTATAATAATAAATTTTCTATCAGAAGTGGATGTGGATGTGTAACTTGTATAAGTCATCGTCATCTTTATTATCTATTGTAGTGAATACATTCGAAGCACCAGCAGGTCTACGTGGAAATCAAAATTCAGAACCAAAGCCTCGAGATTGTTGTAGTGTTTGTGCAAAGTCTTGATACTTCTAAATATCAACATCACTGACACTTCTTCAGGCATATTTCATTGACTCCTCAAAATGAGAAGCCTTTATTTCAGCTACCTCATCACTATCATCCTCATCCATTGCCTCAGGGTTCTCACTTCTTTTTCTTTCACGTTCAATATCCTATAAAATTGAAGGGGAAAGAGAACATGAAAAATTGAAATAATAAGATACAAGTTGAGGAAAATTAAATAAAAAAATATAAAATTCTAACCCACTAGTTCAAATAAAAGCATTAAGAAATTCATAAGCAAATCTAGTTTGCAAAATCCACCACAATTAAAACTCACCTTCTCAATATTTTCTCTAATAGTATACTTGCAATCCCGATGACAAATCTCTGTAATATCAGCTCTACTGAATCCTTGGGTATAATGGGCCAATGCCATTAGGTCCACATCCTTTGAGACAGGTAATTTTCTCAAGAAAGACTTAAAATTTTGATAACGTGAGGACTCATCAGGTTAAGGATTGGTTAAGGACTTTGTCTGCAACACCACCAGCATCCCCAACAAGCAGATGGATTGCTAGAGCCCAAAGCAGTCTGGAAAATAGAACAAATAGGGACCCACTGGCAACAAGCAGCATAACAAGTGTGGACACCTGAAGATAAATATCTAGACTAATCACTGATTAGGATGTTGTTGGTGATTAGTCTAGATATTTATCTTCATTTTTTTTTTAAACATTTCATATTTAGTCAAGCTTTTGACTAACCATAGTCGATGTTTCAACTAATCGACATTGAAACTCTGACCTAGTTTGGTCTAAAAATTGACCATTTTGCGTCAAACTATGGCATCGTGGGTTTGGCATCCTAGTCAGAGCGGCCAAATATTTTGACCAATGCAATTTGGTTGAAATATGATCATTGTGGTTTTTGCATCCTGGTCAGACGGGCCAAGCATTTTGACCAACTTTGGTCAATTTTTTTATGAATATACCACCACTTTCCAATGTCATTTTCGACCAAGATTGGCGTCGAACATTCTATAATTAAAGAGATATGTCTATATTTTGATGAGAAAAATAGGGACCAATCAGTTGGTTGAGTATTCAACCCATTTAGGTAGAAGCTTTGACCAATCATCCGTCGAAAAAAGGTGTAAATTGTACTAGTGTTCAAATAGGCTTGAGACATGTTTTCCAACAGACATACAAAAAAATGACATCTTTTTTTGTGTGCTCCTCATCAGGTTTACTCATGGTTCAATAACGTAAAAATCAGATGATGTGATATTGCAAATCTCTTTGTTAGCTATCTAAGCATATAATTTATTTTAAATTTTGATTATGTTAAGTTTTTCATCTCTAATTTCTTTTGTGTGTATGTCTATTTTTTGTAAAAAACCAACATGTAGTATTTCGAGCATAGATTTTGGCTTGTTCATCAAATTTTGCAACAAGTTACATTTTTAGAAACTAGACTCCATTCTACACACTTTAAAAAAAAAGATTTTTGATTAGTTTTAAATGATTTCTAGGGGGAGCACACATAAATTTCACATTTTTAGGATGTGTGCACTTCGTAAATTCATAAAAAATTATACATTCATAAAAAATTAGCAAAAAATCTAGGATAAACTACATGGTGTTCGCTAACTTCTCACTGGAGTGATTAAAAAATTAAAAAAAAAAGTTAACATTTTAGGGGAAGCACACTAGACGCTATGTTATATTTTTTCATAAAAAATAGGACCACTTTTTGTGCTCCCCCTTTTTGAGGGCCTTAATCTGCATCATTTTCAAAATAAATTAGTAGTTTAGGAACTAGATTCAGATTATTACAACTCTTGTTTTTGTCACATCTTAAAATTTTAAGTCTAACTATCTTCAATTTCTTGTTGAAGTTCAGAGTTTGCTGATTTTAGGAAAAAAGTGGCATCTTATAACCCCTTTTTGGTCCCCCATCTTTGTGCACTTACCCTTATATATTTAAATTCATTCTTATATATTCACACAATTCAGGTATATCATTTATTACACTTATATTCATACTCATAATCATATATTGAATCACTATCTTTAAGTTAACACTTTTTTGTCTAAGTTTTATCTCACAACATTTAGAATTTGATTATATGAGGCATTTGCGATTGAACCTCAAAATTAAAAACTTGGTATCAAATCTATTCTATTGTTTCCTATTATGGGAGATGAACTTCTAGGTAAGCACATATCAATAGTCGCGAGAGTAGTTGACATAACACTTTCTTGTCTAAGTTTTATCTCACGTCATTTAGAATTTGATTATACAAGGCATTTGGGATTAAACATCAAATTAATAAACTTGGCATGCCAAAACTTACACAATTACCCATTGCAAAATACCATTTGAATGAAAAAGCATTAGTAGCTCATTACATGTTCCATGTGGCACAAAATTTAATAGATTCTACTAAATTTTTTAGGAGTGTGTTAAATTGTTAGTCTTGTGAATTTTGTAGTGCAACTTAGACTTAATTTTTAACTTTCAAATTTATGGAAGCTCATAGCCTTATGAATTTATTATTTTGCATATTCAATTCAACTAACTAGAGATAAATAGATATATAGATCAATCAATCAATATGTGTGTGTGTGTGTGAGTTTAGTTCAATTTTAAATACCCCATTACTCAAGTCTAAGTTTCCTTACTTTCTAACTTTAATAATCTCCAAAATAGAACTCTATTAGTAAGTTATATCGAATAATAGTAAAGAAAATATAAAATTAAAATAAATTACATTATTGAAATATACAATAGTAATTTATAGTAATTGTGTTGCTCTATGCTTTGCACTACTTTCTCATTGATTTAAAAATAGAAGTGACTCAAAATCATAAAAAATGATGGTTTCTTTTCAAAAAAATGTCCTATATTAATGGGTGGGAATCTAAAAACTATAATAATTATAAAACCCCACTTTATATTTTTGCTTATTCACAATTCAACACAATTAAAATGGATCAAAACAAGGTTTCCTAGTACTTAAGTTACAGTGGATCATCAATAACTTTAAAAATCTTCCATGTTTTCACTACTGGGATTCATTAACACTTAAAGACTGCCATTAAATATTTATAAATGATTAAATCTGATTTGTATCAATTAATATGAGATTACATAACTGCATAATCACTCTATAAAGAATCTAAGGCTTGAGATGTATAGAATCTAATTCAAGTTGTTTAGGAAGAAATCAAACTACATTAAATGAAGAGTCTACATAATGGTGAGAACATGCATATTAGTAGTTCATCCAACACTATTAAGAGTCTTGTATATATGTAATGTCCCCAATTTTTATAAAGTCCTTTAATTAAGTTAATTAACTAAGCGGTCCTAAAATATAAATAATATCATAAGGACTTATTTAAGTAATTAATTTAAGGGTAAAAGTACAATAAGCTGTCACCCTTTTACAAAGGAAGAGGCTAACAAAATCAAAGCTGTTCAACTTCAATAGTATAAAAATGACATTTATGCTTGGAATTTGAAGATGATGTGAACTAATTAAATGTGATAAAATGGATGAAGTTTATGATTAATATTTTTAATATTTTTTTTGAATAAGAGTTGATATGTTTTTTTAATTTTTAAAGATGATTTTTCAGCTACTAAATAATGCTGAAAATTAGGGGTCTAGTTCCCACCAGACAATTATATGTAAATAAACATATTTTCTCCTAATTTCAAAATATGTCATAGATGACATATATATCTAGTGCATAAAGAAATAAAAATTGGTTGGTGACCTATATTTTATCTTTTATAACAATTCAAATTTCAAATCACTGAAATCAACAGTTTTCATCTCGCAACGTATTTTTCATAACAAATCTATCCCAATAAAAAAA
Organism: Chamaecyparis obtusa; assembly: GCA_027943335.1. NCBI lineage: Eukaryota > Viridiplantae > Streptophyta > Pinopsida > Cupressales > Cupressaceae > Chamaecyparis > Chamaecyparis obtusa. The sequence continues at coordinate 1,746,038 of BSBK01005123.1, read as the reverse complement.
AGAAATACATATTCTTGAAGAGGACTCTCTCCTCTAGTGCACCATGTATTTTTAAAATTTATTTAATATGATTTACTATTTTATTCTTTCTCCGAATCAACATGTCCTTGACTGTTAAAATACCTACTTGTAATATTTTTTAATTACAATAAACTATGTCTAATTAAAATACTATAAAATCTATATGAGAATATTCTTACTTTGATCTCTACAAAAGGGTATTTTTTAATTTTCAAAAAAATGTCATTAAAAATATTAGGAGTTATTGAAACACCACTTTTCTGAAATAATTTTATTTTTATGGTAATTTGACCCCAAGTGCTATAAAACATGCATTTAATAGATATTTCTGATTGGAAAAGTTAAAGAGCTTATCTAACTTAGCTATAATGAATCTAGCTAGACCATATGTTTGACCAAAATTAATTTTTAGTTAGAAATACTAAAATTCAGCTGTGCTGATAAGTTAGCCAAAAAGGTGACACCTGATTGTGCTTTTACCTTTAATTATTAAATAAAGGAGGTCTAGTTAATAAAATAATAAACTAATAAATTGTAGCTGTCTATTGTATCCTTCGAGAGGCTTCTTGGAGCTCTTTATAAGGAGATGGTTGGGCATTGTAAAACATCATGGAATGTATTTTTTCAAATCTTCTTTGTATTGTTGGAAGTTAGAGGCTTAAGGTGGTTTGGTTTATAGTTTTGGAGGTGGAACACCCTCCCTAGCCTATTGTATCCTTCGAGAAGCTTCTTGGAGCTCTTTATAAGGAGATTATTGGGCATTGTAAATCATCATGGAATGTATTTGAAATCTTATTTGTATTGTTAGAAGATGGAGGCTGAAGATGGTTTGGTTGTTTTTAATTTTATAGGTGGAAGACCCTTCCTAGTCTATATTCACAATTTTAGTGAAAGTCATTACTCACCCTAGTCTGTCATTGGAAATACCATTCTAATATTTCACATTATGCTCTAAATTTGTGATGTTTTCACTTGAAGAGTAATTTGATGTGACCTGAGATATCTAATCTAAAAATATAAATTCTCTATTCTTAGAAATTTATTCTCATTGTTGGTGTGTGCTCTGTGTTAAGACTTTATTCATCAAATATAATACATTTCTCATCTATGAAACATATAATTAAATCATATCAATTGAGAGTATAGAATGTACCGAAGGTTTAGTGTCAAAAGTTCAAGGTGTTGAAGGTGGAGTACAAAATGCAACATGTTTTGGCAAAATGGATAGCGCTCCCCTCGGGATTTGTGGCATGGTTTAACCACCTCCTATGTCTTCTATAAGTCTAGTGATTGTATTGGGCATTAACAGATTGATCTTTTGGTACAATGACAACTACTAATTGTAATAAGTGGTATTAGAGCTTGGTCATAGGTCTTTTTTCTTTTACTTGGACTGCTTTCCATTTTCTTTACTCTTTTTGTTGGTGGAGTGGTGGAGGATCTAGTGGATTTTATTACTTCCTATACTTCCACTTCTTCAATTTCTTCCTCTAAGTCCTGAGTTTCTTTAGTAGGGGCTGCAAGAGATGTTAGGGGTGGAACTACTAGGATTTCTTTCTCTCCTACATCTCTTATTTCTACTGTAGTCTATTTCATAATCTCAAATTCATGCTCTGTCATGCCAGTGTCTTTAAGTATTTTCTTAATAGTACTATCTACTCTTTTCTTAGCTATCTTCTGTGCCTGCAGTGATTTTGCAAAGTCAAAGTTCTCCTCATATGTCCCAAATCTAGGACTCTTAGCATCCAAATTACCCTTAAGTAATTTATCTTTCTAGGCTCTTCACTTTCATATAAAGAGTCTTCTTGCTTTCCTTCTTATAATATACAACTTTGCATTACTTACAATCATAATATTACAACACTACAACTTCTCATTACATGCTTCTTACATATATACAAGTTATTATACTTAATTGAATATGATAAATATATGTATGGATAGAACTGGATAGAAAGGGTCACCAAAATGAATGGTATTGGATATGAATAGGGGTAAATGATAGTAAATATATTGATGTAAGAGGGGGAATATAGGATCTATCCTTAATCCAAACTCTCAAAAGGAAAGATCCAAATTGATTAATCACAAAGAGGTGATCAATGCACAAATGAATCAAACAATGGAAAATATGAAGAAAGGAGGAAATCCCATAATCTACTATAGAAAGTATCTACTTGAAATCTTGAATGAATAGAAGGCAAATACTAACCTTAAAATAGAGAAAATCTGGAAAATGCTGATTTCTGATGTCTGTGCATAGTTTCGAGGAATTCTGCAACCTACTCCAGACTGGAAATGCCGAGATAGAGAAAACCCAGAAAACTTTTGTCCTTATGAGGCTAGGTCAACTTTTACCTAGATAGTGGGGCACAATCTTACCCCTCATTGAAGGTCATCCCTGACTTGAAATAGCTCCAACAAAAATTCTATTCGCAGATCTCAGAAGTTCACCAAAAAGGGTATCCTAATCTGAACTTCAATTTTCTATCATGTACTTGTACCTGCAAGAAAAAAAATTTATTGTTTGGATGGGGGGTTTTCCTTGGTCAAACCCTAGTTTGGAATCAACCTTGAAATGTAATTGAAATTACAATATATATCAACAAAGTAAATAGAACTATTCACCTTGCTTATGTTGAAGTCCTTGTGGAGGATTCAAATCCTTGGATCCACAAGTAGGGATGCTCCAAATGAATGTAGGATGTCTCAAATCAATGGCATTAGATCTTTGACACCAATCTTGAATAGATCTTTGCATAGGAAGAATGTGGATGGAGAAATCTTCAAAGGGGCTCCAAAGAGATTGAATCCTTCAATAGCTAACAATGGGTTTGCTTGATGAATACTTCAATGCTTGAAGATGAATGAATTCTTGCTTTCTTTCCTTCTCCCTCTTGCTTCTTTCTTGATTGCTTGAGAGCTAGATGTCTTGATCATGAAAGGTGGATGTAAGGTGATATCAAAATGAGAGAGGAAGGCTTCCTTATATAGTGATCTAGGGAAAAAACTTCTAGAGAGTTTGACATTGGAGAATTAAATCCCAATTAATCTTAACCCCTAGAAATGGACCTAGATTAAATGCAATTTAAGGATTTACCATTCTGAAATTTGAAACAGCCGACCTAGAAATGGGAAAATGAAACTTTCTGAAGCCTGACATCTCGAAACTTTTGGAACCTGAAATTTGGACTTGGGTTCAGGGTCATAGTCAACTCTTCCCTAGGTCAAATTTGAGGTCAACCTTGACCTAATTTAGGGTCAAGGTTGACCTTGACCCAGAAAGTCAAATTCTTTAGTTTCTTAGTGAAAGTTGCTAGAAAGAGGCTAGAAACAGGGGGAGAGAAGAAGAACAAGGGGAAAAAACCATATCCATACAAAGACCTAATCAAGGCACCTGAGATGACCCTAGACCACTTACTTAGAGGGCTAAATGTTCTTATCATGGAACTGCTTCCATTTTAAGATGGTACATTAAGCCCCCACTTTAGCAAGAGTATGGACTCGATGCAAACTCTTGGTAAAGGAAATCATAATGAAAAGATAATCTTATTAAAAGAAAAGGGACAAAGGGATCCTCAAGCTCCCAGGGACTCAAGTCTTCATCAAATCTGAGGTCACAATAAGAGATACATCTCTAGAGAGAGAGGGAGAGAGTGATTACCTTGCCCAATGAAAACTTATGTCCCATTGTGAACCACACAAAGAAACAACGCAATTGGAAAGATGGAATTGAATCACCTAGTGGATGTGGCTACTCACTAGTCAACCCATCAAGGATTCACCCTCAAGAATATCTTATTCCATAAGAGCAAACCAAAAGAAAAAGAGATTCAGTCTTAAGGACACCTTCGACCTTAAGGGATCAAAAATTTTGAAACTGGAGGGATCAAGAGATCCTAAAATATAAATCCATGCTTTAAGGACTAATCCATAAAGGGAGAAGAGGTATCTTGAAAAACAATATATGTGTATTGAAAAATGTGTGTGTGCAATAGGTGAGCAGAGCGTATGACCCCACATTAAATTCATTGCTAACAATTTAATAGGACCAATGGCTTTAACAGAAACATAAACAACTCCACTGATTATGTTTCCACTATGAGATGCCCCCAAATGAAGACAAATCAAGTGTAATACCACATAAACATACAAAGAACATAGAAGGGATCTACCTGTTGTGGGGTCAGTATGATCATAAGATAATATATATATGATATTATTGCAGATGAATCGACATTATTCCCCAAAGAAAGTAGAACTACAATCACAAAGGAGGAAAGGTCACATAAGAGATACAAAGAAGAATATTTGTAGACCATGACATGGAGACCAAAAAGAATCAGTGCTACGAAGTCTCGAATCCAAGAAAATTACACAAGGAAACATTTACAAATAATAGAATAGGTACAACATAACATGAAACAACATATAGAAGAATAGAGATACACATAGAGGAAATTGTACAATAGTTTTGATTCCTTTATCACCTTGCACCAACTAAGTAACAAGGGTCGTATAAAATAATCTAACAACATTTAGCAAACACATCATGGGAGAAGCATAGTACAATAGGTAAACACACAACAAAGCTACCATAAAGGACAAGCTGATCAAGTGTGTTGCCTAATCTTCCCCATCTTGTTCTATATTATTTAGGGAAGGTGGGTAACTCACAAGAGGGACTATATCCAACATAGTAGGAATGATAGCCAGTTCCAAACAAGGATCCTCTTGAGAATCACAATGTTCAATTTACTAGGTTTAATTGTTAATTATGATGAAAGCATATTAGGTAAATCAATGCTAATGTCCATAGTCTCATATTCATCATTAACATCATCAGTATCATCAAGAGTATCTTCTTTATCCAGATTAATCAAAATAGGATCTAGGATACGAATAGAATCATCATAATCATGCATCTTAACATCATTATTAGCAATAACTTCTTTAACAAATAATGCATAGGTTTATCCGAAGAAGGAAAATATTTTTGAAGAGAAGGATTACGAGCTTTAGCTTGAACATGACACTTCTTACAACATTCATTAGCAGATTGATTACATTTTTATTTACTTGGAATATGTTGAGAACTAGGAGGAATAATTATAGGATCCTTCACAAGCTCTATAGGAGGATTAATAGGATTATCAGTAGATGGAGAAGCAATAGTAGAAGTTTGATTAACAAAACTAGAATCCATAGTTAAGGGAGGTATTGATGTAGGAGCATCCTTGGTTCCTAAAGATTTTGGCAATCTCAGTAACTATCTAGTGGAGTTCGGGTACTTGGCTAGTAATTTTGGTAGAAGACTAGAGTTTCTCAGTCTTTGGTAGTAGTTATTGTTTGAACTTTGTTTGGCTTCACCGATGGAGCTCGGTGGTCATGATAAAGGCTCTCAATTGGAAGCACTGATGCAGCTTAGTGGATGAAGGTCACTTGGTGTTTGGTGCTTCGTGCTCCGTGGCACTAAACTTGTGGAATTTTTCCGTAGTTGTTTTGTAAGGTTGCAGGTTGCAATCTGACTTGCAAGCAACTTGGAGATTGTCACAAGGTGATCGATGTAGGGTTTTCTATAGAGGGTTTTCTTATCTTTGAGGATGTCTTTGAGAAGATTGGACCCTAGTGTGATTGTAGATCTATGTGATGTGGTGGAAGTGAAGATTTTTGAAAGGTTTTCTCGATGTGAAATGGATTTGTTGAACTGTGTAGAGAGATGAGTTAAGAACCTGGTGAAGGAAAATGTTGTTGAGATTTGTAGAGCTTACTGGAGTTGGAACATGCCGATCTAGAGGAAATTTATCTAGCCTATTAGAAGAATGGTCTGAGAGAGAAGACATGTAGAGGTATGTGAAATTGGTTTTGATGGTCATTTGGTGGATTCTACCATGAAACTTGCAAAGAAACTTGTGGTTGGTTGTGCCATGAAAAGTGCAATTGTAGATCTATGTGATTTGGTGGAAGTGAATATTTTTGAAAGGTTTTCTTGATGGGAAATGGATTTGTTGAACTGTGTAGAGAGATGAGTTAAGAACCTGGTGAAGGAAAATGTTGTTGAGCTTTGTAGAGCTTACCGGAGTTGGAACAAGCTGATCTAGAGGAAAGTTATCTGGCCTATTAAAAGAATGGTCTGAGAGAGAAGACATGTAGAGGTATGTGAAATTGGTTTTGATGTTCAGTTGGTGGATTCTACCATGAAACTTGCAGAGAAACTTGTGGTTTTTACTGAGTTACCTATGCTTACCGACGATGTTGTTGAGGCCAGTGAGGAGATTGGTTTTCATGTTCAGTCAGTTGTGCTTGACATGGAAATTGTAGAGCATCTTGTTGTGCTTAATCAGGTTGTTGTAGATGAGGAGATACCTGTTGTTGGACACCTTTGTGAGAATGGTGTTTCTAAATTGCTTTTGTTCAGTGTTGAGGTGCAAATGTGGTTCATTGGTTGTAGACTTGAGTCACTGGTTGACAGTGATGAGTCTTATGATGAGATTCTAAGATGGGATTGTGAATTTGGTGATGGGTTGAATCCTTGGTTTGTTTTGGATGATGAACATGCTGACTAGTTGGTGGAAAATTAGTTAAGGAGGACTTGGCTAATATACTTATGCATTTTCCTGGCTTCATGGATTAACAATCCTTATCTGAAGATGAAATGGATGGCAGAAATTCTTGAAGGAGAAAAGTGTGGGACACACTTTCTTATTTACCCTGGCTGTCTGATGCAGGGGCATCCTTGATTTTTGAAGATTTTGGTAGTCTTGGTAACTATCTGGTGGAGTTTGGTTACTTGGTTGGTGATTTCAGTAGAAGACTAGAGTTTCTCAGTCTTTAGTGGTAGTTCTTGGTCAAAGTTTTTTTGGCTTCACCGATGGATCTCAGTGGTCGTGGTAAAGGTTCTTGGCTGGAGGTACCGACGGAGCTTATTGGATGAAGGCCAATTAGTGTTCCTAGTGCTTGATGCCTAGTTACCGATGGGGACTCAGTGGTCCTGTTGCTTGGTATTCAGTTCCTGATGGGGTCTCAATGTTTCTTACTAGAACATGATGTTCTTGCTGACCGACTTGGTCTTTTGGATGAATTAGCTTGGCTGACTGGTGCATTTAATTTGGGTTGTGTTCCTTAAGTTATGGATTGACCATTGGATGTGTGGGGACCTAGATCTAGTGTGTTGCATTCTCCTATGTGGATCTAGAGGCCAACTTGATGAATTAAATATTTGTGAGGCTATTTGTGAGCTGACTATGGTTGCATTTAATATTTGTATATTTTGGAAGCTGACTTATGGCTGGAGATTAGTATTTCAGAGGATGTTTGGGTAGTTGTTTTAGGCATTAGTGAGAGTAGAGATCTAGAATCAGATTAGATCTGGATAAAAGGTAGCAAAGTTAGTAGCTTGTGAACTTAGGAACATGAAGATTGCTTGGTGGCTTGCGAGCACAAGGTTAGATCTTTCTTGGAGTTCCTACCAGTGTCCTGTTGTGTTGAAGACCTGGACTAGCTAAGGAGAAGTCTATTGGATCCTGTGAGATCTTGTAGAACTATTTCATGCTTTGTAATTGGCCGTAACTAGGAAGGCCATATAGCCTAACACATTTCATGTAATCAGTTTTTGATGAATAAAGATATATTTTTTCTTTCAGATCTAGTTTTGGTATTGTGTTTTTCCATTGTGTTGGTGTTGGCTGCAAGTTTGGACATTCCTTAATTGGATTCTCTGACCTTGACTGCATCAGGTATGGAAGATGTAGGAAAAAGATCACAATCAAGATCCATAGGAGGTAAGCTTAACTTGAGAATCTTATGATGCTTATAGGCTTGATATGTAATGCCCCTCCAACCCTATCAAGTCTTGGTTATGTTCACTTGAAATTAGGAAGGACTGTATATGAGAATGATCCTTCTTGAGATGGTTTCTTAAACTGAACCTTTTCCAACTCACCATAACTTCATATTTTAATTTGAGGAATAGTAATATTGCATAGGTATGTTACTATACATCTTCTTGTGTGTCAATGATAGTTTAGAACCGTAATGATAAAAGGATCACCTAATAGACTTATAGGCTTCTTTGTGAAATGCTCATGTTTACCTTAGGTTAATTGATTATAATCACTTAAGGGTTAGATCTGTTATCTTCTCTAATAATGTTATTTGGGATTAGAGATGATTAATGTATTTAGGGTTATATGATTTGTTTATCTTGTTTTGATAATGAGACATTTTATGGGTTCCTTGGTGGGGACATTACATTTGGTATCAGAGCCCTAGGTTGTTACACTAGGAGCTATAGGGTCTATTTACATTTAATTTAGTTTCTTCTTTTTCTTATTAAGTTGTTTCAACTCAATTGCTATACTTATGTTGTAACATTCTTCCTGGATGCTTTTTGGCACTGTAGAGGATCTTAGGAGAGAGATTAATATTCTCCCTCATCATCTCAACATGAAAGTGCCATGTAGAGGATGTGAGGAATCAAAACATGAATTATGACTCAGAGGAGTCTCAAATAAGACAATTCTAGTGAATGATTTGGCTAAAGCTTGAACCCATTGAAAACAAAGTTAGCCTTGAGGAGGCAACTTATTCTTACCATTATGATAGGGATAGAATTTAAGCCCTAGGTTGTTCTACTAAAAACCTTGGGAAACATACTTGGCCTACTCGCAATACTTGAGTCTATTGTGTTTCCCCATATAATATTTTATTCTGGTCTACCAAACTTGAATACATTGTGTGTCTTCTTTTTAAGTTTTCTTTATGTCAACAAACTTGTGGACTGAACATAAAAGGTATGTTTCCTATATTTCTACAATAATATCTTGCAAGAAAGGATTATCTGAAATAATTATTTGTATTTTTCATTATAAGATTCATGTGGTTCAAATAGGTGGTCAAGAATTTTGGATACTTGGGTGTTGTGTTCTTATCCTTGTTCGAAGAAAATCTTAAAGAATTATAAGGAAAGTTGTTTATCTTATCTTCTGATCTTATGAATGACTACCAAAATAGTATGAAAAGTTATATACTCTACTTCCCTATAAATTCTAGATAACACTATGATTGTTATGTCTGAGTATTTAAAGCTAGATAGATTTGAAACATGTTGTACTTATGGTTAGGAAAAAGGGATGATTGGGTTCTAAGACAAAAAGGATTGTAATATTGGATGGTTGTAAAACATGTTTTGTAAATGTATCTTTATCCCTTCCTTGAGAACTTAGGAACTTATGAACTGACATTTTTGTGAAAATGAGATAATGTGTTGAAATTAGTTAATATCTGATATTTCAAAATATGACAAGAATAAGAATCATCTCTCTTTTATATACCCTCTCAGGTAAGAAGTTAAATCTATCGTTGAATCATATGTGTCTCTTCCTTCTTTCTCAAGAATTATATTTAAAAGGATAAACTGCATAAGGGCAAATCAATGTGTCAATAAGGAGACTATGCTTAGCTAGAGGAAAGCCTTTGGTAAAGGACCTATGTCCTCAAGGTTTTGTAATAAATAGGATTAAAGTACACAATTGTTGAAGGAGAAATGTTTGACTATATGGTAGGAATTTTGAATTATATATGATCCTCATAAGTGGTGTGAATTGAACCAATGAAAAATTATCAACTATAATGAAGGAATATGATATTAAACAAAATTCTATAGTAATTATTTACTTGTTGGCATTTTGTGTGTGAAATAGAAGTTGAAGCTAACAACATTGCTAGTTTATAGGAACGAGGAGTTCTTATGAAAGGAATAATTATATGAATAATATTTAAGTCAAACTTTCTAACTGTCCTAGAATGGGAATATTAGAAGAATGTGAATTTGTAGGTAATGGTATAGATGTCATATTGAACATGTGTATAAGGATAACAAATACTTGTAGTTACTCTGCAAATGTTCTTTTATTTAAATGTATGTACAAAAGGTAAGTGGGTTGAACATATTATTTTGATTGAATAAGAGGGTAGTCGTAGGACTCATGTATTTATCTCCCTATATTAAAGAATCTATGACTTTTATTTTGCAAAATAGTAAAAATTCTAACAAACTTGTTAATGTTGGGAAAATATATATACTCGAAAGAAGCTTATTATGAATTTTTGGGATATAGAATTGGTTAAATGTCTAGTTAATAAGTAATATTGATGAAGCTCTAGCTTAATGAATCATGTTAAAATTTCTTCGGAATATATTTATGTGTATTGTTGTAATACACCACTACTAAATTGTTATAATAGAATCCTAAAAAGTATCTTTGGTTGCATTATTTGAAAAGGATGTGTATTTCATCTAGTGTGTAAGTTTGATATTAGTGATTCTCCTATAAGTTTACCATAGGCTTGATGAGGAAAAAGTAACTAGTTGCATAGAGAGAATTGTTTTTTTGTCTTATCTCATAAAATTGTATGATGTTCAATATTTGAATGATTTTTAGTTTAAAAATATTTACCAAGGCAGTAGTATGATTGTAGTATCTTATGTATACACATTGAGAAGAAATAATCCTGTATCAATATGTATGTAGTTTAGAGAATGAAATCTGAATTCTTAATTGCATTCAGAATCCTTAAATATGGTTTTCTATTAAAAGAATTCCTAAGGTGAAAATTATACCTAATGTATCAATGATAGACTAAATTAGAAATGTTTGTAAAAACCTTATTTTATGTTTGATCAATGGCTCAAAACTTCTGACTTCTAGGAGTAAGTTGAATCTTAGGGAGGGATGATGTAATGCCCCTCCAACCCTATCAAGTCTTGGTTATGTTCACTTGAAATTAGGAAGGACTGTATGTGAGAATGATCCTTCTTGAGATGGTTTCTTAAACCAAGCCTTTTCCAACTCACCATAACTTCATATTTTAATTTGAGGAATAGTAATATTGCATAGGTATGTTACTATACATCTTCTTGTGTGTCAACGATAGTTTAGGACCGTAATGATAAAAGGATCACCTGATAGAATTATAGGATTCTTTGTGAAATGCTCATTTTTACCTTAGGTTAATTGATTATAATCACTTAAGGGTTAGATCTATTATCTTCTCTAATAATGTTATTTGAGATTACAGATGATTAAAGTATTTAGGGTTATATGATTTGTTTATCTTGTTTTGATAATGAGACATTTTATGGGTTTGTGAAAGTTAATAGATGGTTTACATTTACATGAATATTTTATGATGCATTTCTATTATACAATATGGAAAAGAGATTATCCTGGTACTAACCACACTAATCCAATTATGCTTTGTTGATGTCACTGTCTGATGTGAGTGTAGGATGAGGGGAGGCAGTCGTAGTTACTCCTACCGGAGGTCCACATGATGTTGCACTCTCCCTCCTTGTTTTCCATTGTCTATTTATATATATTTATAAGTGCATGTTGGTTGGTGTTGCAGGATGCATGTACCAGGCATCGACTCCACCTAGCTACACAGGTCTGAGCGTGCCTTAAAAATCCTCAAACTATTGTTGTGTGGAGATATTACCAAGATTCTCTCAAGATTACCCATGGACTTAGATTTATGTTTAGGAGGTTACCCTAGTTGGGGAATTTGAATGCGGTATGTTATGTGGTCTTGTGAATTATGATTCGACGTTGTTCTATGATTTATGATGTGGTTAGATTTATCCTTGTAAGTATATGTATATATATTTATTTTATATGTGTTATATTGGTTGTATGTTATATAGGTATGTGTATATGTGGGTGCACACACATATACCCATGCTTATATAAATAATAATATTTGTATGGATTTATTGATTTTTTTAGTGGTATGTTATTTGAAGTGAATTCAATGAAGAGTATTAAATAAATCTATTAAATAAAAAGTGAAAATAATATTAATAATAAAAATAAATGCTCTTTGTAGTAAAACAAGCTATCTAGGAGGGAGTTGAACTTGAGACCTCCTAGAAGTTAGGCTAGTTAGTTTCCATGTGTGCTATATGGTTTTCTTGAAAGTTATTTGTTGAGTGTTCTTGTTATGATTTCTTTTGAATTTATTTTTAAGTAAATTTATTAAAACTTTGTTAAGTGCTTACGGGAATGATTTGTTTATTTTCCAACCAATTGTGGAAGTTGGAGAAGTTGCTTCTCGTAAAGCAACTCCTCCAACCACATAATTGGAGGATAAATATTGTCAATTTTGGTGTGATTGGGGGAGGAAGGTTTTAGGAAAATTTAGAGGCTTTTTGCATAGATTTTTCTAGAAGATTTATTGGATTTTTTCTATGAGTTTGAGAGTTATCTATTTGGAGGGAAATCATGTGTGTATTGTTGGAAGATTGGATGCTAGAGGAAGATATCCAGGAGGATACCAACTTAAGGCTTGGAAATTTTTAGAGAATGCTCCAGCCATCGAAAGAGAATTCTCTGTAGGACCCCAGGTAGGGTCTATACTGGGATGAATTCTCCAATTCTCATATGTGTGTGCTTGTGTTTTTTAAATACTATGTTATTTGATTGTTATGTGATAGCTTACTATGAAATAAAAATGAAATTTAAGTGTTATATTGTCTATGTATTTCTATTGTGTTGCTGGAAAGAAATTATGTAAATGTTTGTATGGTTCTAATCGTAAAATATTTCCTAGGAGTTTGGGATTTGTTGTGATACTTCCTTTTTCTATTTGTGAGGTGTATGTAATGATTTAGGGAATTTTAGGAAGGTTTGGGATGGTTTAGGAAAGGTCGTAGTCCTTCTTTTCCATTTTTCCTTTTTGTAGGCCTTCTCTGTGAATTTATGTTTTTAATTTGACTCAATCTTATCTGAGACTTAGGTAGTGTTGAGTATGTGTTTTAGATGTGGTTATGAGGTCCCTGTATTAGGTTGATCTTAGGGATCCTTTCCCAAGCACTCTCCATGCCTTAAAAAGTCATTTTTTCATCTTTACGGGTAATTTTGGATTAATTTTGTAAAAGTGTGATGTAGTGTCATATGAAATTATGTTCATACTCATACGACACTTGGTCAAATATCATATGGGAATGAATACAAAGTCATATGGGTTAAAAACTAGTTTTTAAGTGTTTTCAGAGAGTTTTAAATGTAATTTTTGTATAAGCATTTTACAGTGTCATACAACATTGTAGTGATCCCCATACGACACTTGGTCAAATGTCATATGGGAGTGCATACACTATCATATGAGTATATGTAGAAAGTCATTTGGAGTTTTAGGGTTTCAGGGGCTCAAATTTTATAGGATTCAGGCTTTATACAATTATAACATTTAAGTATAAGTTTACATACTTTAATTTCTTATAATTTAGTTATACTTGTATAAAGGGTTTAGGTACCTTCTGAGATGATTGAGATAGGTTCCAGATTCATAGGAATTAAGATGCAACTTCTAATTTTGAGATTTCTTTAAAAATCAGACTTAGTTATTTTTCAGGCACGTGAGATTTTGCAAAGCATTGTGTTTTGGCATATGAAATTTTGTGTAGACCTTAAATATGTTCATTGCTTGTTTTTGTTGGGATTATGTGGTGCATTTAGATGCTTGAATAAGGTTTAGGATGTGTTTTAGGGAACAGAAATAGGGTTAGGATTGTTTAATGGATTAGGACTACTCTAAGGTCTCCTAAATGTTCTCCCAGACATTCTTAAAATTTCCTATTCTTTTCTATGCTTTGATTTTAGTTCTTGAAAGTGTTTATGATGTATTTTATTTGAGATGTGTGAAGTTTGTATCACCTATGTGCATTTGTTACTTGTTTTGTTGAGGTTATATGGTTTACTTATGATGATTTTTCATTTGTCATATACTTGAGTTGAGTTTATGAGGCTAGGACTTGTCTCGGTGGCCTGTGTGCACGGGAGGGTTCCTTAGACCTATAAATGAGCCTTGTAAAGTTTTACTTATGCATGAGAAAGGTTTTATGTTTTGAGGTGTCTTGTGATAGACATTCTTCCAATAGTTCTTTTTATGTACATGGCTTAGGTTAGGACTCGTTCTGAGGGCCTGAGTGCACAGGGGAGTTTCCTAAACCTATGGATCAGGACTTGGAAGTGTTATCTAGTTTTGTGGCTTGTGATGGGGTAAGGGAACAGGAAACTTAAGTGAGTGGCTCACCATAGGTGCTGGAACCCTAAAGTGGGTGCCAGATGATCCTATGGGTGGGTTTGTAAAAAGTGATAACCTTAAAAATTAACCTGGGAAGGGGGGGATTCAAAAGATAATGAAAGAAAACATAATAATGGCTACACAGACCTGATTGGAGTACTGGGACCAAAGATAACTACAAGGGAGGATCCCTACTCATAAAGGGGGTACCGGGGTTACATGGTTGGCAGGGAGGATCCCAATATATAGGTGGTGTGATGACACTCACTTAGCTAGTTTCCTAGAACCTTAACCTTGGTTATAATATGATGATATTTTATGTGCTTTATTCTTGTTCTTTTGAGCTTTGGTTTATTGGTATTTGAGACTTAGATTGCCTTAAGGTCTTTAGAGAACCTTGGTTCTATCTCCTAGCACGGGGGGTGGAATTTTACCAGTTTCACATGGTTGGGTGGTAAATCTCTTTCAAGGTATTATTTGTGGTTCATGTCGTGGCTTGGATTCTGAGTTGTTCAGTGGTGAAGAGTCTATTCTTGTATCATGTGTCTCTATATGTTGTTATCAAGATGTAAAGATGTATTATGGGTTTTGGGAAACTTGATGTAATTATCTTTCTATACACCTTCGGGCAATGCGTAGTAACTGTAATTATGTTGTAAATGAAAACTATAAGAAAGAAGCTATGTATATGTGTAAGGGTAGTATTTAGGAATCTCAAATATGGGATTGAATGTTGGTAAATTAAGCGTGGATTATGTTTAAGTAATTCCTATCTTATATCTCTTGTGAATTTTAAATGAAAATTGAAAGTAATGGTTATGTGCAAACCTTTGTAATGAAAGTACTTATGGTTGTAAACCTCTTTAAAAGGAAACTTGTTTTGATATATGGTTAGTGGAAAAGATATGTTAAGGGTTCAAGGGTATTTCCAGGTGAAATAATAAGGGTAAGAAACATGTATGTTATTAAAATAGCGATGAGAAGTGATTTCTTAAATGTATAGTTCTATATGAGTAATGTGTGGTTATTCAAACTAGGTTTTAATCTCAATTCTTAACTAAGACTTGTGTAAGGTTATAGATGATTCATTTAATGATTTATGTTGGTTATCAATACATGCTTAAGTACTTTACGCTCTTTCTATTGTTATCTTGAAATGAAAATAGGAAGTAAGGACTCTTATTGGAAAAGTTTAATTGAGTTTTGATGGTGCAATTGAGTTGAGCATAGATAATGTTAAGGAGTAAAAAAATATGAAAGAATAAATGTGCTTAGTGGATGTGATAAGTAATGTGTGCTTGTTGCACTTCTAAAGGCAAATTACATTTTAGTCGGTAAGGGAAAATGAATTCCACTAGTTCATTGATGTAATTGGTTTTAATAATAAAATGAAATATTTGATAATGGTAATTGAATTCATTAAGGGAACCTTAAGGAATGTACTTGTGAATGGTAATGATGATATGTTAGAATGTTAAAAAAAAAATTTGTTAGTTGTAATTTTAGGTCATAGACCTGATTCCTTATGGGTTCCCTAGTGGGGACATTACATGATATGAGCAGAAAATATTACTAGGTCGAGAAGGACATGAATTAGGTAATGAAGGCCAAAAGAAGTCAAGGGTAGCACAATCTCTGGGCCTAGAAGGTTGATATGAACTATGATTAACTATCTTCACTTCTCCATCATGAAAAAATTTAAGACATTTATAGATAGATGAAGCAATAACATGCATGGCTTTTAACCACGACAAACCCAACTTAACTTAAAACTAATCAGAAGTAGGAACAATAATAAAGGTAGTGTTCACAATTTTACCACAAAGTTCAACCAAAAAGTTAATAGAACCAAATGATGGATAAAGAAAACCATTACAAGTTTGAATCCACACATCAGATGTATCATAAGAATCATGTTGCAAATTTTTCATAAAACTATTTTTTTCAATAATAATATTGACTAAGGATGTAGGATCAATAAGACAACCATGAGTAGGTATCTGAGAAATCCTAGCATAAATATAAAGGGGACCATTAGGAGCTTTAATAGTCTCAGAATCATCAAAGGTAATCAAAAGTTCCCAAGGTCTTTTATTCTTAGGTTGTTGTCAAGGTTTAGGTTGAGTTTTCAATTTAGACTTAGGTTTTGGTTGAGGTTGAGATGGACCTTGAGGTTGAAGTTGAGGCTAAGGTGGAGATACAGATTGAACAACATGCTCCACTTGATTAACAATGTGATTAAGATCATCCATCTTTGAATCATAAAAAATATCCATAGAAGATGGTTGAGTAATGGTATTAGTATCATGTGCAGGTAAAGGATTTGTATAGATTTGAAGATTTTGATTAGGAGGAGAGATAGATTTGTTCCCACTACCATCAAGATTATTAACAGATAAGGCATTAGAGTCAATTAAGTCTTGAACCTTATATTTTAAAGAATAAAATTTCTCAGTATCATGACCATTCTGACGATGATATTGACAAAAAACTTTAGGATCAAAGGATTTAGATGCAATCCTAGTAGGTAAAAGAGGTCGAATAGGAGGTAAAGTAATCATATTAGCAATTAACAACCTATTCATAATATAATGTAAAGATTTAGAAAGAGGAGTAAACATACGATTTAATCAAAAAGAAGTGGATGCAGAAGTGGCATTGTGAGATGCAACAACAACTTGATCAGCAATTACATTTGCTTGTTTGTTTATCTTGACATAATTGTTGAATTTTTGAAATTTGTTTGGATTAGGAGAAACATCACTTTTATCAATAGGAAGACGAGCCATTGAAGTGTTTCTCACAAATTGACTCACTTGTAATTGATAATGATGAAGTGCTGCACAAAGTTATTGAAAAGAGGTAAATTCAGTAAGCAAAATCTTATCTCTAATATCCTTTTGCAAATTTGAAATAAACATACATTGAATATCAATATTAGGAATAGGATAGGAAATCTGAGCATGTAAATGCTTAAGTCTACCAATAAATTCAGTCAATTTTTCCTTAGCACTTTGTTTACAATGCATCAAATCATTCAAAGACACTTGCAGGCCAATGTTGTTTTGAAATTATTGAATAAAAGCATTGGCAAGTTGTGGAAATGAATCAATAGAATAAGGAGGCAAGGAACAATACTATTGTAAGGCCTCATCACGAAAAGTTCTAGAAAACAACTTGGCTAAAATCCTATGGTCATGAGCATAATCACTACAAAGGATTTGAAATGTTTTAACATGATGAACATGGTCTCCTTTTCTGTTATAATTCTCAAGATGAGGCATGTCAACTTGCTAAGGAATAGGAGTATGAATGATGTCTTGGGACAAAGGACTTCCCATGTCACATGTAGGAATGGTAAACTTGTTTTGAGTCAAGGATTCAAGTTGTTGTTGTAAGGATGAAATTTTTTGAGCCAAACTAATGATTGTTGAATCATTAGAGGAAATAGGAGGAATACCAACATTAGAAACACTAGGTAAAGTGTATGAAGCTGCAGGAATGGAAGACACAACTGGAGGAACACTTGGAACTACAGTTGGAAGAGAATTAAAATAAATAAAAGTAACATTATGATAAGAAGGTTGTGATGTATGAAGGGACACATGAGGAACACTCATAGGAACATAGGGAACCATCATAGTTACCAAAGAAGGAGTATAGGTAGGAATACTAGGTAAAGGAATAGAAGAAGGTTCTATACTAGTGACAGGAGAATCAACCCTAAATCTTGAGCTTATTGAGCTAAATGTTTAACATTTGAATGTACAAGGTGAGTAATACCATGCAAGAGGTTAACACCTTAATCACTATCACAAAGAACTTTCTTAAGAGCCTCTATAGCTTGAATAGAATCTTGATTATGGTTTTATTGAATGAGCCAATTACCCATTTTATCAAGTTTAGTTGAAAGTTTTTTGACTTGTTCAGGAGGAACCCTTAAAGCATCATGCTCATAATGAGATAAGTGAGAATATTTGTGCTCCATAATAGGATTGGAATCATGAAGGATCAAATTATCATCTCAGATCCTAAGGAAAGTAGAGGAAGACTCAGGATCAAAGGCACTCATAAGTCTATGACTTCGTCTAACTGGAATATTATAAGTAGGACTAGAAGTAGTAAAGATCATAAACCAATGCAATGCAAATGAACTAAACTAAGAAAACATGAATATTTTTGTATTTTGAAAGAGATTTTGCAATTTTTTTATATTTTTGAAATATAGATGCAAGAAATCTAATTAGCATGCAAGATTTAACATATAAGACAAATCTAACACCAACAAGATAATATAAAGGGAAATCTAACACCACAAAACACAATATGACATCTAATTCCACAAAAGAAAAGAGGGTAAGTGTGTCAGGTTCACCAAAATGAATAGGATAAATATATGTATGGATGGAAGTGGATAGAAAGTGTCACGAAAATGAATGGTATTGGATATGAATAGGGGTAAATGATAGTAAATACATTGATGTAAGAGGGGGAATATAGGATCTATCCTTAATCCAAATTCTCAAAAGGAAATATCCAAATTGATTAATTACAAAGAAGTGATCAATGTACAAATGAATCAAACAATGGAAAATATGAAGAAAAGAGGAAATCCCATAATCTACTATAGAAAGGATGTACTTAAAATATTAAATGAATAGAAGGAAAATACTAACCTTAAAATAGAGAAAATTTGGAAAATGCTGATTTATGATGTGTGTGCACAGTTTTAGGGAATTTTGCAACCTACTCTAGACTGGAAATGCTGAGACAGAGAAAACCTAGAAAACTTTTGTCCTTCTGAGGTTATGTCAACTTTGACCCAAATAGCGGGGCAAAATCTTACCCCGGGGCACAATCTTACCCCTCACTGAAGGTCATCCCTAACCTAAAACAACTCCAATAGAAATTATGTTCACAGATCATGAAAGTTCACCAAAAAGGGTATCCTGATCTGAGCTTCAATTCACTTTCCTATACCTTTACTTGCAAGAAAAATGGCCTTTTTTGTCTGGATGGGAGTTTTCCTTGGTCAAACCTCATTTTGGAATCAACCTTGAAATGTAATTGAAATTGCAATATATATAAATAAAGTAAATAGGACTATTCACCTTGCTTATGTTGAAGTCCTTATGGAGGATTCAAATCCTTGGATCCACAAGTAGGGATGCTCCAAATGAATGTAGAAATGAAAGTAGGATGTCTCAAATCAATGACATTATATCTTCAACACCAATCTTGAATAGATCTTTACATAGGAAGAATGTGGATGGAGAAATCTTCACAGGGCTCCAAAGTGATTGAATCCTTCAATAGCTAACAATGGATCTCCTTAATGAATGCTTGAATGCTTGAAGATGAATGAATGCTTGCTTTGTTTCATTTTCCTTCTTACTTGCTTCTTGATTTCTTGAGAGCTAGATGTCTTGGTCATGAAAGGTGGATATAAGGTGATATCAAAATGAGAGAGGAAGGCTTCCTTTTAGAGTGATCTAGGGCACAAACTTCTAGATAGGCTGACATTGGAGAATTAAATCCCAATTAATCTTAACCCCTAGAAATAGACCTAGATTATATTTAATTTAAGGATTTACCATTCTAAAATCTGAAACAGTCGACCCAAAAGTGGGAAAATGAAACTTTCTAAAGCCTGACATTGTGAAACTTTCAGAACCTAAAATTTGGACCTAGGGTTAGGGTCAAGATTGACCTTGACCCATCAGGTCATCCTTTACCCAAAAAGTCAAAATCTTTAGTTTCTTAGTGAAAGTTATCAGAAAGAGGCTGGAAATAGGGGGAGAGAAGTAGAACAGGGGGGAAACAACCAAATCCATGCAAAGACCTAATCAAGGTGCTTGACATGACCATAGACCACTTACTCAGAGGGCTAAACATTCTTATCATGGAAGTGCTTCCATTTTAAGATGATACATTAATAACTTCCAGCCAGCTTTACAAAACATAAACTCTTTCCAAAATACAAAACTAATTCATGTTTCCTAAGGGTTAACATCTAGGATGTCATCCCTTATATGGTTAAGTCATTATTTTGATTAAAAAAATAATCCCTTAACTTAATATTCACATTCTATCTTCTTGCTCTATTCAGGTTAGCTTCAACACTATCTTTGTAATTCTTTAATATCTTCTTCTGTGCATGTCGTACAGACTTGTGCTTTCACATGTGGATTTGATATACATAGAATTATCCATGCTCAAGTGCGCATACACTGAACCTAATTTTTTGAACATCGCTAACCAAAACTATCTCTAATTAGACTGGTAAACACTATTGTACTTAGATAATTTTCACTTGTGCTCATACAAAATTGTTTCTTTCTATTATGTGATCATCATGGTGATTATATGTTGCCATAATGACAACAATTTTATATCCAACTCAGCCAAATTTCAAACAATCTCCCCCTTAGTCATTGGTGGCAACATATAGGAAAATTGGCTAAGTCCCCAAAAAAAAACTTTAAGATCCAAAATTGTGGCCATATAAAAATTTACACAACTACTTATATCTCCAAAATACTTATATCTCTGAAATATCTATACTCCCCCTAAGAGTATACTTCATCCTATACATATAATTTTATACTAATACTAATCCCCCTTTGACAACAATGACAAAGGTGTCAAAAACACTTATGTCAAAATTATTTTAACTTAATATTTTAGGATTGCAAGGCTGGTATGCCTGCAACACAATCTACAAAATTTATCTTCAAGTTCTCTATCTCCTTGTCCCATGACTCCTTTACTGCATCTAAAACACTTAGCAATGCACATAGGCCAAAAGATGAAATTTCACATGCCTTTAGGTTTGCATAGTGAAATTTTCCATAAGATGTCTTTAAATCCATATAAGGGACGACATCCTAGATGTTAACCCTTAGGCAACATGAATTAGTTTTGTATTTTGGAAAGAGTATATGTTTTCTAAAGCCAACTGGAAGTTATTAATTTTAATAACTTGTATATATGTAAGAGGCATGTAATGTGAAGTTGTAGCATTGTAATATTATAATTTTAAGTAATGTGATGTTGTATATTGTAAGAAGGAAAGCAAGTAGACTCTATATATGAAAGCGAAGAACCTAGAAAGCTAAATCAGGATAGGAAAGCTATTTGAAAATAGTAAAAGGTTATGTACTTTACCTTTGTATTTAGATATCATTGTATATTGCATGTTTGGGCAGTGGGCTCATCTTTCAAACATCCTATTTTGTAATACCAAATCCTAATAGGGTTGAGGCTTTTAACAAGGCCTAAGTCCTTTAACCAGAATAGAGACACTATATGTATGCAATGTTAGAAAGTAAAGTCCACCAAGATAACTGAGAGGGGGGGGGTGAATCTCTGATAAATATAAATTTTACCAACTTCAATAGATTTTAACCATGTAAGCAATGTAACCACCAATTATAGAAAGATATTCATACACAATAACACAATAACACAAGATATGTTGACTAGGGAACCTCTTGATCAAAGAGTAAACCCCAGTGGGAATGATGCCCACAAAAGATGCACTAGTATGAATATTCCTTGTGAAAGGATGGAATATGTTAGGAGTCTTATGAAATACATTTAGTACATATGAATCCCTATTAGGAGATTTTGAATCTCTGTTAAAAGATTCTAACTCTGTTAGGAGTTATGGAAGACAGAAGGACCCACTGCCCAAATAGCTTCAGGGTAAGATCACTGAACTCATTGTCCAACTGATCTTTGTATTAATAAATATAATAATACCAAAATATTACTGACCTCAACAATCCGATACTCCTTCTCTGACTGTGACAAACTACACCAACTCCTTCTTCAAATCTCAATACCAGATTTCAATACTTCTCATATCCTCTTTCACAATTTCACATTCATAATATCTTCATATACTTTCTCATTACACATTTCCCATATTACAACAAGGAAAAAATTCCTTCCTTTATACCACACTCAAGTAATTACAAATGATTCGGCATACAAATTACAAAATAAAAGTTTCCACATGTTACATAAAAAATACAAAAAAATGTCAGCTTCCAATCACTGTAATTCTTCACTTGTGTGACCTTAGATCTTGTGTTGTCATCCATGTCACTATCAACATGTCTTAAACTACTCTCTAACTGTGTATAACTAGATTCCATCCTGATTAGGAGATATCATCTGATTTCCACAAACTACTACTCAGGAACATTACCTGAATACTGCTTCCACTAAAATGCTCATAACTTCCATGAATAAAAGAATTACCATCTACGCTCTTAAAAATGAACTTATAAAACATCAAAGAGTAATTCCTCAACATCACATAGCTTCATCTTCAATATTCCAAGTGTGCTAACTCAAACAATGTCTGCTTCACTACTAATCTTTAGTAGATTACTATGTTGACATCAATGACAATCACAATCATGAATGAAACAACAACTGCTATAGAATGGTTGCTAATAATCCATAGGATATATTCATAATTCAATCCCAACAATCTCCCCCATTGGCATTGATGGCAACATAGATGAAAAATATCCAAGTTTCATAAATCCAACACTGCAACACTATTGCTTTGAAAATTCTTCTAAGTCCTCTTCATTAATCAAATCTTGCTTTGTTTTCCTATTCAGTTCTCTCCAATAGATGGTACAAATAGTTTTTCATGTACACTTATCTCCCATTAACATCAATGACAAAAATTTCATCATTATGTCAACAACTTCAATGTCAAAAGACACTGTTCAGAAAAATACATTCACTAGATTCCTCATGAATCAGCTCAGATACACATACTCCCCCATAGAGGAAGTACCAACATCTAGTCCAAAAGAAAGATAGGGCTCATATACCACTAGATGGATACAACAATCTATATCAATTATCAAAAGTAGGCTGGGGCATAACCCCAAGCATACCTCTTAGATACTCAAATGTATCCTTCGGTAAAGGTTTTGTAAATATGTTTGCAATCTTCTCCTTATGCTTATGTATTCAAGTTTGACTTCTTTCTCAACAAATTTCTCTCTTAATACATGATACTTTATCTCTATATGCTTTGTCTTAGAATGTAGCACAGGGTTCTTATACATACTAACTGTGCTGGTGTTATCACAATGTATAACAATAGGTTCAACAAATTTTACTATGATATCCTTCAGCATTTGCTTCATCCAAATTATCTAGTTACAATTTTTTGCTGCTACTACATACTCTACTTCTGCTCTGCTCTGTGAAATACAATTCTACTTCTTTCTTAGCTAATAAACCAATCTTCCTCCAAGTAAAAATGCTCCTCCACTAGTGCTCTTTTTATCATCAACATTGCCTCCCCAATTAGCATCTGTATATGCACATACGGTAAAATCATCAAATTTTTCATACCACAATCCATACTCAATTGTGCCTCTTAAGTACCTCAATATCCTCTTTACTACTGCATAATGTGATTCTCTAGGTTCTAGGTTCAACTTGAAATCTTGATACAATTCCAACTGAATGTGTTATATCAGGTCTTGTATGAGTCAAGTACTGTAATCCTCCAATCATAGATCTGTACTTCTTTTGTTCCACTACAAGAGTCTCATCTGTGCTAGATAACTTATGTCTAGTTACCATAGGTGTTCCAACTAGTTTATAGTTCTCCATTCCAAATCTCTTCAACAAATCATTCAAGTACTTTGTCTAACTTACAAAGATGTCATCACTATTTTGTGTTATCTACAATCCCAAAAAGTATTTCATTTCACCAATCATACTCATTTCAAATTCATTCTCCATTTCATCTGCAAATTTATCACTGGCTTCATCTTCTCCTCCAAAGATAATATCATCAACAAAAATAACTACAACTGACAAAACATTTTCAATTTCTTTTGTGTACAGGTTGCTATTAGCCATGCCTTTTGTAAATCCTAATTTCAACAAATACTTATCCAATCTCGCATACTAACTTCCAGGTGCTTGGTTCAGTCCATATAAAGCTTTCTTCAGTTTAAATACCATGTCTCCTTCTTGAGTTAAAGGAAAACCTTTAGGCTACTCGATGTAGACTTCTTCTTCCAACTCTACATTCAAAAATGTTGACTTCACATCCATTTGATATACTTTGAACTTCTTGTAAGCTACATAAGCCAAAAACAAATTTACTACTTCAATTCTTGCTACTAGTGAAAAAGTTTCTTCATAGTCAATTCCTTCTTGTTGTGAGTATCCTTTACATACCAATCTTTCTTTGTTCCTTACTACTTCTCCTTGTTCATTCATCTTGTTTCTGAATACCCATTTTGTTCCTATAACATTTTCATCTTTAGGTCTAGGGACCAATTCCCATGTTTTATTATTTTCAATCTAATCTAGTTCTTCTTTCATAGCTTTAATCCAATGTTCATCTTCACAAGCTTCACTTGTAGATTTAGGTTCAATTTGAGAAATCAAACATAACTATTCTTGCACCTTATTTTGAGTCAGAACTCCTTTGTCTATGCTTCCAATAATATGCTCAACAAGATGATTCATTGATAAATTCCTGTTAGGTGTCACTATCTCAGATCTCACTTCAGGTGTCGGTTCTTCAATGATCTCACTATGGCTTTCATTCAACAAATCACTATCAATTTCATAGAATAATTCAGTGGTCTCAATGTTAGATCTAGGATGAGTTCCTTCATTTGATTCATAATCAAGCATTCTTTCCTAAATTTTGAACTTTTCATGAACTTTTACATTTGTGCTCTCAAAAATAGTCTTAGTTCTCTTATTGTAACATCTATAACTTTTATCTTCAAAGAATATCCAAGAAATATACCTTCATCACTTCCAGAATCAAACTTTCCAATGTCATCATCTCTCTTTATATAACATTTGCTTCCAAAAATTCTAAAATACTTAACTGAGGGTGCATGTCCAAACCATAGTTCATAGGGTGTCTTGCATGTGTCTGCTCTGATTTGTACTCTATTGATTGTATACACTAATGTTTTCAATACTTCTCTCTAGAATATCTTCACTAAGTCATTCTCAAATAACATAGCTCTTGTTTCTTCAGTCACTGATCTATTTCTTCTTTCTGCGATACCATTTTGTTTAGGTGTCTTAGGGGCTGAAATTGTCTCTTAATACCATTCACTTCACAAAAGGTGTTAAATTCTCCAAAAGTAAATTCTCCACCTCTATCTAATCTCAAACATTTAATCTTCATTCCAGATACATTCTCAACTTTATTCTTAATGATCTTAAACTTATCAAATGCTTCAAATTTTTCTTTAAGAAATGCAATTCACATCATTCTTGTAAAATCATCAACAAGAATCATAAAATACCTTTCTCCATAGAATCCTCTCATCCTTGTAGGACCACTCAAGTCTATATGAACAATCTCCAACATCTCTGTTGATGTAAACTTCTTACTAGGAAATGAGCTTCTCTTTTGTTTAGCCAGTACACATTCCTTGCAAATCATGTTAGTAGGCTTCATAATTTTAGGCAAATCTCTTACTCCAAGTGTAGTACTCACTTTCACAATGTTATCAAAATTTATATGACAAAATCTTTTGTGCCATAACCAACTTTCATCAATCTTAGTAATCAAACATGTCATCTTAGTATGATTCAACTAAAATACATTACCTCTGGTTCTAGATCTAGTACCAATCAAAATTCCATCTTTGTCTTTTATCACACAAGTTTTCTCAATAAACCAAACTTGATATCCCTTATCAACTAACTATCCAACACTCAAAATATTATGTTTCAAACCATCAACAAAGTAGACATCATCAATATTAGTCTTTCCATCAAGAATAATAGATACTATATCTTTAATCAAACAAGATGCATTGTTTCCAACTCTAACAACTCCTCCATCATAATTGTTAAACTTTATGAATTTTTTCATGTCTCCAGTCATATGATGTGAAAAACCACTATCTATAATCCAATCAACTTTCTTTTCTACTTGAGAAACTAAATTATTTTCTTCCTTAATTTAATTTTCAGGATTTTCTTCTTTAATTGCTACAAATCCTATATCATCATTATTCTCAATATCACTTTCACTCAAAGATTTCTCCAAACTAGCTTCCAGTTCTTCATCATTTGCCTAGTAACATTATTTAGATCTTCTAGGATTAAAGTTATTCATATACTTCTTAACTCTCTTAGTACATTTAGATGCAAAATGACCATATTCTTGACAAGTCCAACATTTAAAAACTTTCTTACCGTCTGGTTCTCTCTTCACAAGCAAGGCAATACCTTCTTCAATCTTCACATCTTCTTCATTTCTAGATTTTCTACTACCAACTTAATCTCCGCTCACATTGATTCTTCTTAAAAAAATAGGGTGAAAACTAAGAGCACTAAATGATGTCTCCATTCTAGGAAAGTCATCTGATAACCTCAAGTTCATTTTTGTTGCTTCCAATCTTCCAAGAAGAGTCTCTCTTGTAAAGTTCATAGTACAATGTATGACTTGTTCAATCATATATGTTGTTTTCTTAAATGTAGGAGTCAATATCCTCATAATTTTCTATATCACTTCATTCTTTGTCTTTGTTCCTGTTATACACTAAGTTTGCACCCTTGTTTCAAGCTCCCTTGGTCTTGATAACTTAGTATAACATGGGAATCATCTCCAGGTTGTGGGACCTATGCTAATTAAGATGAGACCTCTAGGTTCTAGGTTGGTTCCTCTTGGATGATCACCTTAATTTTCTCTTGATAGGAAAGGTAAATCTTTTGAGGGGAAAGGGATAGAAGGAATGCATGAAAGGGAAATAACTTGAAAGAAAACTATCTACTAGGTGATACACTAAAATTAGGGTTTGGATCTTAGTATAGAGGATGAAATTAAACAACAACTTAGGTCTAGGAGATCACAACTCACTGAATAGGCTTGCATAAGTGTTTCATAGAAGGGTCTACAACAAAAAGAGGCTATTCAGGGAAAAAGAAGATTTCACAAACAATAGCATTACTGAAGATTTAGACACAATTTATGACCTGCAAACAAACATTCACTTCTATAACTTAGCAGAGGAATGAGACAAGATTGTTAGGGGGTTGAAGTATACCCACAGAAGCATTCAGATCTAATAATCCACAATAACACACAATAGTTGTAGAAAGAGAGAGGGATCAAGAACCCTAAGATATCACTGAAAACATCATGTACCTTTATTCAATAAGAGATAATCCAAACAAGGAAGCTCAGGGACATGAAGAATTGTCACAAAATAGCTCTGCAATGTCTGTATTATCAATGAAAGATTTACAATTGTATAAGCTAGAGGGTAGAAATGATACCATAGATGACCCTTAAGAAAAGTGAAATTCTTTTACAATTGTCCAAGTTTGAGCTCAAAAGCTCCAAAAAAAATATACACCTCCTCTTGCACACAAGCAAGAGTAAAAAACCTAACTAGGTTTACAAGAATTTTACAATATCATAAAAAACCCTAACTTTGTTACATCTAACCATAAATATATCTCTACAACATCATGACCGATCAAATATTTTGCATGCCCATCCCTATACTTCATTGCCTACAGACAAGAAACCTGGACTCATCAACTTCTCTGCATAAAAGTCCTACCATGAATGCTCAAATTGGTACCTTCCTGGGACAAGAATCAACCTATGATGGCTGCCCAGACTTCTTCATCATCCCCTTCAACTGCAAATGTCATGCAAACATAAATTTTCTAGCTACCTCACCACTTGTGGTCTGTAAATCAAATGCTAGCAGGAAACCCTCTTAGAACTATTTGAACTCAAAATACAATGGCTAGCTAGTCATTTTAAATGTGTCCGTCGATATCCTTTCTTCCCAAAAAATGAATGGCCTAGATCAAATTTACAACAGTCATGGGCCCCTTAGAAAAGTTAAGAACCATGTCGTCAGCAGCACCCAATGAAAAATGAGCACGTCAGAAAAGACCGACACCTCAGAAGTCAAAAGAACCTGGACCCTGCATCAAACTGTTGCTGCTATGTCACTGCCTTTAAATATTGTGCATCTTCCTTTAGTGGTATAGCAACAACTGTGAGATTCATCCATGTTTTAACCTGCCTTGTAAGCTAAAATACCTTGGGCCCACTGACATTTCCACCTATCATTCTTCTATTCATTCTAGACTGCTCTATCAGCAAACACCTTGGCAAGCTCTGACAATGGACCCACTCAAACTAAGATTCCAATCTAATGGCTAGTGCATGATCTCATGACTGTCAAATATTCCTTCAAATCATATGCCTGTCATAGATCTTCATTAAGCCGTGACCCCATTGACACATGGGTCCACCTAGAAATCTTCATCATATCTCGGCACCAATAATATTCAAGCACATCAACACACCTAACAATGTGGTCCCATAGATCCTCTAGTTACTTTGACCAATGAAAAGCCTACATTTCATCCTGACCTGGCACAGACCCACCTGACAAAGGCCAAACACCTGATGAAATGGACGGTCAACACATGTTCGCATACCTTCAAAAGATTCCTTTAGAACATGCACCAGCCATTGATCTCTATCCTTCTGACATCCCTACAGATCCTCTGACGTGGTCCCACTAATAAATTCTAGCTGTGTGCCCAGTGACCAATCAAATGAAAGCATGTTAGTAAATGAGGACCCACCTAACCTAGCTCTAATAGCAGAATGAAATTGACAGTTGGCACATAATCTCATGGCTCTGAAACAACCCATGAGATCATATGCTAGTTGTTGATCTAAAAGGGACACAGTGTGTCGGGCCCACTCTGATATGCTTTACAAATCATCACCTCTAGCCAATGAAAAACTTCCACATGGGACAACATGGCAATGGACCCACTTGACTTTGAAGCATTACAGACTTGGAAGATCTAACGGTCCTCTTAAGATCTCATGCTTTGACAATGGTCTATGTGAAGATACGCCAACCATTAGATCCTTCTAACTATGACCCCACTTAAGTGACTAGCAAAAGACTTAGCAATTGTGCGACTGAAGAGAAGTTAGCCATTGCCGAGTCGCAAGATACTAAGCGGTAACCAGGAAACACTTAGCGATTATGAAAATCACTATATTCGCTAAGTCACTGAATAGAAAAGGTGACCACCGGAGAAAGTTAGAAACCTATGACCAGCCAATAGAATTAAAGCGCACATGGGTGTTTGGGTCT
The DNA here is from genome assembly GCA_027943335.1 of Chamaecyparis obtusa. Classification (NCBI taxonomy): domain Eukaryota; kingdom Viridiplantae; phylum Streptophyta; class Pinopsida; order Cupressales; family Cupressaceae; genus Chamaecyparis; species Chamaecyparis obtusa. The sequence continues at coordinate 1,716,756 of BSBK01005123.1, read as the reverse complement.
TAAGTGGCCGAGATAAAGTAACATGAAAATATAAATTAGCCTAGGGTTTGCTAGGCTTTTTGGCATATAACGGCTAGTTTATGAATTTTTTGACTGCAGACCAGGGAATTAGGAAATTTGTAGAGGCCAGGAGATAAAACATGAGGCCATGAAATTTTTTTTTTTGGGATGGTTAGCAAGGTGAAAACAGAGATTCCAGAATAGGTTTTGGCCAAATTTGTAGAATAGGAAATTTAGGGTAACATTTTGGTGATTTATGTTGGATGTCAGCTTGCTAGACATGGAAAACTAGTGGCCTTGACATATCCATTGGGCATGGGGTCAATCCTGGAGCACAAAACTTTTGACAGAGAGAGACCTAGAACCAGAGGAACAAAAATTGTGCATGTGCACTTCTTGAAAAGAAGGAAGCTAACCTAGAAAATAGGGAAAGAAAACAAGAAACACATAACCTAAACTAACCAGTTTAGAAAACTAGGTTAAACAAAACCATTTACAGTTTGTGAAAAATAACTTCCCATCCTTCTCAGCTGACAATAATCCACATGCTTCTGGAAAGCTATGAAAAGACAAATATAGGAGATATGTAGAATCACCTGCTTGACAAGGATTTGACTGATATGGATTTTACTCACTTGGTCAAGCTGATTGTAAGAACCATCAATCTAAGGAGAAACAACAAGTAGCATTAAGACCTTACTTACTTGGTCAATGGGGACAACAAGCTGATTTGGTTCATTCTCAGCCTCGGCCTCTGGTGGAATATCATATTGGGATGCTAGCATAATTTTTACTCCTTTGATAACCTCCATCCTAGCCAAATGCCTGATAGGGCAGCCATGAGAGATGTTGGACCTAGAAATCTCCTTGATAAACTCAGGCTCTTGAGAGATTACTTCAGTCTCATTGATCTCCTCCTTATGATGACTAGAAATAATCTCCTCCTGCAACTTGTAGGTGTTCTCTGGAAGTGTGGGCTTGTCATCAAGATGCAGAAAAAAATGTTCCATCTTGTCCCAAAATTGATCTTCCTCTTCTTCTTCTAGATTCTTTTGCAGGAGAAGTAAACCATTGTCAACACAATTATCATGATTTACTGAGAGATCATTTTTCCTAACCTATTCAGAGAGAGCCTCCTTGAGATCAGAAATCTTCTGTTCAATGCTCTCCTTTTCTCCCTCAAGTTGTTCACATCTCTCAATCTGCATCTAATAGCTTCTTTTATAAGTTTTAGTTGTGGAAGCAAGGAATCTTATATTTTGATTAAGATCCTACAACTCTCTCTCATGAAACTCCTCATAAGCTCTCTTCTCATTTTCTTTCTCAATCTAAAATTCATTGCCTCTATCAAACATGGCTTCCATTAAAAAATTTTGGTCTTGAATCACCCTTTCACAGTTATTCTTATGAATTTCCAACTCTTCATAAGCATCCCTCTAAGCTGCTAATGTTCTTTGGAAATCCTCCTCTTTTTCAACTATAGTAGCACTAACCTTAATCAAATTTTCCTTGTAAACTTTGTTTAGTGTTACCAGGTTGCTTGTAAGGGCTGCTTGACTTTGTCGTTGTCCTACAATGATTGCCTCGCACTATTTTCATCTAGCATCAAACTACTCCTTTGCTTGTGTCTACATTTTCCTTTTCTATGTTTCCAACACCTCCTCATAGTGTCTCTTTTGTGCTTGCAACCCTTCAGTGAGCTTGGCCTCATTACTCTTGTATTGCTCTGCCAGATACCTCCTATAACATTAATCCTACTGAGCCAAAGCTTGTTGTTGTTGGATCTAGGAATGATGAGCATGCTCTTTCAAGGAAAGCATCTCGTCTTGAGGTTTCTAGTATGTGTATTGATGCTGCCCTGATACTGAAAGTTGGGTGGGTGGGGGGAAAGCATGAGGTGTATGTTGCTTCATTGCTACAATTGGGTAGTCTTGCATGAAATCAAAAGTCCCACTATTCTGATAAAGTTGACCTCTAAGAAATGAAGGGATTTCCTCATTAAAAGAAGGATGGAAATCCATCTTAGGTACTAAATCTCCTTGAAACTAGTGGATGTGAACTTAGAGTCACTAGATATGCAAAACAATGACCTCTCAAAGGTTTGCAACCTACTGGATGCATATCAAAACCAACAAGAACTATGAAAACTATGACCTCTTGGTCCCACCGGGCATGCCAGAATTGTTATACACTAATTTTTCACCCTTGTTTCAAGCTCTCTTAGTCTTGATAACTTAGTATAACATGGGAATCATCTCCAAGTTGTGGGACCTACGCTAAGTGAGATGAGACCTCCAGGTTCTAGGTTGGTTCCTCTTGGATGATCACCTTGATTTTCTCTTGATTGGAAAGGTAAATCTTTTGAGGGGAAAGGGATAGAAGGAATGCATGAAAGGGAAATAACTTGAAAGAAAACTACCTACTAGGTGATACACTAAAATTAGGGTTTAGATCTCAGTATAGAGGATGAAATTAAACAACTTCTTAGGTCTAGGAGATCACAACTCACTGAATAGGCTTGCATAAGTGTTTCAAAGAAGGGTCTGCAATAGAAAGAGGCTATTCAGGGAAAAGAAGATTTCACAAACAATAGCATTACTGAAGATTAAACATAATTTATGACCTACAAACAAACATTCACTTCTACAACTCAGCATAGGAATGAGACAATATTGTTAGGGGGTTGAAGTATACCCACAAAAGCATTCACATCCAATCATCCACAATAAAAAATAATAGTTGTAGAAAGAGGGATTAGGAACCCTAAGATATCACTGAAAACATCATGTACCTTGATTCAATAAGAGATAATCCAAACAAGGAAGCATAGGGACATGAAGAATTGTCACAAAATACCTCTGCAATGTTTGTATTATCAATGAAAGATTTAAAACTATATAAGCGAGAGGGTAGAAATGATATCACAAATGACCCTTAAGAAAATTGAAATTCTTTTACAATTGTCCAAGTCTGAGCTTAAAAGCTCAAAAAAAATAATATATACCTCCTCTTGCATGTAGGCAAGAGTCAAAAACCTAACTAGGGTTACAAGAATTTTACAATATCATAACAAACCCTAACTTTGTCACATCTGATCATAAATATATCTCTGCAACATCATGGCTGATCAAATATTTTGTGTGACCATCCCTGTACTTCATTTCCTATAGACAAGCAACCTGTACTCATCAACTTCTCTACACAAAAGTCCCACCATGAATGCTCAAAATGGTACCTTCCTAGGACAAGAATCAACCTATGATGGCCACCTAGACTTCTTCATCATCCCCTTCAACTAAAAATGTCCTACAGACATAAATTTTCTATCTACCTTGCCGGTTGTGGTCTACAAATCAAATGCTGGCAGAAAACCCTCTTAGAACTATTTGAATTCAAAATACAATAGCTAACCGATCATTTTAAAATGTGGCTGTCGATATCCTTTCTTCCCAGCAAATGAATGGCCCAGATCAAATTTACAATAGTCACGAGCCCCTTAGAAAATTCAAGAACCACGTCATCAGTAGCACCCAATGAAAAATAAGCACGTCAGAAAAGACCAACACCTCAAAAGTCAAAAGAACCTGGACCCTACATCAGATGGTTGTCACTATGTTGATGCCTTTAAATATCATTCATCTTCCTTCAGTGGTATAGAGACAACCACAAGATTCATCCATGTTTTAACCTACCTTGTAAGCTAAAAGACCTTGGGCTCACTGACATTTCCACCTGTCATTCTTCTATTCGTTCTTGACCACTCCGTCAACAAACACCTCGGCAAGCTCTAACAATGGACCCACTCAAACTGAGATTCCAATCTAACGATGGGTGCATGATCTCATGACCCTAAATATTCCTTCAGATCATATGCCTACCATAGGTCTTCTGTGACCCCACTAACACACAAGTCCACCTAGAAATATTCATCATCTCTCAACACCAATAATATTCAAGCACATCAGCACACCTGGCAACGCGGTCCCATAGATCCTCTCTTTACTTCAACCAATGAAAAGGCTACATGTCATCCTAACCTAACACAGACCCACCTGGAAAAGGCCAAACACCTACTAAAATGGATGGTCAGTGCATGTTCTCATACCTTCAAAAGATTCCTTTAGAACATGCACTGGTTGTCAATCTCTATCCTTCTAACATCCCTGTAGATCCTCTGACATGGTCCCACTGACAAATTCCAATTATGTGCCCAATGACCAATTAGATGTGAGCACATTAGTAAATGAGGACCCACTCGACCTAGCTCTAATAGCAGAATGAAATTGATGGTCAGCACATAATCTCATGGCTCTAACACAACCCATGAGATCATATGCTAGCCATTGATCTAAAAGGGACATAGTGTGCTAGGCCCACTCTGATATGCTTTACAAATCATCACCTCTAGCCAATGAAAAAATTCCATATGGGACAATGTGGCAATGGACCCACTTGACTTTGAAGCACTGTAGACTTGGAAGATCTAATGGTCATCTTAAGATCTCATGCTCTAACAACGGTGTATGCGAAGATACACCAACCGTTAGATCCTTCTAACTGGGACCCCACTTAAGTGACCACCAAAAGAGTTAGCGATTGTGTGACTGAAAAGAAGTTATCCATCATTGAGTCACAAGATACTAAGTGATAATCAGGAAACACTTAGTGATTATGAGAATCACTATATTCACTAAGTCACTGAATAGAAAAGGTGACCACCGGAGAAAGCTAGAAACCTATGACCAGCCAATAGAATTAAAGCGCACATGGGTGTTTGGGTCTTAAGTGGCTGAGATAAAGTAACATGAAAATAGAAACTGGCCTAGGGTTTGCTAGGGTTTTTGGCATATAATAGCTAGTTTATGAATTTTTTGACTGTAGACCAGGGAATTAGAAATTTGCAGAGGCTAGGAAATAAAACATCAGGCCATGAAATTTTTTTTTGGGATGGTTGGCAAGGTGAAAATAGATATTCTAGAATAGGTTTTGGCCAAATTTGTAGAATAGGAAATTTAGGGTAATAGTTCCTCCACAAGATTTTATACCTACAATAATCTATGACATTCTACCAATATAGCTTCTAACATATTCATCTTCCATCATTATTATATCTTCAAATGTGCATATCCAATTATGTAATCTGACTTTCTTTTCTTATTCATCACCTTCAAGACTAAAGTGTAAAGCTAACCAAATTTCATGAGATGTTTTCAAATATTTTACCTGACTGTACTCATTCTCTGGAAGGGCTGACAAAAGTGCTTCTCTGGAAAGTATGTTACACATGAATAGATCTCTTTCTCTATCAATACATGTTTCAATGTTATCCTCATCAATGATAGTCTACTAATTCTTAGTAATCAACCAATAACCTAGTCCTAAACATAGTAGATGTGTCTTCATCTTTTCCTTCTAGCTGTCAAAATTTACTCCATCAAACTTAAGGCTTTCTTTCCTAAAATTCACCATGGATCTCCTTAAGCTATTAAACTTTTCCTTCAAGGACCTGCTACTCTGATACCAATTGTTAGAAAGTAAAGTCTACCAAGATAACTAAGAGGGGGGGGGGGTGAATCAATTATCTAATAAATATAAATTTTACCAACTTTAATAGATTTTAACCATGTAAGCAATGTAACCACCAACCATAGAAAGATATTCATACACAATAACACAACAACACAAGATATGTTGACTAGGGAACTTCTTGATCAAAGCGTAAACCCTGGTGGGAATGATACCCACAAAAGATGCACTAATATGAATATTCCTTGTGAAAGGATGGACTCTATTAGGAGTCTTATGAAATACATTCAGTACATATGAATCCCTGTTAGGAGATTTTGAATCTCTGTTAAAAGATTCTAAATCTATTAGGAGTTATGGAAGACAAAAGGACCCACTACCCAAACAGCTTCAGGGTAAGATCACTGAACTCACTATCCAACTAATATTTTTATTACTCAAAAGAATAATACCAAAAGATTAATGACCTCAACAATCCAATACTCCTTCTCTGACTGTTGCAAACTGCACCAACTCTTTCTTTAGATCTCAATACCAGATCTTAGTACTTCACATATCCTCTTTCACAATTTTGCATTCACAATATCTTCATATACTTTATTATTACACATTTCTCATATTAAAATGAGGAAAACATTCCTTCCTTTATACAACATTCAAGTAATTACAAATGAGTCGGCATACAAATTACAAAATAAAAGTTTCCACACATTACATATAAAATACACAAAACTATCAGCTTCCAATCACTATAATTCTTCACTCATGTGACCTTAGATCTTGCATTATCATCCATGTCACTATCAACATGTCTTCAACTTCTCTCTAACTATGCATAACCAGATTCCATCCCGATTAGGAGATATCATACAATTTCCACAAACTGCTACTTAGGAACACTGCCTGAATATTGCTTCCACTAAAATGCTCATAACTTCCATGAATAAAAGAATTATTGTCTATGCTCTTAACCATGAACTTATAACACATCAAAGAGTAATTCCTCAACATTGCATAGATTCATCTTCAATATTCCAAGTGCGCTAACTCAAATACTGTCTGCTTCACTACTAATCTTCAATAGATTACTGTGTTGACATCAATGACAATCACAGTCATGAATGCAACAACAACTGCTATAGAATGGATGCTAATACTCCATAGATTCAACATTCATTCCTAACATGTAATATAATCCTAACAGGGTCAACATCCTTAACCAAATACTTTTGATTAGTGGATCAGTTGTGGGTATCATCCCCACCGGGGTTTTCCCTTGGCGAGGGTTTCCTTGAGAAAAAACATGGTGTTATGAGTTCATTTACTTTATTTCTATGCTTGTTATTTAGTTTTCTTAGTTTAATTTGTTTTTCAAGCTTCAAGTTAATTTTTTATATCCATAATTGGGAAAAAGTAAAAGTTTTTGAAATACTAATTCACCCCCTTTCTTAGTATTTCCTATTTCTAACAATTGGTATCAAAGCTTGGTCATAGGTTTGAATCCCCTCAAGTAACATTGAGGAGAGATTGTTGGAAAAATGGTCATTGCTCCCCTCAGGATTCGTGACATGGCTTAACCACCTCCTGTGTCTTCTATAAGTCTAGTGGCTGTATTAGGCATTAACATATCGATATTTTGGTGTAACAACTAATACTTGTAACAACATGTGGTTCTGTGGCATGTGGTATGCAATCATGCCGTGTGTGGTGTGTGTTGTGCAGTGTGCAAAGTGCAAAGTGCAAAGTGCAAAGTGTAGTATGTTGTACACAGAGTGTAGAGTGTGATGTGTGGTTATGTGGTGTGTGGTGTTGATGTTTATAGCTTCATTCAGATAAAATAATTGATATAATAAAATATCAATATATATTGTGCTTATTATATATATATATATAATAATAATATTATATATATATAATAACAATATTATTATATATATAATATTATTATTATTATTATATATACATATAATTAGATTTGATATCTTTCATAATAACTATACTACAAATTGAATGAGCATCACAAATTATATTAATGAGACCGATTAATCAAAGACTGATATTTTCATTTTGTATCGGTTTTCATTATTATAAATACCTATTTGTATTGGCCAACTCAATGCTAGGTTATCGGGTAGTTTTGTATATCATTTGGACTATTTCATACCATTTAATATATCACCCATGACTTATTATCGGGTTGAAAGGATTTGTGGTAATGTGTTTAATTCACTAATTAGCGTTATCAGGTGGTAAGGTTTGTTATGAAAGGACATGACATTATAGAGTCATGTCTCCTTAAGGAGACATGTCTCTATAGTGGCATGTCTCACAAATCACATATATATAGTCATGGGTTGTTTGATAAGAAACAAGTATAAACAACAAACATTACAAGTCTCATTTATCCAATCTACATAATATTGATATTAACATATTTATATATATATGTTACTATATCAGTAATAAATATATACATATATTGTGATTAAATATATTACATATATATTGAGATTATATACCAAAATTAAAAGCCATATATTCTAATCTAAACTTAACATGGTATTAGAGCCATGTTACTTTGCTAAAGCCTAACTGCTTGAATGAAGATCCATTTAGACTAAAGGAAGATCAAGATCAGATTTTTTAGGAAATCTTGTACCTAAAAGATGGAAAATGGAATCAGACTCAAAGAAAAAATTAAAGGTTCTTTAAATTTTGAATCATGGAAACTCCAAATAATGTTAGTACCAAGGAAGAATGAGCTAAAGAAAATAATAGAAAATCCTCTTAAACTTGATGGAAATGACGAACATAATCAATGGGAAAAGGACAATACTAGAGCAATGGAATTATTAGTAGATGGAGTAAAATATCATCTACTACCTATCATCACAAAGTTAGACTCTACATATGACATGTTCAAAGCCCTAGAAAATATGTTTGAGATCAACAACACCAGCATAATCCTTACTCTTAAAAATCAACTCTCTAATATATTAAAATGAATAAAGGAGAGACTATCACCTCATATTTTATGAGAATAACCGAATTAAAGAATCAACTCTCTTCCATTGGTCACATTTATGATAATAAGGAGTTAAATATGACAACTCTAAATGGTCTCCCTATCTCTTGGGAAAAATTTAGACAAGGAGTAAGTGCTCACCCCAAACTCCCCAAATTTGATCGACTAAAAGTTGACTGCATTCAAGAAGAGTGTAACCTAATATCTAGAGGAATCATGGAATCCACTAATGAAGATGTTTAGGTTCACGTCACTAGTTTGAAAAGGAAAAAGGGAAAGAATTCATATGATCAACAACCATTCAAGAAACCTACAGACCTCTCTACAATACAATGTTTTAGATGTGACAAATATGATCACACTGCAAGAAAGTGTCATGACAAACTTAGAATGCAAGCTTCCCTTACTAAGGTCAATAATTCAAATGTGTATTTAGAGAAATATGTATTCTAGAATAAATTCAAGATAACTTGTGATTGAGAGGGAGTTCACTGATAAAGATAGAACACTTACGAGGTCAACTTGACATGATTATTAATTATTATACTAATGTTATTCTATAACTATATGGGCCTTGTGTAAATCATAAGGAAGTGATGACTTCCAAATGATCATCACTTGTATTTGTTAAATTTATTGGAAGGTGACGATCTTACAATAATTTCTATTGTGATAGATATCTTGTGATGATTTAAACAAATCATAACATGTGGATAGAAATATAGATTGAGGCAATCCACCTAGGAACATGTGGATAGAATTGTCGATTAGAGGCAATCCACACTAAATCTCATGAGTTGGTGGATAGAATCTTTGATGGAGGCAATCCACACGAGAGCTTATGGATAGAATCTCTGATGGAGGCAATCCACACTAAAGCTCATGAGTTTGTAGATAGAATCGTCGATGGAGGCAATACATCTAGGATCAAACCTTTACAATTTATGAACTTATTGTGATGTGCATTTTATCTTCCCTAGCTAAGAAGGAGTGTTGATGTTAATAGCTTCATTCAGATAAAATAATTGATATAAGAAAATATCAATATATATTGTGCTTATTATTATTATAATAATAATAGTAATATTATATACACATATAATTATATTTGATATCTTTCATTATAACTATACTATGAATTGAATGAGAATCATAAAATATATTAATGAGACCAATTAATCAAAGATTGATATTTTCATTTTGTATCGGTTTTCATTATTATAAATACCAATTTCTATCAGCCAAATCAATGCTAAGTTATCAGATGGTTTAGTATATCATTTGGATTGTTACATACCATTCAATATATCACCCGCAACTTGTTATTGAGTTGAAAGGATTTGCAGTAATGTGTTTAATTCACCGATTAATGTTATTGGGTGGTAAGGTTTTGTTATGAAAGGACATGACATTATAGAGTCATGTATCCTCAAGGAGACATGTTTCTATAGTGGCATGTATCACAAATCACATATATATAGTCATTGGTTGTTTGATAAGAGACAAGTATATACAACAAACAATACAAGTCTCATTTATCCAATCTGCATAATATTGATATTAACATACTTATATATATTTGTTACTATATCATTAATAAATTTATACATATATTGTGATTAAATATATTACATATATTGAGATTATATACCAAAATTAAAATCCATATATTTTGATCTAAACTAAACATACGGTGTGTGACGTGTGGCATGCAATCATCCAGAATGCGCTATGTGGTGTGCAAAGTGTTGAGTGTGGAGTCTGCAATGTGTCCATGCAAATTACGACATGCAACATGTGACATGTAGAATCAAATCGTATGGTGTGCAAAGTGCAGAGTAAGAGCAACATGTGGAGTGCAGACATGCAATGTGTGTTTTTTGAGAAACTTGAGTTCAACTTTCATTACATATTTAGTGTTAAATTGGATTAGTACATTATAGTGGTATCAGATTTGGTGTTCTTGCCAGCTTATTGGGCTAATCATGGCACCTAGTGATGAAATGGGAATTGCACAAGTGGATATAATAATATTATTGAGGGAGTTAACAAGAAGTCAACAATGGCTCAGTAAAAATCTAGCAAGAGGATAGTAACAAATGGAGGAGATTCTCAACCACTTGATAGAAGAAAGGAAAAAATGAGCTTCACACAAGTGCAATACAAGGCCAACAATGTTGACCTTCCTTCCAAGGATTAAGCAACTGGGAATATGTATACCTACTTTGGCTAAGGCGCTGAAGCAATTCAAGCATGATTGGGTTGATGGTGGATGGTTGATGGACATATATCTCAAAGAATACATAGACCTAAGGATGAGGTATCCATCCTCTGAGGGTGATAGAACCTACAACAATAATCTCAGACAAGAGATTTTCAATGAGGTACTTAACACCATGCACCCTAAGGAAAATGAAGGTATGCTCACAATTTCACTTCGCTCATAGGATGATATGGAAAAACAAGAATCAACAATTATTCCTTCAAGTGGAAAATGCCTAATTCTTATAGGAAACTCCAAGGGTGAAGAAGATTCTTGCACAAATTTCATCAAGTCAACATTAGTCAATCAACTTTATGGAGACGTGGACTCTACCAATGATCATTCAAATGAGAAAGCTCTAAAGTTGGTTGAAGCAAAGAATACACCAGGGATGTAAATAAAGAATAGTATGGCATCATATTAGTCTCAGCATCAAGGACCAACATTTTTTGAAGATGACAAATACATTTCAATTGATCATGAGGATTTGGTTGACAATTGTGGGCATGGTTTTGTTTATAGTAGAGCAGAGAAGGAAAATCTTACTAGAGATTTGCACAACATTTGATCTAGAAGGTTTAATGAGGGTGTACACACAATCATGATGCAACATGGAGATTTCAACATATATGGCTACCGATATCTACACATGGTCTAGGATACTAGAGCTTGTCAAATGGCAGATAGTTTACAAATTGCTTAAGGGTAAGCAATATTTGGACTAGGAGGATTGTAATGTCCCCAATTTTAATAAAAAGACTTAATTAATTAAGTGGTCCAAAAATTCAAAATAATATCATAAGGATTTATTTAACTAATTAATTTAATTATTAAATAAAGGGATTTTAGTTAATAAAAATAATAAAATAATATATTGTGTCGGCCTAATGTATCCTTTGAGAGGCTTCCTAGAGATATTTATAAGGAGATAGTTGGGCATTGTCAATCATCATGGAATCTATTTGAAATCTTTTTTGTATTGTTGAAAGCTAGAGGCTGAAGGTGGTTTGGTTGTTTATAGTTTCGAAGGTGGAACACCCTCCCTAGTTTTTATTTGAAGATTCAGTGAGAGTCATTCCTCACCCTATTCCATCTTTGGAAATATCATTCTAATATTTCACACTATACTCAAAATTTGTGAAGTCTTATTGTGAAGACAAATGTGTGCATATAAATATGATCTAAGAATACATGTCTCAAATTGGTAGTGAATCATTTATGTATTGGCATATCCTTCATGTTATATCTTTTTGGCACTACTTTGGATTTTAATTTGAACATTCAAAAGTCTTCGTCAATTCTTCATAACAATTAAAACAACAATTCAATGGATGAAAAAGCATCACTACCACATAACAGATAACACTAAGATAATAACACTACATGGAATAAATTGAAGCCTCCATTGCCAACATGTGGTTTGAAGGAGTGCACTACACGGAGGTGATTATAGCTTCCACTGCTAGCATGTGGCCTCAAGGAATGTACTGCATAGAGGCTTTTGCAACTTCCATTGCTAGTGTGCATCTTGGAGGAGTGTATTGAATGAGGTGGATGCAACTTCCACTACCAATGTGTGGCCTGAACAAGTGCATGCAATTGAAAATTCCATTGCCAATGTGTGGCCTAAGAAGTGTATTACATAAAGGTGGTTTGCAATTTATACTACAAGTGTACAAGCTACCTAATCATCTTACCATATGGAGAAGGAAGAAACACCACCACATCAAAGACCTTATTAATCGTATGGTGAAGTGTCAATAGTTTTTTTGGGTGGAAGTCAAAGGATTATGAGGGAGGTATTTGGTTGTCGTACGGGCTACATTTTCATATAGGATATCATAGGCTCAATATTATCATATGAGACATTATAGTGGTATCAAAGTTATTTATTCTGGGAGAATTGTGGCACCCAATGATGGAATGGGAAATGTCCATATAACAACCTTTTTGAGGGAGTTGACAATAAATCAACACCAACTCAAGAAGACCCTCACAAGAGGATACTAGTAGATGGAGGAGATGTTTAATCACTTGACAGAAGCAAGTATGAAGGGAGGTTCATAACAATTCGACACAAGGATGGCTATGTCGACCTTCCTTCCAAAGATAGAGCAACAAGAAATGCAAACACCCACTTTGGCTAAGTTGTTGAAGAAATTCAAGAAGGATTAGATTGATGGTGGTGTTGGAGTAAAATACCATTGAGAGGGGGGTTGAATCAGTGGTATAAAAAATTTAATTTTAATTTTACTTGAGTAGATTGAAACAATGTGTAATAGAAACAAAATAGATAACTAGAAAGGTAAGACACACACAAAGATCATAACACAATTTTGTCCTAAGTGGAAAATCTCTGGGGAATAAAACCACTCAAATTGTCTCGTTGGGTTATGTGAAATAATCTTTTACAATATCTTATTTTTATATAGAGTCAGGATATCTCAATAAAGAATGGTAATCATAACCTCATACAATACATTATTGAGTACATGTGACACTCTGTACTAAACAATGCATCATATCAAATTAAGACCATTGCATTCTTCAATAGATATTTCTTCTTTTAAAACTAATGTGCACAATAAGTTTCATAAACAATGGATATTTCATGAAAACCAAATCTCTTTCTATGTACACTAATAGTGTCTTCAATATCATGCTTATATATTTTTTCATACTAAGAAACCAAAAAAGAACAACAATTTGAAAATTTATTTACAACTTGTCAAAATTATCGTTACATCTTAATCATGTGACTAATAAGCATATATCCAAAACTAATTGTCTTAATCAAATTATCTTTTAAAAAATTGTCTCAAAATATTACAATTTATTCATAATAGAAATAGAGTAACCCTTAGTCACATAATGATAGGGATAGTAACATGATTTTAGACTAAAACAAAAGCATGTTACAAAACTCATAACAACCTAAGAGCCCTTAGGGTTAAATATTATGTCCCTTAACCACAAAATTCACAATGTACAAGAAAATAGCTAAACTGACATAATGAACTAGAGATTAAGAAGACTTCAACACAATATCAAATAGGGTTTAGAAAAAGAACCTTTAATCATTATATCAATACAAAACCCGAGAATAGAATATGATACATTATACTCATATACAAACAAGGGTTTCGAGAAGTCGTGTCTAGGATTTGAAGAACCAATAATAAATGGAGAAATATCACAAAATCAAAATACTAACCATGATTCAAGAAGACACAAGCCATATACCATGTTCAAAAACTATGGGTATTATATTCTTGTTATAGTAAAAACTCAAACCCATATGAAATTATAATAAACAAACCCTTAACATAAAATGAACTTCGCATACCTATAATACAAACCCTAGCGTGAAAAACTAATCATAGTTTAGTCAAGATTTCAAGCTCTCAAAACAAACTTTAATCATAGACTATGAACCAGGAAAGTACAATAATAAACACAATATTAACAACTAGCAATTATTTAACAAAAACATAGATGGATTAACCTTTAAAACACAAAGAAGAACTCTAACTCTCAAAATGAAATGAAATGAGAAAAATCAGGGAGATCATGGGAAAGAAGACACTTGTTACACAAAGATCTTGCAACCAAATCTCACATGATCTATTCTCATCCTCCTTCACAGTGCTTCCAACTAACCAAACCAACTATCAAAGTATCCCTAGAAGAAAATAAACTAAGGTTTGTCTCTATCGAGATGTCATATATCACTACTATCGCTAGGGTTTCTAATTGTTATGGTGTGGCAATTGATTTGTTGTAGCCCAGCAAAGGAGTCTTAAATAGTAGTCTCTCTAGTGTTGGAGATGCTTCTAGGGTTTCCCTTACACATACAGGTGAGGATCAATGGGCAAGGAAATAATAATATTTGAAGAGACGGTATGTTGATAGAGGGTTTATTCTTGTTTCAAGTGTCATATCCATTAAGTTGAATGTGGATATAGAAGAGAAAATAGATTATAATATTTTTGTTTTCTCCACACAAGGTGTGATCTGTCAGTTTAGGATTTTTTGGCCTTGCCTCTCTAAGTTGTATTCCTAGATATTAGAACATTGGGAGCCTCTCCTCACTAGTAAAGTTCATATTTACCCTATGGAAAAAGTTTTTTTTATTTCAAAATTAAAGAATACTCAGATTAAAAACAAAATCTTGTGTGATTATTTTTTTAGTTGGGAGGATAAATTTTTGTTGATGATTAAACCTTGGCACTCTAATTTAAATCCTTCTTCTGAGACATTTACAAGATCTTGATTTGGGTTCGGCTTCCTAATCCGCCCCTTCATTTATTGGGTTATCCTCTTTTAGAGGAAGTGGGAGATGCTCTTGGGGATTTTTTGATGGTGGAAAATGAATCATCTGATATTCTTTATTCCACATTTTATTGTATTCTAGTCAAAGTGGATTTTTAAAAGGGTTGTCTGGTGAGATCTTAATCAAATCCTCAAAGGGTTGCTAGGTTCAAACTTTGGACTTTGAAGATGTTCCCTTTAGGTGTAGAAGATATTTTAAAATAGGTCATGCAACTGCACAATGTGGATTAGAGAAAAATTCAATGTCATCTTCATGGTGGAAAGGTTCTTTTTAAATGCATTACATGGTTGAGAAGAAATCTAAGAATCTAAGGTCTTTTTCTCAGGTGGTTGTGATGGATTCTCAGTGTAATGCAACATCCTCTTAGCAAGATCTAGTTATAAATGGATGGATTGTGAAGGCTAGCACACAATTGTAAGATCTTCGTGTTGAAGCCCCAAATGAGAGAGGCAATGTGCCTTAGACAAAAAATTCTTCTGATAGCATTAAGGCTATCAATTTTGGTGGTAGTTGTGATGATTTTTTATCTTTAGGGATGAAAATTGATGATTTCCCTGAGATGGTGGACATGCTCTCTATAAGAAGTCTTTCTCAGGGTGAAGGTGGACCAACGATGGGTTCACTGGTTTGGCATGGTGAAGCAACGAAAGTGGAAGAGGGTTGGATCACTGGTAAGGGTAAGAAAGATAAGTCTTCTAACCCCTATTTTGACATGACTCTTCATTCCCATAAGGGTAGTGTTAAATGTAAATCTTGATGGTTCAAGGTTGGGAGAGTTTACGCTAGAGTTTTTTATGGTCTTTCTCTTGGATTTAGGCTAGTTTTTTGGTTGATTTTCTTGTAAATTTTATTTCAGGTTGTGAGAGCCCTCTTGTAAAACCCATGTTTATGGTTATGGCCTTAAAACCCATGGTTGTCTAATGATTTTATTTTCTATCTTTTGACAATGTTTTGGTTATGGGTTCTAGATGCATTCAAAATATTATTGTAAAGGGTTTTGAGTCCCTTCAAAACTTTCTTTTCCCTTAATAAAAAAACTATCAAAGTATCCCATGTCTTTGATGCCATTAAAATATTCTTAAAAAATTGTCATGGTGATTCAAGCTTGTGCCCTACTTTGGGGAATTCCCTAGCTCATTTGAGCTTTAGGTTTTTAACACAAAGATAATTACAAAATACTTTTAGTTAAAAATACATACCAATAGAAATGGCATGGCTTTTCATGCTACATGTTACATTTAATGCTCACATCATTTAACTGTCAATATCATAACCTTAACACCACTAGGTGCTAAGTGTCATGTAAACTTTGTTAATGTTATAAGGCACTGAGAGGGGGGTGAATTAGTGCAACCACATATCTAAAAAAATATTTTCATAAACTTGTAGATTAACCAACATGCAAATGATATCACCACATACAAGCATAACAAAACATGAATCCAAAAAATAAACACAAAGACACCAATATTTTTATGTGGAAACCCTTGTTAGAGGGAAAAACCATGGTGTGAATTATCACCCACTAATATCACTAGTGTGCCAATAAGATCTACACTTTTAGGAGAATTACAAAACCCTACTAAGGGTATACCCAGTTAAGAATATCTATGGCCTAGTTAGAATATATATAGCCCAATTAGAAGCTATCACAGCCTCAATTTGATCACCTTGACTTGATCGATTGGTTCTTATAGCTGATAACACTGATGTTTCCTCCAAATCTTCATTTGTACTTTGAATATGCTTATGCAATCATAGATGTAGGTTGATATGACTTTGTAGATACTTTTGTATGTGAAAAAAACCTACCTATTGGGAGAAAGCTCAAACATGCAAACATTAGCAATAAACATGATATTCAAACATTAATCTAACATTACATAAACTTTCTATAACCAAACAAAGGGTCTTCCACCACAACCTCCAATGAGAAAGAAGCCAGTGCATCTAAGACTTGCTTGATTTCAACTCTTAGAGATATTTTTTGTTGTGCTCTCCCAACACAATATATTAATCCCACTATGATTGAGAATGAATGCAATACAATAAATGTAAACTAGATGATAATGGTATTGAATAAACTCAAGAACTAGCTATGAACAACTAGCCTCAAGCATTCAATGTCAATATGAGAAGTAGGAGTGAAATAAATGCAAGCTATCTACCATGAATGCAAACAACTACCAAAAATGTTAGATAAGAAATACTAAATGCAAGAAATTAAAATAGCAGGATAACTCTAGATGCCAAAGATGAATTCTAAAATACAAGATAATGGACTAACATTAAAACTCTACATGAAAAAATGAATGATGATTTACTCTTGGCGAGGATCCTATTTATAGGATTTTGGAGGGATGGGGTGAGGTGGATCACATGTGGCATCAACATAGGTGCCACATGAAGGACACACAAGCCATGCAAGAGGACAACTTTTCTCACACATGTGTGAACAACTTGAGATGTGATGGGTCAATGTGTACTTCAAGTACACATGTGTAAGTGTGTGTAAGAAATGTGTAAGAAAAATGTATATTTTCATGGTTTTATAATGTGTAAGAGGTGTCATCAAGCTTGTAAGAAACCTTGTTTAGGATTTTTTAGACTTTTTTGAAAAGGTAACTTTTGGAAATTTTCTCACACGTGTGAGAAAATAATTAGGACTAATGGGTGTAGGAATCCAAAAAGTAACTTATTTAACCTTAGTTAATTAACAAGTAGGTCTATTTGTTGAGAGTGATGTGAATAGGGTAGGATCTAGGTTCAGATTTAGGATTAATTTAATTAAAAATTAAATTAATTATGGTTTAGAAGATTAATAGAAAGTGAGGGGAACTAAATAAATTAAGATTTATTTAAAAAAGGATTATATTGAGAGAAGGTATTAAATAAAGTTTAATACTCTTAAGGAAAGGCTATTTAAATACTATAGAATGATGAGCCAAATTTAATTAAATAAATTTAATTAAATAGGTAGGAGGAATATAACACAATATAATTAATTAAATAATTATAATGTTAATAGATGGTTTTAAGCATATACATTTTGCCCCTCTTTGATGCAGCTTCAAGAATGGTGTCACCTCAAAGAAAATAAAAATAAGATGCCCCATAAAAAAATAGAAAGTCCTAAGGAAATGGGCATGAAGGAGTACCCCCTCGATAAAATAAGGAAAAATTTATTGTTTGGGTAATTTTCTTGAAAAGAGGTAGGATCATTCAACTAGCCTTAGGGAAACAGGAATAAAAAAGAATCACACCAAGAGTAAAATGTAATATGACCTTAACTAAAATGCATCCTATCTACATGACATTTGTGGGATTATATTGTGTTTATGTCAGAGAGAAAACCCTAGTTTGATTTTGCAGTAGGAGGTATGCATCAAGTGTTATAAAAGCACATATGACCTTGTTATTTTGCATGGACTAGATTCTCAGACAAACTAGATAGCTTTCAGAACATCAATGTAGATTTCATATTCATGAAGGAACTAATGACATATACTCATTGGAGAGGTTTAGGAACATCCAAATGTATTAACATGTTTCCTCCAGTGAGGTATGTATAATCACAACATAGATATAATAAAGAATGCTTGTAGAGTATCAACAAATAGATCATACCACAAATGACACATGTATCAAGTGTCACCAGTCATTATATACCAAGATATGGAAGATCAAGGCAATCATTAGTAGGATCCATTGAACAAAAAGATAAAATCAACAAAGAAGGCCTTATGACCAAGTACTCATTCGGTCCACAGTTCTCTCCATGAACAAAATTGGGTTAATGAATTTGATTGGAACCGATTGAGGAAGGATGCATCATGTGGGGAAGTGATTGATTGACTGACAAAGGTGAATATTTATTGGAAATAGATGTGAAAGGAACAATAACTCAAAGATTTGACCACGATGTTGATTTTGATAAGCACTGTTACAGTCACTATGTCTAGGAAAAGCTCAGTGTGATGGGGTTAAGTTCAACTTGCTGCAAATTTGCTTGGATTTTTATGTGAGGTGAGAAATATGAGCTAAAATTAGACTAGGACTGGGAGGAGGATGGATATGGATAGTGGGTGGGAGAAGACAATGGATCTAAGTCTGCTACCATAGTGTTTGAAATAGGTTTTCACCATGATACTTCTCTAGACCACTTGTTTCCCAAGTTTTCACTATTGGACGAATTTATTTCTCATTTTTTTAATCTAAGTGACTATTTACTAGGTTTTCACTAAGACTGATTTTTTCAGGAATTTTTTCTATTGTTTAGGATTTTTCTATTTTCTGATTTTTAGAATTTTTTCAGGATCATATGCATTATTTTTGGAATTGTTTGATTTTCTATTTTTTTATTTTCTCAGGTCTCTTTTTTATTTTTAGGATTTTTTAGGACTTTTTTCTGATTTTAAGATTTTTGTTGAAGAGGAACTGAATGTTGGATTATGCATAGAAGCATTTCAAATGTAGAATATTTACAAGATCAAGGAGTAGATCTCCCTCAGGTGTTGTAATTTGATATGTCGTAGATAGGTACATGCTTGTTGTTCTATGTTCACCAAGTAGTGTTAGTGTTTAAAATTTGAAGATTATGTTGTGATCATTAGTAAGGAACATTTGTAGAGACATCCTAACTAAAGGTGTCATATCCAAGGAAAGACCATTCCAAAAAGATCCATAAATTCTCTCATGAACCATTCATAATGCCTTGTCATATTCCTCATGTTTGAGACACCTAAGGAAAGTACTATCTAGATTTCTCTTGAACAAGTCATTAGTGATGAGGAGATACAAGGATTCACTTTGGAGTGTAGGGGGTCTTTCAAGGGTGATTTGATTGTATATAGAGTGGTAGTTGTAGTAAGGAGTAGTAGAGGTAATGAAGGTGTAGACAATTTGGGAGTGAGGTGATTCATAGGAAGGAGAGAGGATCTTGAATGTCAACATTGAGTTTTATTTTATATCCAAGTCTTTTAAGAGAGACATGGGAATCCACATAGCCTTTTATCTTTCTTTTCTTTGAGATGCATTTGATTGTAATTCTTCTAGGATGGATTTAGGAATCCACTTTTTCTTTTTTTGTCTTCTTTTCTTCAAGGACCCTTGTGGTCTCTTGCATATTTCTTTTGTTTTGGTAGGAACATGTCAATTAAATAGGACACTATGACCTTTATATGTAAGTGGATTCTTGTATTTCTAATTTTTATGTTGCACATTCAAGTTGCTTCTAGAAGACTCGGGAATTATGGATGGATGAGGCACATATGGTGGGTTTAGATGGATGGATGGAGGGGAAATAGTCCATCCACTTAACCAAGAAGGATGGGAGATAAATGTTCAATAGGTTCAAGTGCAAAAACACTAGTATCATCCTCATCATTCATGAATGTCTCAAATAGATCCAGGAAGTTATCCTCCATAAAGCATTTCTGATCACGAGTCATCCTATAAGAGCTAGAGGAGTTTAGAGAAGTATTTTATGAATATAACTAAGATAACCTAGCCCTAAAACTATGTCCTTATGCTTGTGCTTGAGTAGCCATTTTTTCCAAAACTATACAAAGAGGAACCATCTCAATTTGAGACCTCCCTAAATTCCAAGTTGTTGTTGTAGGATGAGGTCTAATGTATCCATGGTTTGTTTGATTTACTAGAGTAGAATTAGATGTCCTATAAACCATAGGGATGATCTCCATAGGAGGGTGAGAGTGATCCTCATCATCTGATTGTACTTGAGAACTAGAGCTTTCTTCCCTTTCAAACTTTTTCATAGTAGCATACTTATGCACAACATCAATTTGAATCTCTATTTTAGCATTTAACAATGACTCCAATTCATACTCATTTGAGTCTGTGTCATCATTTTGATATTGTCTGATGTAATTAGATAGATTGATTATAGGAGGGAGATCTCCATTATCATCACTATCTGTCTTAGGAGGGGAGCCTTTGGTAGGGCCTTGTGATTGTGTAGCAGCAATAGCCTGTATTGTAGTAACAATAGTGTAATCACCTAAAAATGGATAAAGACAATTAAGGAATAAAATCAAAGAAAATCAAGAGCAAGATCAAAGTGATTGAATCAAAATGAACATTTAGCCAATCAAAATTAAAATCAAGTCTTAATTCAATCAAAATAAAAATCGAGAGCATTTTAATAAAGTAAATCAAATCAATGTGCAATTAATTCTATTAATTGTATAGTTTTGAATTAAATCAATTAAATAAATCCTAATTACTCTCAAAAACCAAAGGGGAATAAATCTGATCATCCAATAGGATTTGAGGAATTGAGCTCACATCGATCAAGCCAAATTTAATCTCAATCACTCAAAGTGAGAGAGAATCTTGTCTTCTTGTCTCAAGCTTTGAGGTCACAAACTTTGCATTGTCTTCAAAGGGTGGAACCAAAAACTCAACTCAATCTTAATCATGATCAACTCTACTACACCCCCTACCCTTGCCAAATCCTATAAAAGCAAGACCAAATTCACTCATAATTCATCCACAAAATCTAAGAATAGCATAGAACCTCTTGCAAATTAAAGATAGAAAGGCATTTTAGAGCTAATTAATTGTTTCAATTTGGAATACATTTAGCTTTAGCATTATCATTATCATTTCTCATTCTAGGACTATCTTTAATGGGAGCTTGTTGAGAGCTCCAGCATTAACATACCTAGATAGAGAGCCATAGAGTGCTCAATTATTCAATTATTTGCTCAATAGAGTTGCTATTTGTGGTAATTTAGTTTCTATTTGATTTATTGTTCAATACTAACCCTATGAAGATACTATTTATAGTATACAAAATGGCACCCACCATGGGCCAGTAAGCTTCACTTTTCAATTATCTCAAAATTTTCATATTTGTGAATTTTTTTTGCATGTTTAACTCTTGAGTTTTGTAGTGAAACAACGCTTTTGACAGCTCAAATGACACTTTTGCATGGTTAAACAACACTTTTGAGCACTTTTTTAGCACTTCTATGATAAAGTTTGGCACCTTTGCACCAATCCACAATGCTTTCAAATCTTTCTGTTATCTGTCTATTATTCTTACAACGCTTATTCCCTAACTACTAAGCACTTCTACGCATTTGCTTAGTACTTTTACTTGATTTTTACCACCTTTGCTCAATTTTGTAGCACTTTTACTCTATGTTACTGCGCTTTTGAAAAGTTAAATAGCACTTATAATCTGATTAGTAGTGCTTTTAAGCAGTTAAATAGCCTTTTAAGCATTACGACAATGCTTTTGCATAAATTGTGAATTTTCATAATCTAATTGTGGTAAAATGATTTTTATGATTATGTAGGATGTCTGACCACAAAAAAGAAAAAAAACCAGAGAGTAGATTCAACCAAGAAGGCAAGGCTTTGACTAAGAAAATCAAGAAGGAGAACATTTCTCACATCAAATCAGTTCCTGAGGATTCACAAGAGGAAAGTCAGGTTTATGAGAACTATCTTAAGGTTGTAGAAGCATATAAAACTAAGTTTGTTTTACGTAATTGGATTTTCTCACCTTAATTCAAGTTTTTCTCAAAATTTGCAACTAAGGCCTTAGATTCAATTCGATCTTTTCTTCTTCAATTTCATTTTGGTTATTTTTGTTGACTAACTTTGTTGGAGGAAAAACACATTAGAAAGGAACTATAGCCAAGGTAAGGTTAAAATGGAAAAATCACTCAAAAATTCCCCTAGCCTTTGCTAGGTACAAGGAAAGGTAAGCGCCAAACTACTAATTTTTTTCCTTAAATTGTGGCATTGGTGCTTTCAAGAATCTAGTAATTAAAGAAAGCAACCTATCTTTGTTTGGAAAGTTTGACATTAGGCCTATGCTCTTCACTTCTTTTAGTGAATCAAAATTCCAAAAATGTTAAACTTTTTAATTAAGAAGAAAGGTTGAGGAAATCAAGCACATAAAATCAAAAGCCCCTTGTTTTTGGAAGAGAGTAGAAATACTCAAATCCCTATAGTTAGTGGGTTAGTAATTGAACCTTGTTTATTGTGTTTGGGAAATTGAGAAAAAGTTAGGGATATTCTCTTCACCTTTTGGTGAATCAAATTGCCAAAAACTATTTCTTAACTCCATTTCCTTTCTTTTCATGAACATGCTAGAACATTAGTGGGCTTGACTCCCGAGAATTTGCATTAACAAGGCCGGTGAGAGGGACAACCCAAAGTGGGATACACATGCTTTTTCCATGAGAATCCAACCCACTATAAAACAAAATCCATACATCCTTAATGGGGTGTGTGACAAAAGGATACTAAATTTTTGAACTTCCTCAAGTAGTCCTTCAGGATTGCGTAAAACTCTGATATTCCGGTGGTGGGAAGCCCCTTAAAATACTTGGGGGATGAAAGTTTAGGATCCATTTTAAATAGAATCCATATTAAACCCTTGATAAAATAGAAAGACCACCTTTTTAGAGCCATGTTTATAAGCCAAATCTTGTGCTAGGTAGGTGCTTGAAGTTTCTTTTTGTGCAAAACCCGTGATAACGTACATTCAAAATCAAACATTTTGTGTTAGTGGGTAAAAAGAGACAAGTGTATGCATGATTATTGTGTTTGAAATACATAAACAAGTGAAAGATATATCCATTGAAAGTTCATCTTATATTTTTAATCTCTTCAATTTAAATCAACAATTATCAAATCAAGGATCAATTCAAATCAAACCCTTGTTGGATGCCGGTTTCCACACTGTCCCACAAGCTTAAGGTATCTTCACAAGGAGATAGGACTTGTGTTGCTAATGAAGTTCAATAGTTTGAATATCAAAGTCTTTTTAAAGGTCAAGATCAAGGAGATATCTTCCCAAATTTGTTTGAAGAAAGACTTGAAGAAATGGATAGAAACTTCGTGTTTCATAATTTCCACCAAGGAGAAAACAACAATAACATGAACAATGCCAATCATAATCCTAAGGAAACAATTGAAGAAAAAATTGAGAGAGTAGCCCAAGACCTATAATTCTTAGAAGCCATGGAGAGATTGATAGATAGGGATAGCGAGAAATTTTTCCTAAACCTAACCAAAGCGGGAGTAAAGCTTCCCCATGATTACGATATAGAGAAACTTAAAAAAGATCAAGAGAAAGATAACCCCATGAATGCTATGACTAGGGAATTGAAATCCTTCCAAGAGAAAATTGATACCATGAAAAAGGTGGCCAAACCTAAGGCCTTTTCTATTGAAGCTCTGTGTCCTTTTCCATTTGACAAAAGCTTAGTTATGGAACCCTTTTCCTTCAATACCATTTTTCCTAAGTATGACAAGTATATGGGTAAAATAGACCCACAAGATCATCTAAGGGAGTTTTGTGCCTTAAGCGTTGAGTTCATGCACAATGATACATACCTAATGAGACTCTTTCCTATAATCTTGGGAGGTCCCGCCATGGAGTGGTTTTTAAAGTTACCCCAAGGAATAAATACTTTTGAGGAGTTAGCCTCCAAGTTTGTGACCCAATATTCCTATAATATTGAGCATCAAATCATGATGCTCAAATTTTGTGATACCAAATAGAAAGATGGAGAATCCTTCTTAGGATTCCTACAAAGGTGGAGGACCATTTTTGCAAGGTATCCACAAAGTATCCTCGAGAAGGAAAAGATGGAAATTTTCACAAAAAAATTGACCATGGAAATGAATTATCAATTACAACTCCAATGTGCCCCAACATTTGAAAAACTTATCGAAAATGGGATCAAGATTGAGGATGTATTGGTAAAAAGAGGAGAGATAAAGTTATTTAATTCCAACAAGTCCAATACCAACAATGACAATAATAATTATGTGTCTAAATATGTCAATAATCAAGGGTCACATAATCACAATGATAAGCCTAAGTTGTGGCTAAAGAATAATAACAAAAATCTTTTGAACGATCGAGTTGTGGAGGCCCACAACTTGAAGGCAACCCCTTTTAACTTATCAAGTGGAGCTAATTCTTCAAATAATGTCAATCAAATAAATAAAGCTCCCTTTAATTCCAATAACAATTTCAACAATGCCAACAATTCTAATAACAATCCTTTTAATAATGCTAATGGGAATAAACCTAAACCCTTTTTCTCCACAAAAGAAAATTCACCTTTTTAGGTGAACCCTTGGAGAATGCATTAAGAACTTTGGTTGCTAATAAGATCATCAAATTACCTGATTTGAGACCTTATGAACCTCAAGTTAAACCTGATTGGTGGAATTATTCTCACCATTGTGAGTATCATTGAAATAAGGGTCACAAAACCAACGAATGCATGAAGTTAAAACACTTAGTGCAAGACCTAATAGATGATGGAACTATCAAAGTTGAAGGGCCTCAAAACAATGAGGATCACATGGCCTTCAAGAACCCCTTTTTGAATCATGAAAAGGATGAGTCATCTAATTCCAACCAAAATTAGAAAAGAGGTAATGAGAAAGTGAACTTTGCTCATACTTATGACAACACGATTAATACTCTAAGTGAGGAGGATAATACCATAAATGTTATTGTAATAAAAGAGAAAATAAAAGAAGCATCATCAAATTTTGTCACTAGGGGGAAAGCTTTGAAAATCACTTTACCTATCATTGCTCCTAGAATGGTTCTATCCAACCAAGCTTCCACATCATCATCAAAGCAATACAACTTGGTTGATCAATTACAAAGAACTCCCACTCAAATCTCTATCTTGGAGTTGCTAAAGTTATCACCTACTCATAAGGAAATTTCAGAGAAAGATTTAGTGGAAACTAATGTGCCTCGAAATTTGGAGGTAGATAAGTTTCAAAATATGGTGGGACACCTCATTTCTCCTCATTGCTTATCATTTTCAGAACAAGATGACATGTCCTTAAATCATCCTCAAAACTTGCCTTTTCACATAAAAGTGTTGATCCATAAGCATAGGGTGAAAAAAGTACTTATTGATGGAGGAGCTGGCTTAAACATATGTACCCTAAACTTGGTCAAAGCCCTAGTATTTTTTGAGGAAGATATTGATTCAAAGAAAAAAAATAATGATCAAATCTTATGATGATGAAGAACGAGCATCAAAAGGAGTCCTAATACTTCCCATAAGAGTTGGTCCTATGCAAAAGGAGACTATTTGTCAATTGCTAGATTTAAATTTGACCTAATATATCTTGTTAGGAAGGTCATGGATCCATGAAATGTAGGTCATTCCCTCTACTTACCACCAATGTTTAAAGTTTCCTTATCTAGGGTAGTAAATAATGGTAAGTGGGGATAAAATCCCTTCTAATATTGTAACAACATCAAACCTATAATGACTCTCTAGTCCCACACAATAAAGAGGGGTCTATACCTAATCAAATGGAGCAAGGGAAAATTTCTGAAGACATCCCATTATTGAAGGGAAAAAAAAATATAGAAAAGGAAGTTGTTATTGAAGACATACCAAAACTTAGTAACCTAGCTACATCAACTAAGGGAAAAGAGAAGGTTGGTGAGGATAATATTATTGAAGAACCAAAAGAAGACCTAACTAAATCTATCCAAGTATACACCAAGGAGGCCCATTATCAAAAGATGGACCAAATGATGAATAATTTTGAAGAGCAATGAAAAATCAAGCAAAAAGCTGTAGGTGAATACTCCTTATCAATGATGGACTTAACCTTATCACCTAAGTCCTATGGAAGACCGTCAAATCTACCACATAAATATAATGATCACTTTGTGAGGGCAAGTACATCATCTGCCATGGATGAAGAAGACAATGAGATTCTAAATTGTTTGTACAAAAATGAAGAGTCAAGTGCTCAAGAGAAGCGTATCCCACACATCAGGGAAGGGCTTTTAGATAATGCAAAAATATGGGATACAAAATAAGCATAAGCATTCCCACACATCAATATGGGAAGGGCTTTTAGATAATGCAAAATATGGGATACAAAGGACAAGGACCTTTAGGAGCAAGAAATGAAGGGCTCACAGAACCTATAGAAATGACATGGCGAGATAGCAAGATGAAGACCAACGTAGGCTACTTAGAAGAAGGGTACAGTAAAACACATTATCCCAAACTCTATGATCAAATATTACAATTAGAGTCCCATAGTGATGAAGACTAAAATAAGTGGGAATGAGATACATTATCTGATGAGTCATTCCATGATAAGGGTATTGATATTGTGCATACCTATACTACTTCTAGCAAACAAAAGGCATATATTCCACCACCAAATCAGAATCCAGCATCTAGCTCAAGTCAAGTGATCATAGATAATACTCCAAGAATAGAAATAGAGATAAATCAATGGGTAGGTGAACCCTACATACCTTCATGGAGATCTACTATGGAGGAATCAAATGTTAGATTTAATCCACGAGACATTTTTCTAATGGAAACCTTAGAGGAGTCTAGTGAGGAATACTTTGATCCTACTTCTTTAGAAATTTAAAAGAGGCACATGTCATAGACTTGAATGATACAATATATGAACCATAAAATGAGGTCCTATCTTTAAATCCCATCAAACCAAGCCAAATCCTTGATCCCTTAACCCTCATATACCTGAAATTCATTGAATGGGATTCCATTGAACCAACCATCCTTCCAACCTTTTTGAATGATATTGTGGTGTCATATCTCAATGCAGTTGAACCTTCTTCTCCTAGGGAATATCAGGAGGAAATGATAAAGGGGAGTATCCAAACTTTCAATCCACATAAAAATTAAAAAAGGAAAAAAGGAAAAGAATATATTGTTGAAAACCACATTGTGGCAACATTAGATCAAAAAGAAAAAGAAATAAAGGATGTTTCCAAAGGTGAAAACCCAATCGAGGCACCTAAGGAAGGAAGTTTGGATGCTTTACCTAAACATTATGAAGAGAGATATCCAATTTTGATCAAACCTATAGAGAAGATAAACATTGGGTTAGAAACTGAGCCAAAGATCATACACTTAGCAGCATCCTTATCTGATGAAGAAAGAAAAGAATTCATAAAAAATTTCAAGGAAAAGAAAATCAATTTTTCTTGGTCATATGATAATATTTTAGGATTGGATCCAAACTTGATTATGCATCATTTGAATATCAAAGAAGGAGTCAAACCAGTCAAAAAAAAGTTAAGGAAGATGCGCCCACATATAGCCTTCCTAGTAAAAGTGGAATCGGAGAAACTGCTAAAAGTGGGATTTATCAGAGCCATTGATTATGCCCAATGGATCTCAAATATAGTGTCAATTTCCAAAGTAGATAAATGAATCATGATTTTCATGGATTTTAGAGATCTAAATTTGGTGTGTACTAAAGATGACTTTCCCCTTCCAAGCATAGACACTATTGTAGACTTAACAATAAGACATTCCATGTTTTCACTTATGGATGGATTTAGCGGATATAACTAGATCAAGATAGAACCCGAGGACCAAGATAAAACAACATTTACATGCGCATAGGGGACATTCTACTGGAATGTTATGCTCTTTGGTCTAAAAAATGCTGGGGCAACATATCAAAGGGCGATGACCACAATATTTCATGACGTGATGCATAAGTTCATGGAAGATTATGTAGATGACATATTAAAAAAATCTCATTCAAGAGAGGAGCATCTACAAATTTTAGAGAAATTTTTTGATAGATTAGAGCAATTCAAAGTAAGGCTTAATCCAAAAAATTGTGCATTTGGAGTGCAATCAAGAAAACTGCTAGGCTACATTGTATCAATGAAATGAATAGAGGTGGATCCCACTAAAGTCAAGGCCATCATGGAGATGGAAGCACCCAAAAACATTAGCCAAATGAGGTCACTACAAGGAAGAATTCAATCCATCAGGATATTTATATCCCAACTAGCAAAAAAATGTCATAACTTTGTTAGGACTGGTAATTTTTCCCATGGTCTCTAGTTTTTCCTCTAGTTTTCCTAGTCTCTGCAAGTCCTTTATCCTTCTTGGCTAGTAAAAAAACCTTTGAAATATTTAAAAAAACTAGCCGTAGAGTTTGAAATTTTCATAAAACCTTTGGCACCTTGGTTTGCTTCCTATTTCATCGTTACTTTATTGGCAACTTAAGTGCCTTTCAATTTGCATGTGCGCAAATTTACCCTAGTGGTCAAGTCTCTAAGTCACCAGTTTTCTAGCGGTAACAGTCAAGTTTTCAGTGACTTAGCAAAAAATTAATTAATTAAACCTCAGACTATAGTCGGGCATTCTTGAAATGAAATAATTTAAAACCCTTAGTCTTTGTGCTGACATGTGTGGGCCTCGAAAGTTTTGACAAAACTTAAATCTACAACTGTCTGAAGATCTCATGCATTTTGTCAGACCCTTGCGAAATCCAGATAGCTGTCGATCTTCGCTTTTTCATTTTTGTCGGCGGGTCCACTACCATGTATGTGTGACTAGGACATTCCTGATTGGTCCATGGGAGATTACTTGGAGCGTTCAGTGGGACCTAATTTTTTGACCTATCAGGGGACCTGAGATGTCAGAGGATTGATAGACAGGGGAAGATCTGAAGGGATTTTGTCAGAGCTTGGGAACTTACGCCCGCCATCCATTCTAGTGCTAACGTTTCTCTTCTCTGACGGTGGGTCCTCTGCAACATGTACATGACTTAGAAGCTTTTGGTTGGTCCATGTGGTGGTGATGTGGATTCAGTGGGACCTATTCTTTCTAATGTGTCAGAGGGTCCTATTGTGTCAGTGCATCGATGGTCGTCTGAAGATCTCAAAGAATTTGTCAGAGGTATCTGATCATGAGATGGTCGTCGATTCATCTTCATGGGGCCACTGGGTTTTATAAAGAAGTTAAAGGGTGATTTGATCGTGTGATCATCATAATACCATGGGAGAAAGGTGCAGGGTGGTTAACTCAGTGAATTGGTGACAACCGTCGATCTTGTCTAAGAAGGAAAAGATAGAATCTAAACCCACGTAAGCGATGAAGATCAACGGTGGGGACTTAAAGTTGGTCAAAGTTTGAATTTTGGCCATTGATTTGGGGGTAAAGGTAAGATGTAGCCGTTCTATTTCAAATTTGAATTTCTTGAGACATTTCCAACGGCCAAAGGACTAGTTTTAATGGCAGAGGTGACTGTGGTGGTTGGAATTAGTTTTTTCGCCGCTCTAGTGTGGTCCAGGGCATGAAATTGATTGCAGGAGGGATGTTTTGAATAGAAAGAAGTTGATTGGAGTGGTACTTTGGGTTGTTGCAGGGATCACTTCCAAGTTGTTTTTGCAAGATTTTGGTTGATCTTCGGTGTTATCTCAGAGATTTTTTCATGATTGAGGATCTGATTTTTCTTGTGTACACCCTGGTTTAGTGTTTTCCCTCTGAATTGTACCATTTTGATGGATTTGAATTGCCTACTTGGTGGGAAAACTTAGACCTAGCTTGCCCTAAGCTTGTAACATTCTCTTTTGAGAATCCCAAGGTAGCTAGTGTATATATTGTGTTTTCTAAGATTTTCAAAGGGTTCAAAGATTGAGTTTTCAGTGCTCTGCATTGTTCCTTGTCCTTGATCCAGGATTGTAACACTTTGGCATTCAGTATTGTGTTGGTGATAGAGAAAAAGTTGAAGGACTAAGCTATAATTTGCAAGCTTGATTTTCTGTGGATTGATTGTGTACACTTGAGGATTCATCAA
Source organism: Chamaecyparis obtusa (assembly GCA_027943335.1). Taxonomy (NCBI): domain Eukaryota; kingdom Viridiplantae; phylum Streptophyta; class Pinopsida; order Cupressales; family Cupressaceae; genus Chamaecyparis; species Chamaecyparis obtusa. The sequence continues at coordinate 1,685,979 of BSBK01005123.1, read as the reverse complement.
ACTTAATATAAGTACATTGACTCTTATCTCTCCTGTGTGTCAACTTTGATAGATTCTGAATTTTTTGATTCAAATCATGTTATTTCATGTATATGTCTCCATTCTTAAGTTCTAATCAAGGATTAGATGAAATGATGCTTTAGATGGGATATAGGTCTATCATATTGTCTATGTAAGGATTTCTATAAGTGGTGAAGAGGAATTTTGTGAGTATTTATGGCTTTGAATCTCAACTCTTGTCTGGTGTGTGTGACATTCATGTCCTAGAAGACCCTGCCCAATGGATGAGGCACTGGCCTAAAACAAGTATCTCCTTATCAACAAATATTGTTTGTTTCTTGTTATGATCCAAAGCATAAAGATAAGAACCATCCTTTAAATTTTTAGCATTCGGGTTTTTGTGGTTCTACCCATAGTGATGGAGAGTCAATGAGTGTGTGGTTAACATTTAGTACTTTCTCACTATCCTTCAAGTGTTATTCAAATCTAGTGTCTTGGTGTGTGATGTGTATTTCATACTAGGTTAGGTGCACCTGCCTTGGTTTTGCAGAGCCAGAAGTGAAGAGGGCATAGTAAGTCCCTATAGTTGGTCCAGTTACCTTGCAGAGCTTGCACACTTGGAGCTTACCATTCCTAATATCAGTCTCAAGGTATATTGGTAGCCTGTTAGAGCATAAGCTATCATTTTGACCACCAACAAGATGGTGACTCTACTGGGGATAACGATGATAAAGATGTTCATTTGTTAGTATCTCTGGTTGCAGTTATAGTGTAAAGTTGAAGATCTTATAGCTGACTAGATTTGCACCAGTAGGTCATCATTGGAGACACAGAGTTGTTTTCTATCCCTTTGGTCTTTTATAACTCATTTAGATATTTGAAAGAAAGGAAATAATATTGTAATATTCCCAATACACTTGGGTGGCGATTCAAAAATCTCTGAGGCAGTGCTTAGTCAGTGAATATTTTGTAGGATGAGTTACATGGGTACTAGGTCTCAGAGAAAGTAGTATCCTGAAGATGTAATGGAAGAAATTCCAGGTACCTCTGAGCCTAGTCAGACAAGGGAAGGAAGAAAAAAGAGAAGAGTTCTTTCTCATACTTAGAAGAAAAAGAAGAATACAAGACAGGAAACCCAAACTAAGCCTAGTCAAGAAGAAAATATATTAGAATATGAAGAGGCTGATGACTTGGGGCTGAATCAGTATGAGGAAGAGGATCAAGTGGGAGGTGATGAGTTTGACACCACTCTCCTTGAATCAGAAGAGAGTTTTGAAGAGGTCTATGAACTTGAAAGGAGAGTTTAGGAACAACTTGCCATTAGGCAAAAAAGAGACAAAGAAAAGGAAGACAAGGTCAGACAAGCCATGATCAGGGCTGAACAATTAAAGAGCCAGTTACAAGACTTGGAGGCAATTAATTTTGTCCCTGAGCCTGAAGGAATGGAGAAATATCCCGTTGTGCAAAGAATACATGAAGATACTAGACCTAGAGTTAAAGGTAAGCAGAAGGCTGTTGGGATTCAAATTAATGAACAAGCTATTGTGGATAGAACAATGGATCCAAGCTTGAGGTTGGATTCAGAGTTAGAGATGGCTAGAAGAAAGAAAGAAATTTTGGATAAAGAGCTAGAGAGAGCTGAGTTGGAGGCTTCTGCTATAGAAATTAGAAAGAAGATTGATTTTCTCAAGCATGCATCAGGACCCTCTAATGTTGCTACTTCTTCTTTAGGACATGATGGAAATCAATGTAATAATGCTACTCAAGAAAATGTTGTGCCTAGTCCTACTAGAGTTCTTGATGGATCAAATACAAGAACATCTACTTCTCAAGAGGTACATCTACCACATGGTGCTCCTGTTCATGAAAGGTACAAATAATTGACCTTTTTTGGTATTCCTGGTTACCCAAATGTTATTCCTAATGAGATTAGAAAGAAGCTCCCTACATTCACTGGTAATAATGTCATTACATGTGAAGAACATCTAAAACATTTCATAGATGTAATAGATGACTATAATATTGAGCCTGATGATGTCATTATGAAATTATTTGTTCAATCTTTAACTGAAGATGCTAGGGACTGGTTTAGAGGTTTTCCACATGCTAGTATAGGATCATGGAATGAAATCAAAAATTGTTTCAAAGAACATTATGGTGATAAGACTAACGAGGGTTTTATCCTTAATGAATTCAAAAATATAAAGAAAAATCAGAATGAAGAGGTCCTAGAGTTTAATATCAGATTCCAAAAGGCAATGCATAGATTATTGCAAGTTATAAGATTAGATGATAGGGTGTGTCTTGTGACATACCTTAATGCCTTTGATGCAAAGATGGGGTATCTCTTAAGGGATAAGAATCCTAGAAATCTTGGGGAGGCTTACAAATTGGCTATAAATATAGAGAGCAATAGGAGGATATCAGGAAAGATAGGAAGGAGGGAAGATTGTAGGCCTCAATTACAAAATAAGAAAGATATGGGAAGCTCTTCTGACTCTAAACCCAAGGAGGAGGACAATCTCAAGAAAATTTTGAAGGCTTTAGAAGGTTTGAAGCCAAGTGAAAAAGGAAATAGTAGGGCTATGGTTACTGATAGATCAATGCCAAACAATTTCAGTAGACAGCCAAGAATGCAGAATTATCCATATAATACTCAGTGGAAGGATGGAAAGCCCATTCTCCCAACTAGGTAGGAAAGGCCTGATGGAAGGATCCCTGATCCTTTGTAGAGAAGTTTAGTGAACTTAGCTGATGAAGGCCCATGGTGTGTTGCTTTTCAATCTCCTCATAGTCCAAAGCATTGTACCATCACTTTGAACTTATCTAAAAATCAAGAAGATGAGGAGTAGTATGATAAAGAAGGATGTGGTATGACTTCCTCACATGCATGGGATGAGGATGACTCTACTCATGAAGAAGAAGACTTTAACAAGGTTGGATGTGGTGCAGCAAGGAGTGATGAGAAAGTTTCTTTAAGAAGACCATCTAATGAAGAAATTGCCCAAATTACTGTAGACATGGTTACTCAAGCTAGGAGTAGATACAACCTGAGAAATAGAACAGTAGGAGGTGCAAATGGTAAACTAGGTAGCATGTTTATCAAAGAAAAGGAAAATAATGCACAGAAGTATGAAGAAAGGGGTAGAGGTGCTGATGTTACTAATCAGGTGAAGGTAAAAAAGAAATTCATGCCTACTAAAGCACCTAAAATTAAGACAAAGACACCAGAGGTGGTAGTTCCCATCTCTCAAAATGAAAGGGAAGCTTCTTTCAAGAAATAGTCTGATTTGATAAAGGAAAAAATTGTCACTATTTTTGAGGGAGATTTAAATGACCAAAAGTATGTTCCTATTGACATGACCAGACTGCTGTCTAAAATTACTGTCAAGGTTCCACTTTTGGAAATGATGAGAATAGAAGAGAAAAAGGCTAGGGCCTTGGATTGGGTCAATGTTTTTTCTTCAATAGGGGTTCAAGATGTGAACAAAAGTGACAAGCATGTGGCTTCTTTGGAAGACACGTCTAACAATAAGGGTGAAGAAATTGTTTCTAAGATCCCTCAGATCTTCTTGGACACAAATGTGGTAAGTGGTGCATCAGGGACAGTTGATCCTTTTTTCTTGTCCCTTGTAATAAATGTAAAGACTTTGAAGAATTTCATGATTGACTCAGGGGCATCAAACACTGTCATGCCTGCAGAGATAATCAAGTCACTAGGACTGAAAGTTGATACACCTCATGGGAGATGTCAAGCTATGGACTCAAGAGAAGTGCCAGTGATTGGTACCATTAAGGCCTTGCCTTATAAGTTAGCTACTTTCCCTGATAAGCAATTAACTATGAGTGTTCTTGTAGTTGATATCCCACCTCAATATGGAATGCTTTTATCAAGAAGATGGAGTGATTCAATGGGGGGAAGTATCCAGTGTGATCTTTCTTTTGCTACATTCAGTATTGAAGGAGAGAGTGTGAAAGTGTCAAGAGAGAATAGAGCCCCTCACATGATTGAAGAGGATGAAGAAGATAATATGAACTACTTTGTTGACACCATCATTGGTTCCTTTCAAGTTCAAGAGAAAAATATGCAAGAGAAGATCAAGCCTATCCTTTTGGCTAATGATGAGAGTAACATGGTAGAGGGAAATGTCTTATGGACATTATACTTTGATGGAGAAAATTCTAAGGAAGGTGCTGGGGCAGGAGTGTTGTCGGTATCCCCAAGTGCTAAGACCTTTAAATTTTCTTTCACTCTCCTATTTTCTTGCACAAATAATGTTGCAGAATATGAGGCCCTTTTGATTGGTTTGAGACAAGCTTCAAGACATGGGATCAAACATCTTAGGGTAATTGGTGATTCTGAGTTAGTGATATCTCAAATTAGATCAAAGTATGCATCAAAGAACCAAAGACTGAAATAGTATAGGAATGTTGTTTAGGATGAAATTGAGTGTTTCAATGATTTTGGTATTGAGTGGGTGGATAGAGGTCAGAATAGAATGGTAGAATTATTGGCTAACATAGCATTAAGGCCAGATGATATCACATTTTCTGAGATATCAAAGGTAGAATATATGACCAAGCCTTCTATCCCGGACAATGTTGAGAATTGGAAGGTATTTTCTGATGATTAGGATATTTTGAGGTTTTTGCAATGTGAGTCTCACTTTTATGGTCAGGAAATGGATTTCAGTACCTATGTTGACATCAAAGATGGAAAGGAAAATGTCCTTGGGAAGGAAGTACTGCAATTGAAGTCTAACATAATCCCTAGGGGATTGGTTGCTCTTGAGAGAGAATTTGATAATAAAGAGAGGGCTTGTATTGCTAGAGTTGCTAATAGGATAAGTGAATTAGAGGAAGTGAACCTAGGGACAAGCCAATTCCAAGGAACATTTACATAAGTAAGTGTTTATCTCAAAAAACTAGAAGCAAGTTGATTGATCTTCTCAAGAAATTTAAACATGTTTTTGCATGGTCCTATGAAGATTTAAAATCATATAGAGAGGATCTCTTTCAACATGAAATACCATTGAAGGAAGGTACCAAACCATATAGGAAGAAATTAAGGCTTGTGAATCCTACTTTGGCCCCTAAGATGCAAGATGAATTAAAGAAGATGACGGATGCAGGAATTGTCAAGCCTGTCAGACATTCTTCTTGGGTGTCAAATTTGGTTCTAGTAAGAAAAAAGAATAGTGACATAAGACTGTGTGTTGATTTTAGAAATCTCAATGTCAATTCTTTAAAGGACAACTATGGTTTTCCAAATATGGAAAACATGCTGCAAAGAGTTACTGGATCAAAGTTAATGTCAATGATGGATGGCTTCTCTGGATACAATCAGGTCAAGGTCAAGGAGTCAAAACAATTCAAGACTACTTTTACTACTCCTTGGGGAACCTATGTGTATGTTAGAATGCCTTTTGGTCTAACAAATGTAGGAGCTACTTTTTAGAGAGCCATGGATGTGGCCTTTGTAGACTTTATTAACAGGTTCCTTGTGGTATACCAACATGATCTCACAGCATACTCAAAAAAAGAAGATCAGCATTGTGAGCATCTAGAAAAGATTTTTGTTAGAGCTTTGGAATATGGAATTTATTTGAATCCGAATAAATGTTCTTTTGGTGTAGTGGAAGGTAAGCTCTTAGGACATATTGTGTCCAAGGATGGAGTGAGAATTGATCCTAAAAGGGTTTCAGCAATAGATAAACTTTCACCACCAAGGAATGTTAAAGATGTGCAGTATTTCTTTGGACAAGTGAATTTCCTTAGAAGATTTGTCACAAATTTTGCAGAAATTTGTATTCCAATATCTAGAATGTTGAAGAGGAATGCAAAAGTGGAGTGGAATGAAGAAGCAAATGAGTCCTTCAAGAATATCAAACAGGCCATCAAAGATGCCCCTATCTTAAGAACTACAGATTATGATAAGCCCATGCAGATATTCTCCTTTTCTTCTTATCATACAATTGCATCAGTATTATTACAAAAGAATTTAGAGGGGTATGAACAACCCATATCCTTTTTTAGTAAATCCTTACATGTAGTAGAATTAAAATATGATATACTAGAAAAATAGGCTTATGCCTTGCTCAAAGAAATTAAGGCTTTCAGATGTTATCTTGTGGGAGCTAAGGTGGTTGCCTATGTCCCTAATGTTGTTTTCAAGGACATTCTTGTGCAACAAGAGGTTTCAGGCAAGAGATGTAGATGGATCAACGGGATCCAATAATTCAACATTAACATTCAAATTACTAAGCTGGTAAGAGGTCTAGGACTTGCAAAATTAATGGCTCAGAGTAATTTGATTTCTAATCATGTGAATGTGTTAGAGGAGGAAGAAAGACCATATATCTATGATTTGGAATGTTGTGATTGGTACAAAGATGTGATCAATTACTTGCATAAGCTGGTTCTTCCCCCTGATATGAGTGAAAATAAGAAGAGAACTCTCAAGTTACAATCAGTGAGATATGATATCATACATGGTGAGCTATGGTGGAAAAGCAATGAAGGTGTATTGCTAAAGTGTGTAGATCAAGAAAAATCTAGGTCTTTGATAGAAGAAATGCACCAAGGTGTGTGTGGAGGACACTACATGGCCAAGACAATAGCTCATAAGATCCTTAGGTCTAGTTTTTGGTGGCCTACTATCTTTAAGGACACCCATCAGTTTGTAAGAGAATGTGATGCTTGCCAGAGGTTCACTGGTAAGTTGAAATTCAGTGGGAATATGCCACTCAGGCCAGTCTCAGTTCAGGCCCCTTTCCAGCAGTGGGGTATTGATTTTGTAGGTGAAATTCCTAATAAGTCAAGTGGTGGACATTCCTACATAGTAGTGGAAATAGATTATTTTACTAAGTGGGTTGAAGCCATTCCCACAAGGAGGGCCACTAGTAAGGTTTTCATTGATTTTATGATGCAGAATATTGTTTCAAGGTTTGGATGCCTAGAGACAATAGTGGTGGATAATGCAATGTGTTTCAGATCCTAGGAATTTGATGACTTTTGCCAGAATTATGGGATACGCATTTCATTTTCCTCTCCATATCATCCATAGGGAAATGGATAGGCCAAATCTAGCAATAAAAGTCTGATAAAGATTCTCAAAAGGGTGCTAGATACAAACAAGAAATCATGGTACTCAAAGTTACAGTGGGCATTGTGGGCTGACAGAGTAACTATCAAAAAAGCTATAGGATGTGCCCCATTTGACTTGGTCTATGGGATTGGTGCAAGGTTACCTCAGAAAAATCTTTTGTAGATGTAAAAATTCATCTAGGCATATGATGAAGACATAGATGATGAGATGAGACTGAGAATGGATGAGTTGATTCAGTTGGAGGAGGTAAGAAGGGATTCCCATGAGATGAATGAGAGACTTCAGAGACAATGCAAGAATTTATTTGATAAAAGAGCAATTCAAAGAAATTTTGAGGCTGGTGATCTTGTTCTTATGTGGAATGCCAGGTTGGAGGATAAGGGAAGGCATGGTAAATTTGACCCTATCTAGTTAGGCCCTTATCTCATTGATAGCAAGTGGAGAAGTGATTCTTACATTTTAAAAGATCTAACTGGTTGCACTTTGGAATTGCCTGTTCATGGACAATTCCTAAAGTTTTACTTCTCCTGAAGTATCTTTTTCCATGAACAGTAGTTAGGTTTCTTCCCTAGGTTTCTTAGGGTTGTTTTTGTTCAAATTTTTGTGGTTTGCTCTTCCAATAGATTCTATTTCTCATTGTGTCTATAGGAGCCACATGTCCCCAATTAGAGCCACTGTTAGGACTAGTAATTTTTCCCATGGTCTCTGGTTTTTCCTCTGGTTTTCCTGGTCTCTGCAAGTCCTTTGTCCTTCCTGGCTAGTCAAAAAACCTTTGAAATATTTAACAAAATAGCCGTAGAGTTTGAAATTTTCATAAAACCTTTGGCACCTTGGTCTACTTCCTATTTCATTGTTACTCTATTGGCAACTTAAGTTCCTTTCAATTTGCATGTGTGGAAATTTACCCTAGCGGTCAAGTCTCTAAGTCGCCAATTTTCTAGCGGTAACCGTCAAGTTTTCAGCGACTTAGAAAAAAATTAATTAATTAAACCTTAGACTATAGTCGAGCATTCTTGAAATGAAATAATTTAAAACCCTTAGTCTTTGTGCTGACGTTTGCAGGCCCTGAAAGTTCTGACAAAGCTTAAATCTACGGCTATCTGAAGATCTCATGCATTTTGTCAGACCCTTGCAAAATCCAGACAGTCGTCGATCTTCACTTTTGAGTTTTTGTCGGTGGGTCCACTGCCATGTATGTGTGACTAGGACATTTCTAATTGGTCCATGGGAGATTACTTGGAGTGATCAGTGGGACCTTATTTTCTGACTTGTCAGGGGACCTGAGATGCCAGAGGATCGATGGATGGGGGAAGATCTGAAGGGATTTTGTTAGAGCTTGCGAACTTACGCCCACCGTCCGTTCTAGTGCTGACATTTCTCTTCTCTGATAGTGGGTCCTCTGCAACATGTACATGACTTGGAAGCTTTTGGTTGGTCTGCATGGTGGTGATGTGGATTCAGTGGGACCTGTTCTTTCTGATGCGTCAGAGGGTCCTATTGTGTCAGTGCATTGACGGTCGTCTGAAGATCTCAAAGAATTTGTTAGAGTTATTCGATCATGAGACGATCGTCAATTCATCTTCGTGGGGCCACCAGATTTTACAAAGAATTTAAAGGGTGATTTGATCATGTGATCGCCGTAATACCATGGGAGAAAGGTGCAGGGTGGTTAACTCAACGAATTGGCAACAACCGTTGATCTTGTGTAAGAAGGAAAAGATAGAATCTGAACCCACGTAAGTGATGAAGATCAACGGTGGGGACTTAAAGTTGGTCAAAGTTTGAATTATGGCTGCTGATTCGGGGGTAAAGGTAAGATGTAGCCGTTCTATTTCAAATTTGAATTTCTTGAAACATTTCCAGTGGCCAAAGGACTGGTTTTAATGGTAGAGGTGACTGTGGTGGTTGGAATTGGTTTTTCCACCACTCCAGTGTGGTCCAGGGCATGAAATTGATTGCAGGAGGGATGTTTTGAATAGAAAGAAGTTGATTGGAGTGGTACTTTGGGTTGTTGTAGGGATCACTTCCAAGTTGTTTTTGCTAGATTTTGGCTGATCTTCGGTGTTATCTCAGAGATTTTTTCATGATTGAGGATCTGATTTTGCTTATGTACACCCTAGTTTAGTGTTTTCCCTCTGAATTGTACCATTTTGATGGATTTGAATTTCCTACTTGGTGGGAAAACTTAGACCTAGCTTGCCCTAAGCTTGTAGCATTCTCTTTTGAGAATCCCAAGGCAGCTAGTGTATATATTATGTTTTCTGATATTTTCAAAGGGTTTGAAGATTGAATTTTCAGTGCTCTGCATTGTTCCTTGTCCTTGATCCAGGATTGTAACACTTTGGCATTCAGTATTATGTTGGTGATAGAGAAAAAGTTGAAGGACTAAGCTGTAATTTGCAAGCTTGATTTTCTGTGGATTGATTGTGTACACTTGAGGATTCATCAAACTTAATATAAGTACATTGACTCTTATCTCTCCTATGTGTCAACTTTGATAGATTCTAAATTTTTTGATTCAATGCATGTTATTTCATGTATATGTCTCCATTCTTAAGTTCTAATCAAGGATTAGATGAAATGATGCTTTAGATGGGATATAGGTCTATCATATTGTCTATGTAAGGATTTCTATAAGTAGTGAAGAGGAATTGTGTGAGTATTTATGGCTTTGAATCTTAGCTCTTGTCTGGTGTGTGTGACATTCATGTCCTAGAAGACCCTACCCAATGGATGAGGCACTGGCCTGAAACAAGTATCTCCTTATCAACAAATATTGTTTGTTTCTTGTTATGATCCAAAGCATAAAGATAAGAACCATCCTTTAAATTTTTAGCATTCAGTTGTTTGTGGTTCTACCCATAGTGATGGAGAGTCAATGAGTGTGTGGTTAACATTTGGTACTTTCTCACTATCCTTCATCTATTATTCAAACCTAGTGTCTTGGTGTGTGATGTGTATTTCATACTAGGTTAGGTGCACCCGCCTGGGTTTTGCAGAGCCAAAAGTGAAGAGGGAAAAGTAAGTCCCTATAGTTGGTCTAGTTACCTTGCAGAGCTTTCACACTTGGAGCTAACCATTCCTAATATCAGTCTCAAGGTATATTGGCAGCCTGTTAGAGCATAAGCCATCATTTTGACCACCAACAAACTTCACCCAACTTCTGCATAAAGATACAATTTTCAAATGGGATGAGAAGTGTGAAGAAGCTTTCAACATGTTGAAGAAATACCTCAGGAATCCTCCAATTTTGATACCACCTATCATAGGAAAACCTTTAATCCAATATATTTCAGCAATGAAGAATTCATTAGGGGCACTTTTGGCACAAGAAGATCAAACAGGCAAAGAAAAGGAAATATACTACATAAGTAGAACTTTGGTCAAATACGAGTTGAATTATACCTTCATCAAAAGGGCATGTTTGGTTGTGGTTTTTGCTTCCCAAAAATTATACCACTATATGCTAGCTCATAAAATAAGACTCATTGCAAAGATAGACCCTTTGAAGTATCTACTTAGTGTTAGGAATGGGAACACTAAGATGGGGGAAGGGGAGGGGGGTGAATCAGTGTTCACTATATTTTAACTTTTCACTTTAATCTTTATACTAAAATCAAATGCTTAAGTAATGAATCAAACATTCACATAAACATGAAACATGAAATCAACACATGAGACCAATATGGTTACGGGGAAAACCAAATAGGTAAAAATCCTGGTGGGAATTGACACCCACTAATATTTTGTACTAGTGTTTTGTGATCCTTAACCCTATTAGGAGTTTCTTTACAATGATTTAAGTATAGTAGACCTTGTCAAGGGTTGGACCCTGTTAGGAGTCTTTTACAATAGTCCCTGTTAGGGGATTGGATGCACTGTCCTAGAGCTCACTGCTCAAGTGATGAAGGCTACAACCTTCTAATATCAGATACACACTATATCTGTTGGATGAACTATCACTATTACACTTCTTGTCAGATCAGTTCCTTTGATGCACTGATGCTTTGACCTCTTGCAAATATCTAATACATCTTCTTGACTCTTTGCATACTTCTTCTCTATTTAACACAACTCTCTATAAACTTCCATACCAAATACAATGGGTGCATCTTATATTTATATGCACATACAAAATACACAACTAGGTTGGCCTTATAACCTATTACAAAAAATGCTTCCAAATAAATTGGCTTAAGCATCCTTACAAACAAACAAGCATACATGTCAGCAACCTAAATACAATAGGTGCATAGCCTTTACAATATTACTTTATAACCACAAACCAAAATACTAACTGTCGGCTGCTTACTCTATTCTTCACTGGCACACACTGGCTGTGCAACTTCAACTAATTGTAACTTTCTCATCCTTGCACATTTTCTTATGCGCTCATAGACTAAGCATAAGTATAGTCTAACAAACTTAACTACTAGGGTGCATACCATAATTCTTTCATACACATGTGCACTGGTGCTCTGAGCTGTAGGAACTTTGTACACTATCCAATCTTCAACACTTAACCAAATTCTAATCTTTACATCAAGTGTGCTGACTCCAAACTAATATATGACTATGTTTCCATAATGAAAACACTATATCAATTCATATACATCAGTATAGCCAACTTTTTGACACTTAGTAAAAAAACATTAAATGGAAGGCTAGCCAAATGGGTCATGGTGTTGAGTGAATTCAACATTGAATATGTTGATAGAAAAGCAATCAAAGAGCAAGTCCATGCTGACCAATTAGCAGAAGCACCACTATAAGATGATCATCACATTCAGGTAGAATTCCTAGATTCTGAGATTGTGAATGTTGAGGCAAAGACATGGCAATTGTATTTTGATGGTTCATACACTCAACATGGTTCAGAAGCAGGCACACTCTTAATCACTCCTCAAGGATATACTATTCCAAATTTATACAAATTGTTTTTTCCATGCACTAATAACATAGAAGAATATGAAGCCTTGGTTATTGGAATCAAGCTAGCATTGGAGTGGAAGGTGACAGAATTAAAGGTTTATGGAGACTCAAAATTAGTCATTAATCAAATTAATGAGGAATATCAGATGAAAGATGAAAAATTCATACCTTATAGAAACATGGTGGAAAATATTAAGAAGTACTTCATTCTTATTACATTTAATCAAGTGTCAAGAGAAAAGAACAAAGCAACAGATGCAATGGAAACTTTGGCATCGCTTCTACAAATGCCAGATTAGAGTGCCAGATATGAATTTCTGGTAGAAGTGGATCAACCTGTATTTGACCCTACTCATCCTTATACCATTTTCTTGCTAACTACACACAAATCACCTTGGTATGGACCTATTTACACCTACTTAAAAGATCAAATCCTACATGTAAACCAAACCAGGAATCAAAAGAAAAGCTTCATATGTCAAGCCTCTCGATATACCCTAATTTTTTAAACCTTGTATCATAACAGTCTAGATGGAATTTTCCTTAGATGTTTAGAGGAAGATGAATCGAAAGTAGCCTTGAGAGAAATCCGTGAAGGAATTTGTGGGTCACATTCTAATTGATTAACCCTAGCTAAGAAACCTCTTAGGATAGGATATTTTTGGCCTACGATGGAGAAAGATGTTTGTAATTTTTCTAAAACTTGTAAAAAGTGTTAATTTCATGGAAACTTGATACATGTACCTGCACAAGAGCTTCATCTCATGACAACACCTTGGCCTTTTTATTAATGGGGCTTAGATTTGATAGGGATGATTTATCCACCATCCTCAAATGGGCATAAATTTATCATCACAAAAATGGAGTACTTTACCAAGTGGGTGGAAGCTATACCCTTATCAACTGCAATAGGAAAGCATATATCTTTGCTTATCCTAAACCATGTTATATGTAGATATGGTGTTCCACATGCCATTATAATAGATAATGCAAAGCACTTCAAAAACAAGGACATAAAGGAGTTATGCACCAAATTTCACATGATCCATCACTCTCCATCAATCTATTATCCTCAAGATAATGGACAAGTAGAAGCAATGAATAAAAATATCCTAAAACTTTCTAAGAGAATGGTGGACAACTCAAGTAGAGATTGGCACATCAAAATAAACCTGACTTTATGGGCTTATAGAGAAAGTATCAGAATGCCAACGGGAGCTACACCTTTTTCCTTAGTCTTTGGAATAGAAGTAGTTTTTCCTTTGGAGGTAGGAATTCTATCTATAAGGATATCTCCACATGGTTTGATCAATGAAGAAGACTATAGAGTTTCTAGGTTACATGAACTAGAACTGCTAGATGAGAAACAACAACAAGCATTTGATCACTTAAAAATTTATCAAAACTGAATGTCAAGGACTTACAATAAGCATATCAAGTCAAGAACATTTCAAATAGGAGACCTAGTTTTGTGAGAGAATCCTAAGAATCAAGAAGAAAGGGAGAAGAAAGGAAAATGGGAGGCAAATGGGTTAGGACCATTTGTGATAATTGAAAGTTTTGGGACCGGCACCTACAAGTTGGTAGATTGTGATGGAGAAGAGTAGCAAGAACCTATCAATAGCATACATCTAAGGAGGTTCTATATATGAAGCAGATGAAAGAGTATAAAGAGTATCAAAAATAAGATGGAGAGCATCATTTTTATTTTACATGGTCAAAAAAATCTTGAAAATACCAAAAACATTGGAAAATAAAAAAAGCACAAACAAATCAAAAATACAGAAAAGATAAAAAATAGTGGAAAATTGAGCATGAAGAAATACCAAAAATATTCATATATGATCCTCAAAAAGATGTTGTCTTGGTGAAAACCTAGAAAATAGGCACCTTGATGATATGAAAAAAAATGAAAAAAGAAAAATACAAAAAAAGAGAGAAAAAGTATCTTGGTGAAAAACTAGCAAATAGGCACCTTGGTAGCAAAAAAGGTGAAAAAGCTTTTAAAATAGAAAAGAAAGAAAGAAAGATCCATTCAATTAGTGAAAACCTAGTAAATAGGTGTCATTGAAAGTCCAAGTCAGTCGCATGCCTACCAGTCATCCTTGTAAATATTGCATTCACCAGCATTTGTATATATTGCATAATAACACTCCACAATTACATTTGCAAGTACCTAAATATTTTGGTCACCTAATCTGCAAATTGTCCTAAGTACAACAATTGAAATCATATCAAATTGGGGGCAATCTACTCTAAAGGAGGAAATATTCATCAAAGCAAAATTCAATCAATCATGGAATCAATTCATCAAAAATGAAAGAGGAACACTTCATCAAATCTAAATTCTAATCCAATTTGAACTAAACAAAAAATTTGATCCAAGATCTAACATGACCTTATCTTTATCAGGATTAAAAGTATGAAATGGATGGAACTACACTTGATAAATGGATTTGAAAAACATTGCAAAAATTTTTCTAAAGTGTTGACTTAATTGATGAAATCATGTCTTTTTAGCGAATTGATGAAAGTTTTTAAACTAGACAAGCTATGATGAAAGGATGATATTTTTGTGGATTTATGAATGACTATCTTAAAATCAAAGTTTTAAATCACATATTATTTGTCTAAGGATGTGATCATCAAAGAATCATCGAGGACTTGTACATAGGATAAAATTGAGATTTCTGCTTGTTTACGAAAAAGGATATCTTGGCTATTTTGATCTTCAATATCATAATACCAAAATCCACTTGCAACATAGAATCTGACAAAATCAGTATTCACACTCTCATGATTGGTTTCAATCATTGATAGTCATACTAAAATGAGATAGGAAAGAAAATAAATAGGTGCAAAAAGCATTCATATCATCATAGTTGAACTAGTGATGGTTGTACTAAATCGGGATTCCAAAACTGCTTAATGATGATTATAAGCTCCAAATTTCTGAATAAAGACAGTTAGTTGCATACATCATAGATTAAATGCATTGTATATATTTTTCCTTTCTTATCTTAATTCACAAGAAGAAAAGAGAAAGGGGGTGTAGTCAAATAAAAAATCAAAGGATCATAAAAAATAACTATATGTGATCGAGTGTGTTGGAAATCAAAAACAAATTTAAAAAAAGTACATTCCATTAGTTCACTTGCATTGATTAAGTTCATTTTTAAACATTATTGCAAGTTGCATTAAGTCATTTTCATTAAACCTTGCATTCATTTAAATGTGTCCAACATTTGAATCATTAAGTTCATCACATTAAGATTCATTTTAGGTCATTATGTTAAGTAACATTTTACATCAATTGCATTAGATTGCATATATCATTAAAATCCATTTACATTACTTTGCATTAAGTTGCATTCATTTTAAACCAATTTCATAACATTATTATCATTCATATCAATCCATTAAGTGCATTGCATAAATTACATTGCATTCATTCATTAAGATCATTCATCATTAAATACATTCATATCATTTAGTGAAACATGGCATTATTCATTAAAGTTCATCTACATGGGATATAGCATTTAGAAGCATTAATCATTAAGTATCCATGATCATCACATACATCATTACATCATTACATAGATCCATCACATGTGCATATCAAGAGAAATACATCCATTATCCATTGCATTACATTCATATCCATCTAATCTAACACATATACCCATTATATATCCATTACATATATCATAAGATCATAATATCATAAGATCATTAATCATTAAATAATCATTGCAATCATCCATCTATTCTATGTCATACATAAGAAAATCATTTAAGCATCATTAAAACATATGCATACATTTGAAAAATTGCATCTGAAAAGCATAAAACAAAGCATATAGGAGGTAGAATCATCTAGATTTCCATAACATGAAAAATACCTGAAAAGAGATCCAACACATGGTGACATCATATATAGTAAATCTATCAAAGTGAGTATCAAATTCTATGGTACCATAATCATGAAATCAACAAGACATCAAATTCTATCAAATGAGCATAAATGCAATATCCAAACATCAATGTCCATCAAAGTATCAACATAAACAACATCAATAGATCAAAAATGATACAAGAGAGTCCAAATGTCTCGATAACAACAAAGAAAGAAATCATATAATCAGAGGTATCTCAAGGAGTTGTATCACTAGTACCATCTCCACCATTAGGACTAGGAGCACTATCTGGAGGATGACTCAAACTAGCCTAAAAACCCTGTTGACTCATAGAAACCATGAGATTCTGCATCATAGAGCTCAACTATCTCATCTCCTGTCTAATCTTAGAGACATTCGATAGTAAAGCTTGAACCTCTGGTGCAACCACACTAGGAGCCTACGCTACAGAATTCTATGGTGGAGGAATGGAAGAAGATGGCATCAAAGAAGAAGGAACTAAGAAAGATGGAACAAAGCTTGAAGACGATGGATGTGAAGAAGATGAAGGCATTGAAGTAGAAGCATGTTCCTAAGAGGAGGTAGCCTATGGAATCACTAGAGGAATAACCTGCTGAGTAGGAGGACCCTGTGCCTAATCAACCAAGACCTATGCAATATTGACATCAACCTCTCACTGATGCCTAGCTCTATGTTGACCCCAATCTTTGGCAACCTGATGTAATAATCTATCCACACCATGACCTCTTTCCTGATCATAAACCCTAGGAGGGATAGGAGCAACAACCATCACTAGAATCAAAATTTTGCCTCTTCTAGCCACCTGATGACCCTATCATCCATGCCATGCTCTGATCCTACCTCCACCTCTCCCACCACCACTACCATCATCATCACCAGCATCATCTCCTGTATCTCCATCATCATCAGATAACTCATCAATGGCAGGAACTCTCTCAATAGGATCAGTGAATCTAGGAAAAGGATAACGGTGAATCCAAGTAGTGTACTCATTAGTAATACTAGAATCCATGATATGTGATGTCACAAACCAATGACGATACCCAAGATCCTAAATCTCTCTCACAATTATCCCATAATCTACACAGGGACCCCATAGCGATCTCTCAGCCTGGACCCAAGCATATATAACTACTCCCTGTGGCATCTCTCATGTGTGCCTAAACTGATGCAAAACTCTATAGAAATAGAATCTCTCAATAATATATGTGGAATGCCCGATCATCCATCAGAGGTAGAACATGTAAGGAAACTCAACATCATCCTTTGGCTGAGCCTCACAACCAAGATATGGCCTCCAAACAATAGTATCCATGTCATCAATGACACGGTGTCAGTAATCCAGCTTACCCATGTGGGTCTAGATAATGAAACCCTTGTACATCTAAGCAAATGGCCAACCTAGCTAACAATCACATGCTATAATAGGAGGTGTCACTAGGATATGCTCCCATGTCCATAGCTAAAGAAGGATTGCACCTGTAGTAAGTGTAGAGGAATGTCTATAAATAAAAGTGTGCAACTCATGATATAACTATGCCAACACACAAGAACAACAATCGAAGCAACAGGGATGTGCCACCAAATCCTCTAGGATAGGCCCCCAACCAACAACAAATCTATGCCCACATCTATCAGGAAGTAAGAAGCCACCAATCAAGGTATCCAAAATAGCTAGCAAGATAGGAAATGAAAGGAACTACACCCACTGGATATGAGCATCACCAATGGTTGGGTCACCAAACACCCACTGATAAGCTGATCCATCATACAAGGAATCACAATACACCTTCTCACCATGAGTAGGTAACTGGAGGATCCAATATACATCCTCATGGGTAATGGTCATCTCCCCTTGTGGAAAATGGAAGGTATTATGGTCTGAGTGCCAACGCTCAGCCATAACAGTGATGAGACCCCGATTCATTCAGAATTGAGAAAGATACAATAGGAAAGATAAACCACATAGACTAATATGTCTCTCGTTAGCTAAAATCAAGTCTATAATCATGCTCATAGGAAGAGGGTAAGACACGTGAACACCTAAGGACCCAAGCACCTCTTGCAAAAAGTGAGTTCAAACACATTAGTATTGAAAATTATTATTATTGGGATCATTCTATGTCAATCAAAAATTTTCAAAATATCAAAACCACAATCAATTTTCTTGAGTCTATTCAGAAAGGATGGAAAATTCATCATCACCCATCATCTAAATCTAGATTGATAATCAAATATTCAAATTATGATTGACTCATACTGACATCTTATGACTCGCTAAAAAAATCAAGTTCATTACCTTAACCTATTATTTGATTGATGACATTGAGAAATTTGCAAAGAAGACTATGGAAATTTCAAGTTTTTTCTGACAGGGTGAAAGTGCTATTTTAGGCTTTAAAAGCACTAAAATGTAAAAGCATTTTTTAAATGTTTAAAAGCACTACTTAATGGATTAAAAGTGAAAAAAGGGGTGAAAGTGCTAAAATAATTTGAAAGCATTATTTAAAAGATCATAAGCGCTATTTAAATTGGCAAAAGTGAAATCAATCACAAATGCACTATTTGACAAGGCAAAAGTGGTTTAGGGCCAAAAATTGGCGAGCATAAGCACAGTTTTAGAATGTGAAAGCACAACTTAAAGTCACAGAAGTGCAACTTGGAGGGAAAAAGTGCAGTTTAATTGTGCAAAAGCACTACTTGAAAAGAAAAAAGGAAAAAAAGAGGGTTTTTACATGGAAAATTCAAATTTCTTGAAATTAAATGCACAAATTGACAAAATGAAGAAGTTCAGGCACTCACCAGTGGTCCATAGCCAGGTGGACGCTGATAACAGCAACCTCGCTAGAATCTATGCTTGCGAATCGAGATCGACATCGTGAAAAGTCAACAAAGGTCAGAGCTCAAAAAGTGAAAAGTAAAAGTGAAAATGAATAATAATAAGGAATTTGTACCCTTTATATAGACCTTTTGACCTAAAAAGGGTATCTTTGACCCTAAAGAGGAATATTTCATCAGAATTGACCTATGGCCTTAATTTTTCATCAAATCAGCCAAAGCGAGGGCATTTTTAATCAAATAGATGTAAAATCAATATCAGAAATGAAATTGAAATTTATTATAAATTGATCTAAATCAATGCAAATGGACTTAAAACTGTCAAAATTTTCAACCATCTATCAAATTTCATTTCATTTCTGAGGGGGCATACCATCAGATAATCAATAGTAGCAACATCATCATTGAATCAGGAGAACAACCATCAAATCCAAGTGAATGCTTTTATCAAAAAAAAAATTGTAAATCAATCGAATGTGCTATCAAATCTAAATCTATCATCAAATCAGGCATTACATCAAAATCTATCATCAAATTAGGTATCACATCATAATCTTTCATCAAATCAAGCATCATATCATGGATCAATCATCAGAACCATCAAAGAACTGCATCAATTGAACAAACATCATCAAAATCAGCATCAATCTCATATTAGATATCAAGATCAACCATCCAAAGATATTAAATGAACATCACAGATTGACCATCAATAGAATCGGGACCTATCATCAGAAAAATCAAAACATTCTTTGAATCGACATGTTTCACATGTCGACTCAAAGAGGGGCATTTGTAATCACCTAAAAATGGACAAAGACAATTAAGGAATAAACTCAAAGAAAATCAAAGAAAATCAGGAGCAAGATCAAAGCAATTGAATCAAAATAAACATTTAGCCAATCAAAATTAAAATCAAGTCTTAATTCAATCAAAATAAAAATTGAGAGCATTTTAATCAAGTTAAATCAAATCAATTTGAAATTAATTCTATTAATTGTATAGTTTTGAATTAAATCAAATTCAACCCATTCAAGGGGTACATGGCTAAACAAATGAATTTAAATCAATTAAATAAATCCTAATTACTCTCAACAACCAAAGGGGAAGAAATTTGATCAACCAATAGGATTTAAGGAATTGAGCTCACATGGATTAAGCCAAATTCAATCTCAATCACTCAAAGTGAGAGAGAATCTTGTCCATTCATCTTATCTTCTTGTCTCAAGATCTTAGGACACAAACTTTGCATTTTCTTCAAAGGGTGGAACCAAAAACTCAACTCAAGCTTAATCATGATCAACTCTACTACACCCCCTAAACTTGCCAAATCCTATAAAAGAAAGGCTAAAATCACTCATAATTCATCCACAAAATCTAAGAATAGCATAGAACCTCTTGCAAATTAAAGCTAGAAAGGCATTTTAGAGCTAATTAATTGTTTCAATTTGGAATACATTTAGCTTTATCATTATCATTATCATTTCTCATTCTAGGAATGTCTTTAATGGAAGCTTGCTGAGAGCTTCACCATTAACATACCTAGATAGAGAGCCATAGAGTGCTCAATTATTCAATTATTTGATAAATAGAGTTTCTATTTATGGTAATTTAGTTTCTATTTGATTTATTGTTCAATACTAACCCTATGAAGATACTATTTCTAGTATACAAATAGTAGTACTATCCATAGTAGTAAGAGCATAGTCTAGAATAAGTAGTGGCATATCTGAGATATGGGGGATGTCACCAAGTTGCCCCCAATTTCCATCAAAGTGCTCAACAACAATAATAATAGCAGAGGTTCTATTTGTAGCAATAGGAGTTTTCTTAGTAGATGGGATTGGATCTCTCTGATTGGGACCAGGATCATGTTCTTGAGACAATTGTGATGGAACATAGGGTTCCCCTTGATAACCTGGCTTAGAAGTTTGAATTTGTAGGAGTCTTTCATAGGTCATTCGTTGAATCTTTACTTCTTCTTCCTCAGATGAATCCTTAGATGTAGGAGTGTTGCTGCTAGGATAATCAGCTTCATGTGGATGATAGCTTATGCCAACCTTGTCTTTGGGAGCTTTGAATCCAGTGTGAAGAGGTTCTAGGAGACCGTTACCTTTTCCAAGTAGACTTTTTCCATCATATCCTCCCATGCCATTTGGTCTAACTAGGATTCCCTTCCCACAAGGTTATTTTCCCTTAGCTTGATTGGACATCTTTTCTTTAGAAGAAGTGTGTTAGATTGGAGATTCTTGTGGAATAGGACAAACATATTCATTTAGTGGGAAATAATTTGATTTCTTTCCTTATAGTCTCTTGTAATACTAGAAGGGTTCCTGATCTCCTGGGATGGTTATTTTAGCTCCATGATATGGTAAATTTAAACACTAGTGAAACATGGACAAGATGCCTGAGATAGTGTGTGTCCAAGGTCTACCCAAAAGGATATTATAAGGTAGATCCAAATCAAGCACTTGAAAAACTTTTTAAATGAGAGCTAGGCCCACTTGTAAGGGGAGTGCAATGAGACCTTTACTCACCCTTTCTTTATCAGTATAAGCTTTTATTATGATTCTTTTATTTATATCAATAAGGTCCTCATAATTACTAATGTTGCAGATCATGCTCAAGGTACACAAATTTAGACTGGATCCATTATCAATGAGGAATCGTTAGACTCAGGTATTATGGATGGTGACTTGGATGTGTAGAGGTTTGTTATGGTGTAGATCAAAACCTTGGAAATCTTAATCTGTAAACACTAGGTGTTGTTGGGTGGCTAAGTTTCTAATCACTTCTTGAAACTGACATGCATTGATGTTTTATGGGACGGAGGACTCAGTCAAGTCATTTTCAAGGACTTATTTATGTATGTGGGATGTATGTAGGAGCTCCAAGATAGATATATGTGCATGAGTATTTTTTAGTTGGGACCACAAGTCATAGAACGATGTGGGTTGGGTTGATGTTGAAGGTACAATGGGTAGATCTACAGTAGGTGTATTTGCACTAGCTTGTACAGTTAATCAGGGACACCAAGTAGTAACATTGGAATCAACACTCTTCAAAGTCAATATATTTACATGAGCTTTAGATTGTTTGATATGGCACATAGTGATTTAAAGACAAAGACATCATTTTCATCTAGTTTACCACAAGTGCATTTATCTCCTAATATTTTGTTTGTAGAGTAATCATAGGAAAAACCTTTGGATGTGGATGCATTATTTTGATATACATCTTTAATTGGGCATTAGAGGAAGATGCATTTTGACCTTCTATCTCAATTTTACCATCATAAATTAAATCTTGTGCAAAATGATAGAACTTCATGCATTTTTTATTTCATTCCCTTTAATGCAATGATAATTGCAGTATTCGTTATCTTTATACTAGTTTGGTTTTGGTTTATTGTCATCAAAAGGCCTAGTGTTAGGGTAAACCATCATCCCTTGATTGACTAAACATCAAAAGATGACATCAAGGGAGTATGTCAACTATGTACATTATCACCATTGTTGTGGTCTATTGTTGTTATGATTTTTGGTATTGTTGTTGTTGCCATTGAACAGTCTCACAATAGGTAGAGATAATCATGTCATTGTCTCTCTCTCAAGGGTAATATCTATGCTACAGACTGCCTATCCCCATCATGAAATGCATTTAGATTATCAACCCAGGGATGTAGACTTGAAATGGGATAGCACAGTTTGTGCACTAAGTTCCTTTAGGAGTCAAAACACTTATGTTGCAAGAAGATAAAATGCATGAAAGAAATCTATGCTATTGCTACAAGAAGGTAAACACACTTGACTATTGAATGAAATTGCTATAGGAAACATATGAAGTAAATCTAAGATTGATCAACTCAAAACATTCATTATACTCATCTCTGCAAATGTTGTAGGAACAACCACAGATATAATGTTGCAGGAGTAAATAGTAGCTCTATCTGAAGATAGGAAAAAGTACATAAAATAAATCTATCTTACTTAATCTAATCCACCTCCCAAGTGGGACCTCTTGGTTGGCTTCTACTAATTACTCAACACAAGAAATAATCCAAAATCACTCTTCCATTAAAATCTTCTCAACTGATTACATCATAACTGAATAACTCATGAAGAATGAAAATAGAGCAACTTTCACTATATCCAAAACATAATTCTATCTTTCTCCATTACCTACTAAAATAGGCAAAATCCCTTTATATCAAGGATCGACACTTATGGAAAACATAACAAAAAATTCTCATTAAGTCTCGCTACATGCAGAGGAGATAAATCAACCATAACATGATACAATTAAAATTGTCAATAGAATAATAGTTCTAAGGAAATGTAGCAAGACTAATTCCCTATATTTCTGCAAACAACAGCTCCTTCAAAGCTCGGTATATCCATCAGAATCATGCTAAATTCTCTCTCTATGGTTGGTCTTCTAACTTCCTTCTTCAATGTAGATGCACCACTCATCATACTGCTCTCCATCTACCTGAAAGGTTAGTAACACTCGGTGCATGTGCAAGTCAACATTTTCAACTCCTACTTAGATATTAGAACACAGCTTGAAATAATTATATGAAATGCTGCATTATATTTATAATAACAAGAAAAACATATCATTCAGGCTACCCTTAGATCTTTTGACTTTGGCTATACTTGGCATAGGTTCACATAAGTATAAGTAATAAAATTTCTTGGAAATGTTTGTTAGAGTATCAACAAAACATAAAGGATCATAACAGAATTGAGTCAATAATTAGACTCATCATTTGCCCCCTACTATCAAAATTCTTGTCCTCAAGCATTATATCTCCTTACAATTGTCCTAAAATCTCCAATATTAGCCTTTCCCTTCTTTCCACTTCTGAAAGTGTAGTAGAACCCCCTTGTGCGCTCCAAGTGATTTCCCTGATGTTCCTCAACCAGCTGATCCAACCTAGAAGTATTCATATCATATAATGGCCAAAAGACTGTAGATGGCTAGAATGATAAGGGCATCCATAACTCCTTCCTAGGCTATCATCCCAACTTTATGTAATTAGCCAATCTACTGACAGCTTCTTCATAATTAATAGGGTTATGTGGTTTTGCTTTTCTAAAAGCTTTTGGCAACCTATTCCACCTACTCCTGACCCTTGAAAGGGCTCTTTGGGCTGTAAAATTGGGCACTGTCTGGTAGTCCCTATAAGATTTGTCCCTTAATGTAAACACTTTCTCTCTAATCTCAGGCTTCTGCTTCCCATGTGTCAAATTGAGCCAATCTCTTAGAAGAACATCTAGTTTATGAGACTCGGCCTTTAATGGCAGAGGCTCAAATTTCTCCAGTTCCCTGTAGCTGTCCAACTATCTATCATAATTGGTCTCATTATGCATCCAATACATTATGGCTCTTAGGTGAATTTCCCCTATATAAAGTAGGGGATTCCACTCTGTCTCACGTGGAATAACAAAATTGTGCAAATAAAACTCACATAACAAGTTTTGTTGCAATGTTGGAAAAGTCTGGTACAGACCATAGAATTCTTGGGGCATTTTGAGCTCACAATCAATGTCCTTTATTTCCATCATAAGTTAGAACATAAGAAATTGTTCCTTTAATAAAATATCATATATTCTAGGTGGTGGCCTAAAGGCGATCACTTGGTCAGGTAGTTTCAAGGCCTTGTTCATTTGCTCTTTCTGTTTCTTTAACTATTCTTTGAGGGATTCAATTTCCTCATCTTTCTCAAAAATCTCCCTCTACATTTGATTCATTTCCTTCTTCCATGATGTTTTCTGAAAGGTGAAATGGTTATACAGATGAAAGAGGACAGACTGGATAGTCGATGGAGGGAATTCTTGTATTTGGGCTTTCTTTTTCTTCTCCTTAACAAACTGCTAGAAGAAATCAGTAAACCACGATGACTAATAAGGTATAATGGACATATTAGAATACACAAGATGCTGGGAAGTGGACTGAACATTCTTAGGAATTTTCTCTTGAATTACTTCATGGTTCGGCTCAAGCACTCCATCATTCTGAGGCATACTACTGCTCGGTTCTTGCTCATTAGGATTTTCCTCCATGTGTTAGGATTCTTCTTGGGAAGGAGAATCATTAGGAATAACTTCAACAAAGGGCTCTTTGATCAGTATTGGTGATGGAACATCTAGTTTTTGAG
This sequence comes from Chamaecyparis obtusa, assembly GCA_027943335.1. Taxonomy (NCBI): domain Eukaryota; kingdom Viridiplantae; phylum Streptophyta; class Pinopsida; order Cupressales; family Cupressaceae; genus Chamaecyparis; species Chamaecyparis obtusa. The sequence goes on along the minus strand of BSBK01005123.1, from coordinate 1,660,997 downwards.
GAGGAGGGGTTACTTTCCCTCTCATTCGAGGGCTTCTACACACAGCTACCTCTTCAACTACTACAATTTTAGGTTGGTGAGACCTTTTTGCTTTATGTGCTGTAGGAATAGATGCTGTGGGAGTAGTTACTGTTGGAATCGACTATTTCCTTTTATTAATCTGGATTGCAAGGTTTGAAATTTCTCCTTCTAAGCTATGGATTTCTTTCCTAACTTTTTATTTTCCTTTTCTTAAGGAAGAAGTGGGTACACTACTCTCTAGAGTAGGTTCAGGGGGTTGGTTTTCTAGTGGCAATTTAGGTTCTTTTTCTTTCACAACTGCTTCTTTAATAGGGTTAGAAGATTCTACTACATCCTCTAAAGTTTGGGCCATAGGATTCTCTTGAGGTTGCAAGGTTTTAGTTTGGATAAATTTGGCCCATGACATTGGGGAAACATCTCTAAGATATTTTTCTACTAAGAGCTTGATTAGGGCATGGTGACAAATTGAGTTTGCATTGGCTCTTTGAGTTTCTTTAGCACCAACACTTAGCATATTATAAAGAAAATTGGGAATATTAACTTGAAGATTGTGCCTACTACAGCTAAGAAACTTAAAATGGTGAGCATGTAAGTTTGAGAATCTCCCCCCATAGATTAAATACCTGGTGATACGCGTAGCTAGCTCTAGAAATGGCTAAGAAAGGGACAATCTGCTACACCCCTGCTTAGTAATCTCAAGTGGAGGATCACCCAGCCTAGAAAATTGAGCACAAGATGACCTAGCATCATGCTCATTTGGATAATGCTCACCCACAACTAGTAATCCTATAACTTCCACAATTCTCTCATTAGTGGCCACAACTATCAATCCCCATACTATTTCTTTCCCTTCTTCAAATGTACTCATGAATTCTATGCCAACCTCCTCATTAAACTCTATCAGCTGCAGAAAATAACCAAGCCAACCGCATGCATTGAACCTGTGGACTGCCTCAAACTCTGCCAACAAAACACCATGAATGACTAGTTCATGTCTCTATAAATGTCCGCCCATCTTAATAATGTCCAATTTCTAACTTCTCAACCCTCCAACCCACTACTAAGCTTTCAATTTCTCTGCAAATTCCCTCTTTTGAAATGCAATTACGATTCTTGAAAAATGCTGATATTTTCACTTGCATTACCTTTGTTTCACTTAACATGAACTTTAATTATGGAATTTGTTTCAGAGGACATCAATATCTTAAGTGTGAGTCACCTCATAGATTAATTATGATCCTTTTGGAGTCATGTCAAGTTCAGGAAATCAAGATTTGAAAGTACGGGGGAATGTGCAAAGGATTTAATTAAATGAATGCAGCCTTAGTACAATAATGATGTGATAGGGGTATGACAAGGATAGTCTAAGAATGACACTTGGAAGTTAGTACACTTCCCCTACCACCTACAAAAATTGAACAAGTGTCCTCACTTGTTAAATTTGGCACGAGGTTCAAAAACTAGCTTAGTACTTGTATTATATATTTAATGTAGTACTAGATTTAATTAATTTAATCTGTGCTAAAAATAAGTAAAGAGTTGGAAAGTTGTACCTGATGAACATTATCATACATGAATGTGAGTTGATGAGAGTGTTTATTTTGGCGACCGCAAAAGATTGCTGATGTGGCATTTTATTGAAAGCATTTAAAAAGAGAAATTGTGGGTGACATGGAATTTGAGTGGGTGGTAGACATAGAAATGAGATGGGTTAGTGAGAAGAATTGAGAAATGTGAATGGAGAAATACACCTCATTAAATGAAGTTTTATTATGAATGCTTAAAGCAAGCTGTAGACTAGGATTTGAGAGTGCACCTAAACCTGTTTTGAAGGCCAAAGACAAACAAATGTCATAGCATATTATCAAATCAAATTGAAAGGTAAACAAACTAAAATCAAAGCCACCTCAGTTTAAGCTTAAAACGGATGCGCCCATGCACCGTTTGATATGCTTAGATATAGAGGGATGTGGGTGTGCAAACTCAAGCACTTGGAGCATGCAAAATAGGATGATTTGAGGATCAAGAAGACCCAAAATGACACAAAATAGGTATGAGGAACCTATTTTGCCTCAAAGGCCTCAAGAACACACAAATATGCAAAGCTAAATGAAAGAACTAAGATTAAAACAAGAAATGAATCTATGTTAATCCCATTAAGCTAATTTAGATGTGATTTAAGCTTGAAAATGATCTAAAAAAGATGAGTTTATGCTTATGCTAGAATGAAAATGACATTATAACTTTGCTATTGAGTTTTGAAAGTTGAGAGATGATTTGCCTTAGGAAGTGAGGGTATTTATAGGATTTCTAAGGCTTGGGGTAGGAGGAATGAATGGCCAGGATTGAAATCCTTAAGAGAGGCCAAGATTCACTCAAAGGGAAGCACATGGATTGTGCTAGTTCTCAGCCAATCAGGAGGTGACACATGTCACAAGGTGAGTGGATGAAGGGAAGGGCAAAGAGGAGTCAACAAAGGGGGCTCCAAGCTCATAACTCTCCAAATAAATGCTTGTAAGAGCAATGAATGGGCTTTAAGAGGCTTTGAAGACTTTGGGGAAGCAATAAATGCTTTGTGGTTGAGATATTTGGAAGGAAAGACTTTGCTTTGGTTTAGGAAAGTCTTAAGCTTGGTTAGGATTGCACAAAGGTTTAAGGGTAGGATTAGGATTAGAAAAAGGATTAGGATGGGTGAAGAGGGTGGATTGGAGAAGATTCTAGAAGAGTCTAGATTTCTCCTTAGTTTCATGGAATAAAAGTTATTCATTCCAAAAGCTTAAGTTTTAGGAATATTTATTAAAACATTTTCAATAAATATGGAAATTAAATATTTGACCTTAATTAAATATTTAACCTTGGGATTAGGGTTAGAAAAGATGGGATTAGCCTTTTAATCGAAATTAAGAAGGGATTAGAAGATTTTGGAAGAGGTTAGTGGTCTAGAGGAAATTGGCCAAGTTTGGGATAAAAAATAAATTAAAAATAAATTAATTTATTTTTGAGGTTTTTGGTCAATTTATTAATTAAATAATTAATAAATTAGGGATAATGTCCAAATGACATTTTTAGGCTAGATTCCTTAATTAAAGATTTTTAATTAAGAGAGAGGGATTTAATGCCATAAAAATAAATTAATTAATTAAATAAATAATTAATTAATAAATGATGATGTCATCAAGGATTTTCAGAAAATAAAAATAATTTATTTTCTGAAGGATTTTTCGGTGTCTACATTTTGCCCCTCTTTGATGCGATGCCGCAAGTGGCATGGCGTCAAAGACAAGAAAACAAGATGCCGAGGCTAGAATCAGAAGAAGAGGGTATGACGCCCGGGTGGACTAGAAGAAAGAGGAACATGCCCCGGTGGGACAAAATCATGGAAGATGCACCCAGTGGGACAAGGAGAAAGAGGGATTACGCCCTGGGACAGAGTGTGCCCGGCGGGACGAGGAAGGAAGGGCCTAGGAAGAAAGGGG